>CM055851.1:30875290-30900290 GCA_029490765.1 Euthynnus affinis | reverse complement strand
AGCGTGTTAGCTAACCGACTCGCTCTCTCTGTGTGTGTGTGTGTGTGTGTGTGAGTGTGTGTGTGTCGATAGTCACACTTGCACTTTGTAGTTATTAGTGTGTGTTTGCGTGTATAATTATGTGTTTTGTTGATTATTGCAGCGTAGCCAGGTTCTCTCGCTCTTTGTCTGTCCTCTCTCTCTCTGTTTCCTCCCGTCTGTCTGTCTGTCTGTTTTTATTTGTTTGTATTTTCCTTCTTTGCAAAAGAAAGAAATGTTTATATCCTTTTTAATTATTTGCTTTTGCCGAACCTGTTTTGGAAGAGATTGAAATGCTGAGTGGATTTCGTTCCATCCAGACGGTGTGACGCTTTCTATACTCCACCATGACCACGATCTTCCTCTAGTACCCTGAACACATCCATACAAACATTACAGGATAGATAAGGTTGCTATTATTCTATATTATAAAGCCAAAGAAATATATATTTTGTATTTTTGTGCAACCTCTTGACCCCGTTGCAAACACGTTGTATCAGGCAGTGCAGTCGTCTCTGTGCGTTATTAAAGGGGGATATATTATGCATCTTATTTACATGCTGCTGTGATGTAGGATGTCTGTGCTAAACATGGTCAAAGCTCTAAAACTTGAGGTTAACACTTGTAAAAAATGCTTCCTGCAAGTCAAAACTCAGGGCGTGCAACATTTTTTTTTTCTACCTTGCAGACGAGCTGACGTCAGCTTGTCGCACAGCCGACGGCCGTCTGTTCTCTCCTGTAGCTTTTAATTCTTTCTCCATGTGTCGTTCATGTTGTTCACTCTCATATTTTTCGAGGAAAGAACAAGAAAACACACACATTTAAAAAGAGAGACAGGAAGCTAAAAACTTCCTGTTTCAGACAGAGGCTGAACTGAGGGGCTGCAGAAAGGAGCAGCAGAAGATAAATGAGGAGTTTTTAACTGGAAATCATGCAAAAATATGAGCTCCAGAATATAAATATAGAGGCTGGAAATGTGCAGAATATGCCTCCAAAAAGCGACAGACTTCCTCTGCGAATGAAATGAAAACGTCCGATGTGTAAGATAGTCGTAGCCGCCGTCTCTAATCAACGTTTTTACAGACCCTCACTCTTCATATTGTACCTCACATCACTTCCTTTGACCTCAGACTGTTTGCTTGACAAGTCTGCTCACTTAATTCTCACACACACACACACACACACACACACGCGTGTTGGTATCAAACTGTTGGGGCGGCGTGGAGATAGCGAGGAGCGCTCTTATAAGGAGCTTCAGATGTGGTTATCCTGATAGAGATCACATGTTTGTATCCAGGTGGAGACGAAGAATCTGATTTCCTTTCCCCCCTTTTTCTCTGTCACACACACACACACACACACACACACACACACACACTGGCTCCCACTGAAGACCTCACAGATATATGATTTCCTTTCATTTCCCTAAAACATGGCACTTGTTGGAGACTGTTGTCCGAGTGATGTGTTAGTGGGGACCAGTGGAGGTCTGCAGAGGAGTAAAAAACTTGTTAGTGGATCAGTTCATTGCTAATAAGAAAACATAGAATCATTATCCATTAATCAGGCTTTAGTTATGCAAAGTAGCGTTCTTCCAGTCTTCTTCTTTCCTTTCCTTTTGTGTCTCTCTCTTTGTTTTTCTCTCTCTCTCTCTCTCTCTCTCACACACACTTTCTTACTCTCTTTCTGCTGTATATTGCTTTTCTCTTGCACACAAACACACACACACACACACACAGCTCCAGGGCAGCAGTGGGTGGAGAGTGGAGCTGCTCTCCCAATTGAATATTTGGTCCAGCTGGCGTGCGTGCATGTGCGTGTGCGTGTGTGTGTGTGTGTGTGTGTGTGTATATATATGTGTGTTTTAGAGCGCGTGGAGCGAATAAGCACAGGTCTTTCCGGAACCCCGGGGAGATCAGTGAGGCGAGAGGACGCTAACACACACACACACGCACACACACACACACACACACACACACAACACACACACACACACACACACACACACACACACAGGCTGCTCTTTGTAACGCGCTGAGAGATGGCGGCCAATGAAAGGCCTATTGATTGGGTCTGATGAGCGATCCAGGCCTTTGAATCCCATTACCAGCAGCAACACACTACTGGTGGCAACACGAGGGAGAGAGAGGGAGAGAGAGAGAGAGAGAGAGAGAGAGAGAGAGAGAGAGAGAGAGAGAGAGAGAGAGAGAGATAAAGAGGTGTGAGAGGCAGGCAGAGAGGTCTAAAGGTGTCTTCAGACAGAAAGAGAAGTAAATTCTCACCTTTGCAGGAGGTTTTTTTTTTTTAACTTGCTGGACTGTTTATGTTTGTTGGCCTCAGAACAGCTGATGTACGACGGTTAGCTGTAAGATAGCCAGCGACACTTTCCTCTGTACGTTTACTCATAAAGAAAATTATCCGCTTGTTGAAATAGTTCCAGTTCGACCAGCGGTTGCCGTCGCGGCCTCTGCATGGCGACGCAGCCTGCAGGTAAATCCACCAGTACGATCTCATCATGCGAGTGGTGGGTTTTGCTAACTAGTGTCATATATGTACAAGTCTTATAAGCTCCAAACCCGTCGTGTTTCTCGTCTTGATCCTCCTGTTCTCTGCCGTTTCCCTCGCCGTGGTTTCTGTGGTTGAGCATGAACACACATGAGAGCTGTGCAGCATTCACAACACAACACCAGCTCCAGTTTTGAACATTTAGCGGTTGCCGTCGCGGCCTCTGCATGGCGACGCAGCCTGCGGGTTAATCCATCAGTATGATCTCATCATGCTGCTATGTACAGGAGAGCATGTTGTGACTTACAGGAGAGGAAATGGTGAGTTTTGCTAGCTGGTGTCATATAAACCCGTCGTTTTTTTTTTCGTCTTGGTCCTCCGGTTCTCTGCTGTTTCCCTCGCCGTGGTTTCTGTGGACAAACACATCTGATTGACCAGAGCTGTGACGCTGTTTTTAGCGCTTTGAACGCTTTAATGAAACCTCAACAAGGGAGAACGATTTGATAGACGCGTCCTGGTTCAACTCGTCTGCAACCCTGGAAGTCAAAGACCAGCCTTTAAGCAAATCAGAGAAACTGGTTCATCAGCTCTGAATCATAAATCTGTGACCTCTAGTTGTGTCTCAGGTCTTTGTCTTGTTTTGTCTGGCCTTGGTTCTCCTGTGAGGCTCATGCTTATCAAACAGCCTTCATCTCCTCTTTGAGAAAACAAAAGTGCAGCCTGACAGTTTGTGGCTCAGGTCAGTTATGGAAATATCCATAACACCGTCCACCTGCAGGTGTAGATATCAGTCTTTACAGCTTCAGCAGCTGGTGTGGAGGTTCAGTGAGCAGGTCTACCTGTCCTGTAGACCTGTCCATGGTCACACAGCGAGAAACATTTAGCAGGAAGCGTAACGCGACTGAATCAAGTTTCCTTCAACATAACGAGAGAAAAGTTGTTAATTAACGTGTTTGGGAAGTTGCAAAAAATGTTGATACTGAACGTGAAATCTTGTTCTTTTCTGCCAACAAAACGTCTGATGTTGTCGAACACTATCTGTGTTTAGACGCCGGCTTAAAGAACGACCGTGCTGTTGGTTTAATGCAGCAAAAACAACACGTTAATTAACATATAAGACATTTAATCTATCACGAACCTTCACCAGGACTCCTCCTCCCTCCGACTGGATGTAGCTTCATTCATCTTTAGTTGCATTTGAACACAACGCTGAAAACGACTTTTTAACACCATCGATACAAAAATGTGACCAACAGGAAGACTAAACATCTTCCTCTTCCTCTTCATCCTCCTCTAATCTGATCAGCAGCTGTTCTATATAACGTCTTTTAATGCAGACGCCACCTGATGACCAGCTAACACTCATTCCTGCACCGAACTCACTGAGTCAATCAAAGCATAATATCCAGTTTAAAGACAACACGCATCAGCTGTTCTACGTTAAAATGTAAAATGATCGATCACAGAGATGATTAGAGGAGGCACAGTCGTCAATCCCTCACCGGGCTCATGCTTGAAGTTATTTCTCCTCCTTGTTCACACTTGTTTTCAGATTCATCCGAGTGTTTGTGTCGAGCGGCTGCGAGGGTGTGAATAATTCAACTTTTAGCCTCTTCAGATTGAGCTTCGGATTTAGCGAGGGTGAGATGAAGATGCAGGAAGAGAAGGAGGAAGAAGAGAGGTGGAATAGACACATGATATAAGAGATGGAAGGAATAAGGAGGAGGGAGGAGTGATGGGACAGAAGAGAAAGAAAGAGAGGGATAAAGGGGTGATGAGGGGGGGGAGGGAGGGAGAGGAAATGAGAGATGAAGTCAGCTGAGGGAGGACAGGAAGAGAGGGAAGCTGGGTGAGAGAGACAGAGAGAGAGAGAGAGAGACAGGAAACACGAGAAGGGAGGAGAAGAGGGAAAGGAGAGAGAGAGAGAGAGAGAATTACTTTGTGCTTTATTGCTTAATATAAAAGCTGTGTGCAGGGAAAAAGAGAGAGAGAGAGAGAGAGAGAGAGAGAGAGAGAGAGGAGGGTTGGGTAAAGAAACACACACACACACACACACACACACACACACCCCGGGGAATACAGCCGTACCGCTATAGTTTCTCTCGGGCTCTGTCTGAATGGAGACAATTTGATCATCATTATTACAAAGACTCTTTGATCAGATCATGTCTCATCAACCCGAGCCTGTCTGCTGTGTTTCTGCGTGTGTGTGTGTGTGTGTGTGTGTGTGTGTGTGTGTGTGTGTGTGTGTGTGTGCGCGCCTCTGATCAGTGCAGCTCAACGCACAACGATCTCAATGTCAAACCTCAATGTCATCCGAGTATCAGCCGCCACCGCCACCTCTTAGCGCCTCTCGCTAATATGCTAATGCTAAAAGCTAAATGATATCAGGTAGGCTTCTGAGGCCGTCCTACCCCTCCTCCCCCCGTGCTCCGGGCTAATATGCTAATGCTAACAGGTAATCTGATCACCCAGGCTTTGAAGCACCTCGTCTCTCAGCCCACTGTGCGGCTATGTTAATCAGAGCGGGGAGTTATAACCTTTTAGGCCACGAGCCACGGCGGCTGAGAAATCCTAAAAATCCACCTGCTGCCTTCCGCTATTTAACAGTTTGACTTCTAAAGCAGGACTGGAGCAAGGACACCGGTGATGTCGTTATGTAGATTAGACTCTCTCATCTGCTTCCTTAACAACCATATCTGCAAAAATACACTTTTATATTTATATTTTTTAAAAAACTGTTCCTCAAGTGTGGTTATGTTTACAATGTTTTTGTCTCAAGAGTGCATATTTTGATGTTTTTTTTAAAAAAAGAGCCCCTTGAGGCTGCTTTTAAAATACTTTTTAGAACCCATAAAGGATTTTTACGTCTGTTTTTTTTATGTATTTAATCTTTATTTAATCAGGCAGTCTTATTGAGATTAAGATCTCTTTTCCAAGACACAATCAAAGCTACACAATAAACAAGGAATTAATAAAAAAAAACAGCTTTAAGAACCATAAAAAAACATCAGATAATAAAGCTTTAAAATCTCCAAGGGGGATACAAGAAGCTTATTTTGATTATTAATTTTTGGTGAATGATTGTCTGCTATCAAACCAAACTGTAGAGAAATATTGGCGCCTTTTTTAAAGCGTTAACGGCGGGAGAGTCGGCGTCTTCGGTGGAGGTGGAGAACACCGTGTTCTCCGTCTTTTCTGCATTTAAAACGAGTCAGAGAGTGATAACTGGACTGGGCCTGAACTGGGATGAGGTGTATAAAATGGCATCATCTGCAAAAAAAAGGATATGTATGAAGAATTATGTTATTTATATACAATTGAAACAACAGTGGACCAATGATAGAGCCCTGTGGAACCCCGTTTCTGATGATAGGAGGCTTTAAAACAGTCTGAGTTCTCTCTGTCAGGTAAGAGTGGAACCATTTCAGCGTGATTTCATTTAAACCTCCAGACTTTAGTTTGTGGAGAAGGACTTTTTATGATCAACACTTTCATATACTTTTGAGTGGCACAAAATTGTTTTGAAACTGCAGCTGTTATTGTGCTGTGACCAGACGAAAAGCAGACCGCTGCGGCTGCCGTTAGTGTATCAATTAAAGCGTGTAGCGGTAAATTGAAATGATTCTAGGATATTTGGACGGTTCGTTGACTACTAAGGTGCTTTTCCACAAAGTTGGAATCATGCCTGTTAAAAAAGGTTTGACGGATTGTATCGTCTTTGCTATGAAGGTTGATTCTTTAAAGCTTTCCACCCAGTTTCACACAACGGCTTCATGACCTACTGTTTTTCATTAAATTAAAGAAAATAAAATATTCTCTGAGAGGTTCCATGAATACATTTTATAAAATATGGAACCTCTTTTTAGTTTAAATTAGAGAAAAAACATCCAGCTTAAACTTTTTTAAACTCTTTAAATTGTTCTTTATCATCACCAGTTCAGACTTAGATGCACTTGACTCCATGAGGTTTCATCGCCTACAACCTTAAATATTCCTCTGTATTCATTTAATCAGATTTGTATATATGAAGCTATAATTTTATTTATTTATTTTTTGTTTGGTTATTTGTCTTGTTTTTGTGTCTTGTCACAACATTATTGTCATTATCTGTTGTTGTTTTTCTGTGTCTGTAAAACCTAAAATAAAAAAATTATTCAAAAACTTAAACTTAAAAAATTAAAAGTATGTGTTAAACGTGGACAGATTAAGAGGCCGCTTAAATGAAGGTGTATTAATTTTTAAATGCTTTTAACCTACGCAGAGTTTTGTGAACATCTGCCAACTGTGCAGTCAGCCGAAGCCGAAGCATCGAGGCCTCCCTCTGTTGGATAGATATGGTGACTGTCTACAGTTAAATCTGCAGACATGTTATTAGTGTGAATGCTGGAAGCATAGACTCATATAGGCCACGCCCATGATAAACACGTGTTTTGCTTCTGTTGGCACATATTTCATCCAATCTTCACCAAACTTGGTACATACCATATTTAGAGGACCTCGAACAAAACTTATTTATTTGTTTTCGGATATCTCTTACCGTTTGTCTGTTATTGGCTAGCAAACTTTTGGAGGCGTGGCCTAATGCACTTAATGGTCGATAACTCCTCAATAATGAATCGGATCGCGACCAAATTTGGGGATGCTGTGCACAAGGTGACCTTACAGAAGTGTGTAAGATTTCATAAAGTTCTGCCCAAAGGGGGCGCTAGACTCACTGAATCACGGCAGCAATAGCGCCACCTTGTGGTCATGAATAAAACAGCACTGTACTACTTATTAATGAACAAATGTAACCTGCCATGGTAAGACAGATGGGAATCCTGCTCTCAGCATTCATTACAGTTAAATAAAAGACCAGAGGAGATCAAATATATATATTTATTTACCAGGAAGTTTCCATCAATAAAAGCTAGCATGTGGCTGCCAGAATAGTTTCGATTGACTGATTGATTTATTGGCTAATCATTAGAGTCTGCAGTGAGTATTCCTCCACCAGTCTGATGCTGCTTTGCCTTAAAAAAAAAACTTGCATGCAAAAAGTGTGTTTTGAGTTATTTTCTCACCCAATAATGTCGGCAAATATCACCTCAGCACAGTGTAATCAGTAGGTGTGAGACAGCATCGGTCCTTTCAGCAAAAAGCCTGAAAACGACCCCGTGTTTACTCTCAACTGACAAAAAAAAAAAAAATCCTCCAGCAGCCGCAGGAATTATGACTTCTTCTCCGTCAGGGGCAACAGTGGCGAGTAAATATCATGTTATTAAAGAGCCGCAGAGTCCATGTAAGGGGAAAAAAAAAAGTCAACGTTGGGTTTCTTTTAACCATGACCACAATTATTTGAACCATGTTGACAGAAGGTTCGGTAGCCTTAAAGGAGTTATTTTAACCCAAACCATGATTTTTCCCCCCTCTGTCCTAACCAAACATAACTAAATTATGTAACAGATATTTGTCCCAGTTTGACAAATGATGACCAGAAGTGAACACTAACAAAAAAAAGGAACATGTTAACATGCGGTCACTATACTCACTATTAATCTGCTTCACTGCTGGTTGTGTTGAAGGGAAACACATAAAGTCATGTGCCAGTTTATCACCTGTGAATAAACACTCTGCCAGATGTTTCAGCGCCGACTTCCCGCTCATTAACTCGGAGATTTTTTCTTTTTTTTTGTGACATTTACGAGTTGATGACAACCACCCCGGAGAACATCTCAGGTCTCTTTAAGGTTAAACTGTCTCATTTTTTTTTTTTTTTGGGACGGAGAAGCAGCTCTTAACAAACATAGGAACCTTTGAGGGATGCTGCCCATGAAATTTGTCACAGCTAATGGGTCTTTTACTGGAAAGAATTGAAACTTTCTTCTAGGCGTTTTTTTTTGTAATCACAACCTTCTGTAAGTACAAGCAGGTGAACACACACACACACACACACACACACACTGTCTTATTCCTGGCTGTCTTTTCTCTCTGTCACACACACACACATGCTGACTGTCTCTGCTTTCTTCTCCTCTCTCTCTCTCTCTCTCTCTTGCACACATAAATACATACACACAGCCTCTTATTACCGCCCGCTGTCTTGACGTGCATAAAAGCAGAGCTGCTCTGCATGCCTTATCATCGTGTGATTGATGGCTGGCTGTTCTACTCTTATCGATTCTATGCTCTCCATATATTAAACGCAGGAAATGGAGCTGAATCGCTTGTGGAATAAGGCGGCTGAAATACGATCGCTCTCCGATAGCCTGGTTAATCTGCACAACCTAATTCATTCCTTACAGCCCGGCCCCTATCCCAGATACGCAGACAGTCACACTGTGTTTTCTGTAGCACTGATAGATGTACTTTATGTTTATTAGCTGTGAGGTATTTCACCGGCTTATCTGGAAATTATGTGGGGCAGAGTGGCCGCCGAGTCTGTAAAATTACTCAATCAGCCGTGAGATTTGGAGTAATTTACGACGTTTGCGGGGGCGGTAATGATTGCGGAACGCAGACAGTCATGTTTTATTTGGATAATATTGATATATGAATGTGTTTTGGGTGCGTTGTGAAGAGATATAGCCGACCGGTTTGGGGGGTTTCTTTTTTTTTTTTTCAAAGTGATATTTTAGTCTTTATCTGTGAAATGGAATATGTAAGGGACAGTGTCACCGCTATCTGCTCACATCCTTTACAGCCGGCTGTCGGAAGATGTGAGGTTTTTATTTAAGAGAGAAGGAGAAGAAGAAGAAGAAGAAGAAGAAGAAGAGCCGGCGTAGCTCAGTGGGTAGAAAGCAAGGCACTGCCAGGGTTGACGGGTAAAGTCCCCGCTCTACACTTTGTTAAACCAAAAGTATTTTCTGATCTACTCATTAAAAACATAAAGAAACAGCTTTGAATCGTTGAATCGTCTCTTCTGGTGCTGTTTAATCTGCTGCAGGCATCCAGCTCGCTACGTTTTGTCATCCCTTAAAAAAAAAAACACACATATTGATGCAGCATGGCAGGATTTGTTTTTTTTATTTTTTTCAGATTCTTACAGTTGACTTTATAGCTGACTTTAATTTCACCCAGACTGGCCGCAGCTGTGCTTCACTGAAAGCATCACATCAAGGAATTTTGGCCGCAGTGTCGGAGCTCAAGAGGAGAAAACAAAAAAAAAAAAAAAAAAAGGTGGATCTAATCAGGATCAAACTTTATAAATATTGTCAATAATGATAATTTAATCTCATTAATACACACGGTGTCTTCTCTGGAACTACCACTAGGGGCAGCAAAGTTAAACATTTTCAAATTGTCGTCATTGTGGCTTTAATTAGTCACATTTTTCTGCAGCTCAGTTAAGTTTGGGCAAGAGTTGCATTGATCGTATACTTGCTTTTACTGCACATCATAAGCACATCGCTCAGAAATGATCACAGTCGTTGTCTGTGTGTACATGATGGTAAAAAAAAGCATCTTTATGACACACATATATACTTATAACACTCTCTGAGCACTTCTACTGTGCACAGGTTCTGTAACATGAGCCAACAACACGTACATCTGCATATCAGGAGTCACTTTTATTTTATTTCTTCTTTTATTATTGCTTCATTTTATTAATGTCAACACCCAAAGACCTCCTGTGTCAGTGTGACCTCCTGGCAACTGTGTAATACAGAAACATGTAGTAAGTTATTTGACTATTGGATTTAAAATGAATTAAATTAATACCAATAAACAGAATCTGTGGATTGTCAGCGTTGATCCAGAATGAAAATCTGCTGAATTTGCTTGTAATGTGATTGATAATATTTATTTTTGAGCAAAAAATAAGCAGAGACACAAAACATTAAAACCACCTAGAATGACCTCAAACAGGCTGAAAGAAATATTTAGTAGATTTTGAAGCAGAAGCTTTGAATTTAATCACAAATAGTTAAAAACAAAGTGTGAACGTTTGTTTTATAAAATGCACTAAATGCTAAAAAAAAAAAAACACTAAAAGGTTGAATGTGGAGCAGAGAGCAACATTAACTATTCATCATCTCCCAATAATTAACACTTAACAACAAACAAATACATAAATTAATAAGTGACCTTTGACCTCAGCTTCACCAGATATCTTCTGAAAACTTAAAGGAAGCGTCTCTGTCGGTTTAAAATCAAAACACAACGAGACATTTGAAGACATCGCCGTGGAGACGCTGCTTTTACTGTTTTTACATTTTGAACATGAATCATTTGATTGATGAAAGAAAGACAAAAAAAATATATAACATATGAGACACGACACATGACAGATTAATTGATAATGAAAGACAGTAGATCAAATTTTTTTTGTCTCTGAAATGATTCCAGCTTCTTCCCTCCGGCTGCAGACCCTCAGTGTGTGTGTGTGTGTGTGTGTGTGTGTGTGTGTGTGTGTGTGTGTGTGTGTGAGGGGTGAAAACACCTTGTCCCATCCATCTCCACTGTGTGTAACCTGCTCCATAAATATTGGTGGTGTGGAGGTCTGACCTTGTCATGTGTTGACTGATGTTTATCCCTCACTGCACCAGATCTGTGCTCTGACTGCTGGATGCTTTTATTTTTTTAAAAACACAAGATTCTGGATCATAAAGAAGTGTATTTATTCTTTTTTTTTTTATTATATACTCTCTCTATTTTATAATATATTCTTTTGTTAGATAAAAAAATCACTCTGACGTTCGTTTATTTATGTTTCAGATCAGTTAAGTTTAGGTAGAAACATCTAATTTAAGCATTTAATGATCACTTTGATTGATGTTGATGTTAGTTACATGTATTTTTGGTTAATGTTATAATGCATAACTCCACATGTGCACAGTGTAAGCGAGCATGAATAAATGAGTATCACTGACACTCTCTCACACACACACACACACACACACACACACACGCAGCACAGTCTTGACAGCTTCGGGATTGTGTGTGTGTGAATATGTGTGTGAAGCAATTCCCATTGCAGCACAGCAGGATGTCAGAAGTGGTTAAGACTTGAGGCTTGAGCACCTTGAGGCTTACACACACACACACACACACACACACACACGCGCACACACATTAGATCAGAAAAGGCTGTAATGGTGTTCAGAGATCTGACTGGAGTGTTTCCCAACACTGCCCGAGGCTGCTCTGTGCCTCCATCCATCCATCCATCCATCCATCCATCCATTTATCATCCATTCATACATCTGTCTATCTATTTTTTTCCCTCTTTCCTGTTTACATCACCACCGTTATGTATTTCCTCTTTCTTCATTTAACCCGACCCCTCCAGTCTACACAGAAATCTAAGCAGACACTGAAAACTCCTTTCACATCTTAACAAGTCGAATTTTCCTTTGTTTTTTTAAATACAACATGAGTCTTAAGATATTATCTTATTTATTTCTATAAGTGATGTGACATTAAAGTAAGAGCCGAAGATCATTTGGATCATTTAAAACACTTAATTTGCAGGTAAAACTTAAAGTGAGTGCAACTAAAGATGAATAAAGTTACAAAATAAGACATATGAGGACGTCACTTTGAGTTCTGATCATCATTTTTCACCATTTTGTGACCAAATGACTAATCGATTAATCCACAAAATAACTGACAGACTGATCAATAATGTAAATAATCAGTTGCAGCCCCATAATAATAATAATCCCTCTTTGCACAGGTGACGCAGAAGGTCAAAGTTCAAACAGGAAGTTTGTCTGTAAAACCGCGGAGGAGGATCTTTATCGTTCATCTTGGCTTCCTCTTCTAAATGAGTTTATTCCAGATCCCGTCTGACGGTCTGACGGTCTGACTGCGACTCAGACAGACTGTTCACATATCTCAGATATTAACTGGCTTGTCCTCGGTACACATGGCGCGTATATGTTGACAGGCGGCCAAACGCCTCCTCCCTCATTATCAGGAGACTCTGGAGACAGTTATGATGCCAAACGGGTCCGCTGACAAGAAAAAAAAAAAGGGGTGAAACTATAAAACACAGTTAAAAGATGTGTAGGATTAATAATTAAATGAGCATAAATGACAATAAGAACAACCACAGATTCCTGCTAGTGGTTGTGGATTAATTAAATTTACATCTGCATACCCCTAAAGGTACTAAAGGCCACTAGGTGTCACTGTTTCAACTCATAACATCGCATGGGTTGGGATAAACGTCATCTGAAAACCCCGCCGTCATATCAGGAACGTAGCGTGACATAAAAATAAAAATATTAGTTTTAAACAGTTTTTTTTCTTCCTCGTGTCTCTCAGCTGCTGTATTGTTGCGTCAGATGTCGTCCGTGGATGTTTAAGACTTAAGAAGTTCTAATAAACTTCACTTCAAGTCGACAGGAAAACAGAATCTTTACATGTTTTTCTGTCTGTTTCAGAGTTTCAAGCTAAACGTGGACGGCCACAGCGCTCTGAAGGAGAATATAATGGAGGAAGGCAGAGTGCTGCTCACCGTCATCACCTCCCACCAATCAGGTATATTCACACACACACACACACACACACACACACACAGGTGGCCATAACCGCGGCCCAACTCTGTTCCATTCATTATTAATATTTGGATTAACAGAGTGACCTTCAGAGAGGAGAACTCATATGAATGTAGCCGAAAGAGAGAGAGAGAGAGAGAGAGAGAGAGAGAGAGAGAGAGAGATAAAGACAAAGAAAGAGATGGAGAGAGAGAGAGAGAGAGAGTGATAGAAAAGCAGAAAGAAAAGCCAGCGGGCAGAAACTGGCTGGCAGGGAAAGAAACATTCAATATAATTTTATATTTTCACAAATCTTTGCAGCCAGAGAGCGTGAGGGAGAGAGAGAGAGAGAGAGATATTGCTTTCAGACATCTGGATGTTGGTACTTTGCTTGAATTTTTTTGGATTTGTTGTTGCTTATTAAGTTGACAAAATGATGTTTCTGTCATTTAAAAAAAAAAAACAACCAACATATAGCTCTGCATTTTCTTTACAACTTCAACAACAAAGTGTTTTGAATTCACTACAGCTTGGATCCCTGATCATTAAGGATATCTTTTTGTTTTTTTTAATCATTTGAAACCAGCAGCCTGTTATATTTCTCAACTCTCCGCTCTTCACGAATATTCATGCAAACACAAGTTCCACTTAATTTGTAGATTGGAAAAACCACATATAACGACTTCTGTGTGTAATTTCTGCAGTGCAGTTTTATTATCACATAATTTTCTCTGGAGTGCAGCGTTTATAGTGTTTTATAAACATATTTTTTTAATTTTTTTTGGGGTTGGGGGCAACATGTAACATTAGTCCGTGTCTGGATTGAAGCTGTGGATGTTGTGGTCATGTGGCATCTGTCTCCATCAGTAGGCGACCAGGGCCTCGCCAAGTGCAGTGTTGTTTTCTCCTCAGCTGTAGGAATGAGATGTTCTGAATTTGCTAAAACTCTGATTCAACTTCTGCTTGTTTTTATTCTCTGTTGCTGAAAAAAAAACAAAAAAATTCTCAGAAAAAACCAGCTGAAATCATTAAAATTGATGATAAAAACAAAAAAAAAACCCTGAACCTGAGGATAACTTTAAAAAAAGAAACTCTGAAATGTGAACTTGAAGTTGAGGAAAAACTTTCCGAATCCCAAATTTATTATTATGTAGTTGAAAGTGTTAAAAGACAAACATTAATTTAAAGAGAACCTGTTACGCTCGTTTCCAGCTTTACATTTTCAGCGTGGGACTCCACTAGAGTCGCTTCGCATGATTCATAAAACTCCTTATTTATCTTCTACTGGTCCTTTATGCAGCCCCTCAGTTCAGCCTCTGTCTCCAACAGGCCGCCTGTCTCTTTAAGGCCCCGCCTCCTGATGAGCCCCGCTCTGTTCTGATTGGCCAGCTTTCCTGAAGCATATTAAATTACCACTGATGTAAACCCAGCGTTTCCTGCTTTACTGTTACATATTTAAAAGCTTTTAAATGACGGGAGAGGAAACGTGTTCCTCACCTTGTTAGCGGCGCTTTGTTAGAACAACATCTGGAGATATTTCGAGCTGTTTGTCAAGCAGATCATTTAGAAATAATAGAGTTTATAGTAGAGGGATGATAGAAGAAGTAGAAACAGTGATGATGATGCTGCGGACAACCAGCACGACTCGAGTCACGGCTCAACGTGACTACCCTCAAAAAAAAAAAGGATAAACACCTTAATGTTAGCGCAGTGGAGCAGTGAACTGACAGGGGATGACCATATAAGGACATCCGTCACGAGTCGACATCAGCTCGAGCTGAAAATAGAAAAAAACTGTTGGAAACTGAGCGCTAACAGCAGTCTGCTTTTTGCTCTCAGGGATTATTTCTACATATGTTTACCTCCTTATTTGACACTTTGGACACATTTAACATTATATATATATATTTATATATTTATATATATATGACTGAAAATAAGGAAAAGCATTAAAGGTCCCCTTTAAGCTTTAAATGTGCACCACTTTTATTTTAAGCTCACCTGAAACTGACACTCAGGTAGTTTCTATCATTTTCTCCCCTTTCTCTGCCTCATTCAGTATCTCCTCTTTCTTTCCTCCTCTCCCTCCTCTCCCTCTCTCCCTCCCCCCCCTCCCTCCCTCTCTCACTCTTCCTGATTATCCGTTGGTCTCTCGCCCTCCAGCTCTGAAGGATATCCTCCATATGGTTTCCAGCCAATGGGATCAGCTCCAGCGGCAGATTCGGCGCCAACATGGCTGGATGCTCCGCGCCCTTCACTGCATCCAGGCCCGCCTCTTCTACACCGCCCAATCGCACGAGCCCTTCGCGGCCTCGGGGGACCCGTCGGCCAATCGGCAGGCTCTGTGCCCGGCGGACGGCCTCAAGGTAAAAAAAAAAAACTGGTGGTGGTTTTTATTTTCTGTTTAGCTTCGAATCTCTCTGTTATTCTTTTCATCTGTTTTTTGTTTGTTTTTTATTCTTTGGTTCTTATCCTTCCATTTCCTCTCTGGTTGATCCCTGCTATCCCTCTCTCTCTCTCTCTCTCTCTCTCTCTCACACACACACACACACACACACACACAAGCTCACAGTCAAATCAATCACACACACTTACCCATAGTCCTTTGTAAATTTCTCTGTATTGTATGTATCAGCAGCTAATTAACATCCCGGTGTGTTTCTTGGCTCTCATTGGCTGCTGGTTAATTGGCTGGACTTGGTTAATTAGGTGTAATCTCCCTTTCTGTCTCTCTCTCTCTCTCTCTCTCTCTCTCTCTCTCTCATTGCGACAGTCCTGCCATTCATCTCATCCCGTCGCTGCTGTTGCTGTGTGTGTTTAAAATTTTCCATGAGTCATCCTCGGCCTTGTTTGTCTCTCTGCTTGTCTTCAACAAACTGATTTTAAAACATTTCTCTTTTGTCATTCATCTTTTTTTTTCTTTATTACTTTGTTCCTTTTACACTTTTTCTTTGTTCAACGCTCCTTCTTTTCATCCCTGGTGTGTGTGATTACTACAAATGTCTCCTCTATTATTAAATATATATTTTTACTAAAAGACAGTTAAATATATATATATATGTAAA
This sequence comes from Euthynnus affinis, assembly GCA_029490765.1. NCBI lineage: Eukaryota > Metazoa > Chordata > Actinopteri > Scombriformes > Scombridae > Euthynnus > Euthynnus affinis. Next base: position 30,884,236 of record CM055851.1, on the reverse strand, counting down.
CATTTCCTCAAAAGTCATCTCATCCACATCCAGATGACTTTAAGTCATATTTTTTATCAACCAAACCTTTTAAGATCCAAACAATAATTACAAGTAGAAGTAAAAAACATGAAGAATGCAGGAATTAATTTGACTATTCACTTAATATTTCACTAAGTTTAATGTTACCTGCCCTTTTAGCACAGTTTAGCTAAAGCAGCTAATGTTAGCCCAGTAAGCTAGACACTTTATTTTGAAAGTCTTGGCTCCAAACGGGAAAGATGGCGCCGACCGTAAGCTGAAACTCTGGGCTTCAAACCGACACATTTTTTTCTACACTTTAATGTTAGCGTTACCTGCCCTTTTAGCACGGTTTAGCTAAAGTAGCTAATGTTAGCTCAGTAAAGCTAGTGTTAGCTCGGGTCCAACTTAGCGGGGTCTGTTTCCAGCGACACTTTGTTTTGAAAGTCCTGGGTCCTGGCTCCAAACGGGAAAGATGGCGCCCACCGTAAGCTGAAACTCTGGGCTTCAAACCGGCGGGTGACGTCACACCTCGCTCGGTCCTGCTGATATTTGCCCTTTACAATATTAGCCAACAGATCCTTTACTTTCTGCACATATGTTTTTGATTATTAGTCGTTTTTTATCCTTACTTTCATATATTATATATTTACTCCTTCCTGTTTTATTGCCGTCCCCGTTCAGTTTCTTTAAATCTCTTCTTTCTGTGCATCCATCCCGTCTGTTTTACTTTCCGCTCTCATTTCATCGAATACATTCTCTCTCTTTTTCTTTTTCCTATTGCCTGTCCCACCTCCTCTTTCTCTCCTCTCTTCTCTCTCGTTGTTTTCTCCTCTTCCTCCTCTCCCTCCTCTCCCTCCTCCTCCTCCTCCTCCTCCTCCACCAGACCTGACTGGTTGTTTTCAGATTGTTTAGTTGCAATTAGAGCTGCAGCAGCCTGATCACTGTGATCAGTCAACAGTGACAGCCATTAGCCAGCTACCGCCTCTGTGTGTGTGTGTGTGTGTGTGCGTGTCTCATAGTGAAAGTGTGTTTTTGTATATGTGTGTGTGTGTGTGTGTGTCCATTAGCTGCTTGGCCGCAGCACATTAACAGTCCATTCATTATCTGTGTGAATCTCCCTCTGCACTTAAAGCTTTGATCCGTAAAACCTCCAAACAACAAACTGAGGTGTGAATCTGCTGAATTATTTCTGTTCGCTGCTTCACGGCACAAACAGCGTCAGCATCACATGTTTCATATACATCTGTGATACGTTAGATTATTCACGTCCACGTCCGTTCCGTAACGTACAAAAATCCTCCTTCTTGTTGGAGCCAGCAGCCAAAAATGGTTTCCAGGGTTCTCCATGGCAACAGGAGCTGCTTCCAAGTCGGGACATAAGTCATTTCAGACACGTCCAAGTCAGGACTGAAATTATTGGTGATGGTTCCAATTCAGGACAAACAAAGTTAGAGTGGAAAGTTGGAGCTGAAGTTACTAAAACAATTCAGTTACCAAGTTTTCTTTTTTTTTCCAAGTCCAAGTCAGGACACGAGTTATTTGACCCGAGCTGGATTTGAGTCTTTTATGGCAAGTCAAAGTCAGGATTAAGTCAGTTGAGAGAAGGCTAGGTCAAGTCCGAGTGAGCCCAAGAGTCGTTTGAGACTAAATCAAGTCATTCAAGTCGAGTCCAAAGTCAGTCGAGTCCAGGACAAGTCCTTTGAGAAGAGTCTGAGTTGAGACAAAGTGAATTTGAGTCTCAAGTGATTTTAGACGAGTCCTATTCAGGATTTAAGTCACTTGAGTCAAGTCTCAAGTTATTTGACACAAGCTGGGTTTGAGTCTTGTTAGACAAGTCAAAGTCAGGGTTAAATCAGTTGAGAGAAGGATAAGTCAAGTCCGAGTGAGGTCAAGTTAAATCTTATGTCGTTTGAGACGAGATAAAGTCATTCAAGACGAGTTCAGGTCAGGACTCAAGTTATCGGAGACAAGTCTGATAAGTCTCAAGTTATTTGAGTCCAAGACTTTTGAAAAGGATCTGAGATGAAGAAAGGTGAATTAAAGTGAATTAGAGTCTCAAGTGATTTTAGACAAGTCATAGTCAGGATTTAAGTCACTTGAGTCCAAGTCTCAAGTCTCAAGTCTAAGCTGAGACAAGCTGCAGTCGAGTCTCAAGTCGTTTTACACAAATCAAAGTCACGTCAAGTCGCAGGTTATTTGAGAGAAGTCAAAGTTTGGACCCTGATTATTGGAGACGAGCTTTGGAGTGAAGTCCAGTTCAGCTCTGGTGTTAAAAGATGACGACTGAAGTCATGTCTCAGTTTAACTAGATGATAATCCAGTAGTAGTTTATAATAAAGTCTCAGTCTGCAGTATGAATAGTGGTTCTTGTTTTGTATGTTCAGGCTTTTGTTTCGTTTTAATGCTCCTCATCATAAAACTGGGATCCGACGTCCCTGCTTACGTCGTACCTGTGAACCAGTGGAGAGATAATTTCAGGTGTTTGAGTACGAATCGTCATCTGAAGCCGTCAGAGGAAGCGAGACGTGGCTTTACTGTGTGTTCATTATCTGCTAGTGCTCTTTAATGACAATCAGATGCACGGCCTAATTACTGCCACACACACAGAGGGGAGGGGGGAGGGGGAGGGCTGCAAGGTCAACCAAGGGCATCATGTTTGTATATATGTGTGTGTGTGTGTGTGTGTGTGTGTGTGTGTGTGGTCCTGATGATACAAGATGATACAAGACTGACCAAGGGCAGAGGGTTGGTAAATACACCACAGTTCATCTCCGTGTGTGTGTGTGTGTGTGTGTGTGTGTGTGTTTTCAGTGCAAATGTGTTGTGTGAATGTCTATTAGAGGCTGCATATGTGTGTGTGTGTGTGTGTGTGCATGTTTAAATGAATGTAACCTTGACTAAAGGGCAAAATAAAGGGCAAATTGGAATAAATTTATCAAATTATGAAGCCTCGTACAATATTTATAACCAGCAGATCCACTATTCATTACAAAAGATTAAATACCAACTTGTATCAATAATTCATCCTCTTAATCTTCATTTTTAGTGCAATTAAGAGCAGAAGCAAATGACATATTTCACACTCGGCTCTCAGATAGTTAGCATTCAATTTACTGGATGTGACTGCGGCTCTGCAGGCTGCAGGCTGCAGGATGCTGCTGCTGCTGCTGCTGCTGCTGCTGCTGCTCAGACAACATGTGACACAACCTTTATCTGAAGAGGATATAATCCCAGGATGATGATGATGATAATAGCAGTGATCATATAGCTTCATGTTTTATTACACTTATCTAAATGTAGAGAAAACATCAGTGTTCACATGCATTCATGAGTCAACAGCTTAAAGATTGTTATGTATGTTTTATTTATTCATATTTAGACTTATATGGATTGTTCAAAATTATCTGCAAATTAAAGAAGCCACCTCAGACTTGTGTTTTAGTTCAACAAACTCTTTAATTAATATTTAACGTTCATGTCAACAACCAGAATCTCTCTCTCTCTCTCTTTGTGGCTGATTTCTATCCGTTCATAGTGCTGCTACTCTCTGTTTCCTTTATGTTTGATGCTCAGCTGTTGGACGAAGCCCCTTTTTTTCTCGCTGGCATAAAGATGGTTTCACTGCTGATCTTGTTGCAATTTATAAGTTTAAATAATCGCGGCTCAAAATCTGAAAAGGTCGGTATAAATATTTGAAATGTCTGGATATCGTTTTATATCTTTAAAGTTTTAGGCGTCAAAGTTATAAAAAAAGATTGGGAATAGTTTCTGTTCTTCAGTGGAAGGAGTCTTTGTACCTCCAGAGATGTTTGCTTCTTTTCCTCCAGAGTGTAAAGTCGCAGGAAAAAAAGCGAGTAAGTAGACTTTGAGTAGAGTTGAGTTTTCCTCTGTTTGTCTTTTCCTTATGATGAAAGATAGAACTATGAAAATAGAGAAATTAAAAGTTGGTTCTTCCCTCTCACTGTTCATCTTTTCTTCTCTCATCCTCCCATCATCCTTTTCTCTCTACGTTCATCCCATCCAGCCCTTCTTTCCTCCTTTTCTCATCCCTCCATCCCTCCATTTTATCAGTCCATTACTCTTTCTCCTTCTCTCCATCCTGTTATCTTCCCTTTCATCCTCTCCTCCTTTCTTTCCCTTCATATCCTCCTTTATCCTTCCATCATTTTCCTTCCTCCTTTTTCTCCCCCTCTCTCTCTTCTCTCTCTTCCTCCTCCTACTTGGGCATCTATCCCTCCATCTTTCCTCCCTTTTCTCTCACTCTCATTCTTCCCTTCCTCATTATCCATCCGTCTTTCTTGCTCACCTATCTCTGCTCTCTATTTTTTCCTCATCCCTTCATCCTTCCCCCTTCTTTCTGTCTTCTTTATCCATCCATCCATCCTCTCATCTATTAGTATAACTTCCTCTTTCTCTCTCTTCCCTCTATCAACACTCTTTCTTCCTCTTCTTATCCCTCACTCTTCCTCCCCTTTATCTGTCTCCCTCCTTTCATCAACTCTTTCTTGTCTCCTTCCTCTCATCCTTATCTCCCCATCCTTCCATTTATTTACCTCTCTAGCTCTTCCTCCTTTGTCTCCATCCATCCATCCATCCTGTCATCTATCTCTTCTACTCTTTTCCTTGAGTTTAAACCTCTGCAGACCTTTATATGTTCCTCTTTTTCCTATCTTCTATCTTTCCCATGATCCCGAATCTCTCTCTCTCTCTCCATCCTTCCTTCCCTGCCATCCGTCCGTCCGTCTGGAGAGGGGTGATTCATGTAAATGTCAGGAAATATCAGAGCCGGGGTGGTGGGATTAGGCGAGGGAGAGGAGAAGATACACTGATACCAGCAAATATAACGCTCTGGAAAGACGGCCAGCACCGGGGATTAGGACACACACACACACACACACACACACACACACACACACACACATACGTCTCTGAGTGTGTGTGTGTGTGTGTGTGTGTCATATGAGTATATTGTGTTATGTGACGTCTGCCGTGTGTCGCCGCATTTTAAAGATTTGTTGTGCATGCGTGAAGATTTTCAAGTGACATCTGCAGCGTTTCTGTTGCATATTGAAGATGAAGGTAAAGGTTGAGTGTGTGTGTGTGTGTGTGTGTGTGTGTGTGTGTGTGTGTGTGTGTGTGTGTCGGTAGGTTGAGCGAACATAGAAAGAAGGAGCACAGGAGGAGGAGGAGGAGGAGGAGGAGAGGTAGAAAGGTGTTTAATACGAGTGTGAAAGCAGTGTAATATTTAACAGCTTAGTGGGATTTGTCTGTCACATTACAGGGGATTGGACTGAGTCTGGTAACACACACACACACACACACACACACACACACACACACACACTGAACACTGAAAAGGTGAATGGACGTGTTCAGTGACAGCTGCTGAATCTGAATCTTTCTGCGGAGTTTCATCACTCAGATGTTATAAAACTGTCCGATGATACAGCTGCACACATACGGAGGGAAAAACGAGGATTTTTTTACATTAAAAGTATTAAAATAAGTTGTGTGTTATAGTAAATCTCTCATCAGTTATTACAAAGGTTGAGTGTTTGACTTATATGTTGATTTATTAAAACGTTTCTGCTGTTTAATCTGATTGTCTGTCAATTAAATAATAGTTTAATTGACTTAATTGTTGAGAATAGTCGCTCATCTTTTATTTAATTGCCAGGCTGAGTCAGCAAATACTTGATGGCTGTTAAGTTAGAAAAATTCAGATCTTAAAGATATTATGGAGATCAATAAAAAGTCAGGTTGCAGGTCTGCTGCTAAAAGGCTTCAGCTGTATGAATGTTAGCCTGAAGCCCAGCACACAATAATAACAATAACAGATATAAAAGAAAGAAAATGAAGTTATTAAACATTTTAAATCTGACTTATAATAAAAAAATAGATAAAAAATAAAACACATTTTCATTTTTTTTCCATAAATGTGAGGTGTTTGATTTCCTGAGAAGAGAGCCTCGCTGTATATTTTATACTTTTACATTATTTTCTTCTTTCTGGAACGTACCAATTTCCCCGGAGAGGGGGGGGGGGGGGGGGGGGGGGAGGGGAGGGGTGAGAGAGAGGGGAGGAAGGGGGTCATGTCATGGAGGGTGAGGTGGAAAGGAGGTGATGGGTCGAGATTAGACCATGTTCCTTTGGACACGGGGGACACAAATCCTGTTAGAGAGCTGAACCAAACAGCCCTGAGTGCACACACACACACACACACACACACACACACACACACACACACACACACACACACACACACACACAGGTGTACATCCTGTCAGACAGACGCACAAACAAACATCCAAATTTCCGGTACACATGTAGAGTTTTTGTGTGTGTTTATGGGAACATGTGGAGCACAAACACAATACTGTTTGTATCTATGTGTGTGTGTGTGTGTGTGTGTGTGTGTGTGTGTGTGTGTGTGTGTGTGTGTGTGTGAGAGAGAGAGAGAGAGAGAGGAATATTCAGGTAGGAAGTGATAAGTGACCTCCTAGGTGGCACTTCACACCGGCTGATTTAAGTTAAATAACGTTTAACGTGTGTGTGTGTTTGTTGTGTGTGTGTGTGTGTGTGTGTGTGTGTGTGTGTGTGTGTGTGTGTGTGTGTGTGTGTGTGTGTGTGTGTGTGTGTGTGTGTGTGTGTGGATGAGGCACTTGTACATTTGTGATTGTGACTGTTGGCACTTGTATGGTGACTGTGTGTGTGTGTGTGTGTGTGTGTGTGTGTGTGTTTCTTATCAGTGTAGCTGGTGGAGACAGCTTGTTGGCCTCAGGCCTCTATTTCACCCTACAGACCACACAGAGAAGGAGAGAAGGAGGGAGGGAGGGAAGAGACAGACAGGAGAGGAGGACGAGGGGGGAGGAGGAGGAGGAGGTGGGAAAAGGTGAAGAGAGGAAGAAGCAGCAGGGAAAGATGGAGAGAACAAAAGGGAGGGAGAAATGATGGAGAGAGAGAAGAAGAGGGAAGCAGAAACCAAAGCTGTTGTTGTTGTTTGGGACGCTGAAGACTCCAGTCAGAGGATTTTATTGTGTGTGTGTGTGTGTGTGTGTGTGTGTAATAATAGAAAATGGACAATTCAATTCAAAATAGTTGATTCGTCCCTTAAGGGATGATTTGAGGGAAGCGAGTTTGCAAACAAGTTCATAATCTTTAAAAAAAACAACACAAATATGACGATGTTAGAAAGTTTGAATACACTCTGAAGCTGAGCGACAATATCCAACAACACAAAGTGCATTCATCAGTGTATACACAAGGTAAAGCATCTTATAGTAACACCAGCAAAACAAACAAACAAACAAACAATGCAGTTATAAATAGAAATATACTGTGAATGAACACAGGAAGCAGAAACATCAGCAGCTGGTTAGATAAACAACCTTTAACAAACAGCCTAATGTGCAAATTAACATGTGAATTCTTTAAATAGTAGGTTTAAAGGTTAATTATAACTCACAGTCATGCCGTGCACACACACACACACACACACACACACACACACACACACACACACGATGAGGCAGGAGGAAGCGAGCGTTTCATAAATGATCGTCTCTACCTGCAGGTTGGTTTGTGAGTCATCTGACATGCTGGAGCTCCTTTTTATGAGTTAAACAAGACAAAATTAATGTTGTAAATTTGGTAAAAAATAATAATAATAATAAATAAAAAGGCCAACAGGATGTTTTGATCTGTGACGGCAGGTTTGGAGTTTAAGGATCCATCCTGTTCTCTTCACCTTCATCCAGCTGTCAAACTCACCACTCAAACTTTCTTTCTTTATATATATATATAAATATATATATCTTATTAAGACATTTTTAATAATGCAAATTGCAGTTTTGATTTGAAAGTGATTAGTTTGTTTGCTTTCCTTCGGCGGTTTTTTATTTAGCAAACCGAAGAGCTTTCAGCAACTTTTTTCCACTTTTAATTTCCTCGGATGTTGACGTGAAGCGTTTTTACAAACTGGAAAGAGATGATTAATTTCCACATCACGATGAACGTGGGATAAGGTGAGGAGAGAGGGGAGGGAGGGGGGGAGGAGGGGGGAGGGGGGGGGGAGCCTTTCACCTCCTGATGGGGCGTTCAATGACAATCTGAAATCCGAAAATTCAGCTTTTTAATGCACAAAATGGCAGAATTAACTGTTTATTTTTGTTAATTATTTGTTTCATAGACATCAAACGAGGTGCAAGCTATGAATGTTTTTCATTATCCATCAGTTATTATTTTTAAATTAATAATTCAGTGAAGAAGAATTGTTTTTATATCCAGTTTACAATGATATAAAACACAGAAAAACAGCAAATCATCACGTTTGACAAGCTGGAACAAGAACATATTCATAATTATTGTTCTATTTTTTTTAATTTGGCAGCTGAGCCTCTAATAGAGTTGAATCTTATTTATAGTTTTTTGGGTCAAAGTTCGACACAAACAAACGACGTGAGATCAGACTCACGGTTTTAAAATGTGTAAATCTTTTAGACGCTGACACGAGAACCCGAGAGGAGGAAGATAGAAGGTAAATACTTTAAGGAGGAGGATGAGACGAGATGAAGGGAAAACAGAGAGGAAGAGGAGCAGAAGAGGAGAGAAGAAGAAGAAGAAGAAGAAGAAGAGGAGTGAAGGTGATAGAGATCCGGGGCCGCTCGACTCTGAGCATGCAGGATTGAAGCATCCTGAACATGCAGAGCGGCTCTTCTCCCCCTCTGAGTGATTTAAATATTGACCTCAGGTTATTACGAGCTTTTTAAATCAAATTACCGAGTGTTGGACTCCTGCCTGATACCTGATAGAGCCAATCAGACGGCTCGTCCCGCTCCCGGAGCTTCCACCACACAGCACTTTACATAAATTAAGATTAAAGTTGGGGAAGTTTTTCGGGAGTTGGTTTAAACCACGCAGTGACACTCTATCAAGATAGTTTGT
>CM055851.1:30870814-30875190 GCA_029490765.1 Euthynnus affinis | reverse complement strand
CTTTACCCTATAGGTGTCGTTAGAGCAGCTGCTAAATCCAGCCGAGCGATTGGACTGGTCGGACTGGTTTCCATCCCGACTAACGAGGCCGTAAAAGAGATCAGAATCAGCTCCCAGCTGAGGAGCCGGCTAACGGGCTCCCCTGCTAATTTTTTTTTTTTTTTTTTTAAAGCTTCTTTTTTTAATTTTTTTTATTTTAACTCCCCTCTGAGCTTGTGTGTGGTGGTGTTGTCGCCGTAGTAACCATAATAATCCAATGAAGAAGACCCTCGGGGGTGATGGTGGCATATTGTGGCAGATGCCAACAGCCATAAAGCATTTCTCTGTCAGGAGAGAAAAGGAGGTTGCACTTCTTCCTTTCCTGTACCTTTTATATCCCTCTCTCTCTCCGTTGTGTCATTCCTCCCTCCTTCCCTTCCTCCTTCCCTTCCTCCTTCCCTCACTTCCTTTCCTTCCCAGGCCTCCCCTTCTCTTTCCCTTCTTTCCACCATCACTTCCCTTTTTCTTCCTGTTTCTTGACCTCACTTCCTTTCCTTTCGTCTTTTTCTCTCCATTAAAAACAAGTGAAACAAATCTTCTTTCCCTTCTTTTCTATCTTCTCTATCCTTTCTTGTTCTCCATTTCTCCTTCTCTCCTATCACCTCCTCTTTTTCTTCCTCTCTCCGCCGTTCCTCTGTATCACCCGGTGGAGGTTGAGGACTGCAGCCGCTGTTTTGATTCATGTTCCACCTTTGATATTGAAAATAACTGGAATGGTGTCCTTGAACAGAGTGGAAAGCCCAGACAGGAGGAGGAGGAGGAGGAGGAGGAGGAGGAGGAGGTGCATTTGGAGAAAGGAGGTAGAACAAAATAAACCGGACGGCCCCCGTTCTCGCCGTCCTCTCTCCGTCACGTCACACATTACTTTCAGTCCTAGACGCTCGCCATCAAATTACATTTAATAACCAAGAATTATGCAGAATGGACCTTAATTACCCGTAATTTACCCCCCCCAAAATCTTAATTCCCCTCCGCCACCCGCCGCGTAAATAAACGCCACATCTAATTTGCTTGTTTTGAAGAACACAGTGCACGGTGACGGTTATGAGAAGCCTTTGAATATCGGCTCAAGGTAATTTGATTCCTGAAGAGCCCGCTGCATTTTTAAAGATCTGGACTCAGCCAGGCGTGAGGTCTCTTTTTTCTTTTTCTGCCTTTTTCTAGAAGAAAAAATCACAAGTGTCGCCTTTGAGACGGACGGCTGCTGGCGCTTCTGAACAGGAAGGAGGAATAATGTCAAAAAAAATGTCATGAATCTATATTTTCTTTTTCTATATTTAAAGTGCATCTTAAAGGAGCCCCGCAGCGCTCTCCTATAAACAAACTAAAGTTCATTTTTACCAACCAGAACTCATCGAGTGCATCCTTGAAGTCTAATCGTCATAAAATATTTGCAGAGCAGATTTTTCTTACAAGTTTGAGTCCTGCTTTGTTTACGTCCTGATGCGCTTTCATCAGCTCATCATTCCTCTTCTTCTTCTTCTTCTTCTTCTTTTAATAGAAAGCAGTAAAAGCAGGAAATGTTGGGTTTGCATCAGCGGTAACTTAACACCACCACCACACATAAATAAGCATTTGTTCAGTAGCTTTGGTTGCTAAGGTGGTTGCTAAGGCGGTTGCTAGGTGGTTGCTAAGGTGTTTCCATGTGTTGTTGTACGGATGGGTTTGAAGAAGTTGAACATTTGTGAGTAAAGAAGGAGAAAAAGAAGTGAAATCCTGCTACTATAGTTTGTTTACGTAGCCTCCGGAGCCGGAGGAAGCTTCCTGAAAGCTGACCAATCAGAGCAGAGCAGGGCTCATCAGGAGGCGGGGCCTCTCTTAAAGAGACAGGAGCTAAAACTTCCTGTTTCAGACAGAGGCTGAACTGAGGGGCTGCATAAAGGACCAGTAGAAGGTAAATAATAAATAGAGTTTTGTTTTTGACTCTAGTGGAGTCCCAGAATAAAAATACAGAGCTGGGAATGTGCACAATAGGTTTCCTTTAAATAAAAATAAGTATTTATAGCACAACAAACTGGAAACCGACCAAAATAAAAGCAAAAAGTGAAACGTAGATGAACAAAAGACAACAACAGATGAGTAAAACTAAATTCAAACAACAAACTAAAGTAAAATAAACTGAGTCTTTAAAGATATTTCATATAAAAGTGATATGAAAAACAAAAATAATATTAATTAAGAAGTGAATAAATGTATGTTGTCTTTTTTCTAGGTCTAAACACAATTGAATCTTTTCACATTTACTCATTTTCAGTTTCTTTATCCATGAGTGACCGTCGCTGCAGAGCCAATCAGTGAGCAGCTTTAAACCGGTCGCCCACGGCTGTGTGTGTGTGTGTGTAGAACTGTGTGTGTCATCATGTTTTTATCTTGCAGTTTATGTTTAATGTCTCTATTTTATAAGAAAGGAAGGGAAATCCAGAGCAGCAGCATCTCCAGCATGTTTCTATTAAAACAAGAAGAGATATGAATCCACACAGCTCATCTTCTCCTGTCACGCTTCCCTCTCTGTCCTCACACACACACACACACACACACACACACACACACACACACACACACACACGGACAAAAACACACAATCATCGCCATCATCTGCCTCCTCTCTCCTGCTGAGTGTGTGTGTGTGTGTGTGTGTGTGTGTGTGTGTGTGTGTGTGTGTGTGTGTGTGTCGTAGCAGAGAAAGAGTTTCTTCTTGTGAAGTTGTTTTTTAAATCATATTTGATTTCATGCATAATTAGCTTGGCCATCAGCAGCCGCCGGGCCTCATGCTGGGTGTTTATACACACACACACACACACACACACACACACACACACACACACACAGTATACATCCCGGGTCAGATAGGATACACACACATTGTTTGAGAACATTCACAACATTTCTACCTTTTTATTTTTTCTTGCAACTGAAAGGTACGCTGCTTACCTCACCTGTGTGTGTGTGTGTGTGTGTGTGTGTGTGTGTGTGAGTGTGTGTGTGTGTGTGTGTGTGTGTGTGTGTGTGAGGCCTGCAGGCAACTGAGTGCCAAAAGAGTGAGAGAGAGAGAGAGAGAGAGGAAGGAGAAGAGGAGTGAGAGTGAGTGAGAGGAGTCTTCTTTGCTTTGCTGGAGACTCACTCGCAGTCGGATTAAAAACGTAATTATGTTTTAAAATGATATTTTAATTAAATATGGAGGGAAGCAGAAATGGATTGGCACCAAAATAATTAATCAAACATCAAAAAAAAAAAAAAAAAAAAAAAAAAACAAGTCGGCAGCGTCTTTCTGCTTCGGCCAGCAGAAAATAAAGTCAGCAGGCCTGTTAGCTCTGCTGAACATTCATTTAATTCTCTGCTATCTCTGTTTTCTTCTGTTCCTCTCTGCCCCACACACACACACACACACACACACACACACACACACACACAAACAGTTCGTTCCCACATTCCCACAATGCATTTGTGATGATGACTTATAGATGTAATTAATTATCAATTTGCTAATTAATGATCAGTGCGTTCAGTATGTGATCTCCAGTCTGTGGCGTCTAATATCAGGACGCTCGCTAACTGCTTCCTGTTAGCAACTCAGCTGATATACACGTATACAAAGCCTGTGACGTTGACGAGCTTGTTGCTCCCGGCAACAGGAGCAACTGAAGTTATAATAAACATCACCTGTGGCAAGATGTTTACTTACATTACGCTTTCAAAGCTGCTTTATAATAATAATAATCATTTTTTTGTGTTGTGTTTTAATGCACATTAATTCATATTTTGTCACTTTCTATTAAAATATGATTTAATATAATAATAAAATATAATTTTTCACATTCAAAACCTTAAAAACGTTGCAAACAACTAAAAAAAATCACAGTGAGAAAAAGATTTATATCAGTTTTTGGAAACAGAAGTTTGACAAAAACAAAACTCGACTCCCTCAGTGGATGAAGTTTTTATCGGTTGTCATGGAGATAGTTGTTGTCACGTGACCTACAATCAAACAAACATGTTGGTGAACAATCCGTAAAACGTCTATGAAGACATCTGGACTGTTTCTCCTTCCTCTTTCTCTTCTTCTGTGTTCCTTTTCCTCGTCTCTCTCAATTCCCAAACAGTTCGGAGGCTGACGGACGGACGGACGGAGGGATAGAGAGAGAGAGAGAGAGAGGGGGAGAGAGGGAGGAGAGGGATGAGTGGAGAGGAGAGAGGGAGATGATAGAGGCAATCAATATTTCTAGCATTCTAATTAAAGCCTCTCGGTGGAATAAATCCATGTAATTATCAGTAAATGAAATACAAGGTCACTCTACCTGATGAAGGGATGGACGGAGGATGATGGAGGGCTGGATGGA
>CM055851.1:30840814-30865814 GCA_029490765.1 Euthynnus affinis | reverse complement strand
TCGCAGAAATGATCGGCAACGTATCTGATTATATAGATTTTTATTATATTAATGTCTCTGTTTTTGACCTCCTGCACAGCGCGGACATGTTTTAAGAGTTTTAAACCGGTGACGTTTTATTATATTATCCCGATCAGTCACTGGGATGATGAGGATAGAGGGCGCTGGAGCACAACACCTGCATAAAAATGACTTTAAAATATCAGTATTCATGAAATAAGCAAGGTAAATATTCTAGTTAGGGAGTGAAATGTGTAACCTGCAGTAAAAATGTAGGTCAGAATAGTTCTGTGTTGTCTAAAGTTGGTGGTAGGTGATGTGTTCGTGGCACGCTGTGGTGCGTTCAGGTACGTCTGTGATAAAACGAGAAGCTACAGCAGTCAGATAGAAGCTAGATGTGTGTTTTTTTACAGTGTTTTTAAAGGTACACACACCTTAAAGCAGGCTCTATATAATACAACAGTCCAGCTTTATAGAAGGTGTTCTGATCATTTGCATCGTCCCTATCGAATAAATACATACATTAATAAAATAATTACACCCTCCCTTCCTCCCTTCCTCCCTAAAGAAAGATTTCCAGCAGCCTCTACTGTCCCAGTTCACTGAGATGCTCTTCCTCAAGTACATCTTTATTATCTGAAGATGCGACCACATGACCAGGAGAGACTCCAGCGGCACCCAGAGGAGCACAGAGGCTGTAAACAAACCTGCTCCTCCTTCATAAGGCTGAGTGAGAACAGCGTAGGCCGACCTGAATGTAGAAACTCACATCTTCAGAAGTTTTTTAATCTGTATTCAGGTAATCAGAATATCACACAGGGGATTGTTCTCTCTCTTAAAACTCTCATAGGCTTCTTTATTCAGCACGCCGGCGTCTCTCGGGTGGGGTTCGCAGAGGTCGAAGGGATGATGCTGATAAGTTCGTCTTGTGATGTGGTTGTAGCGGAGCCCCCCCTGGTTTTAGCCGCTGGCTGGGGAGATTACCATCAAGGACGCCTTCATGTTCCTAATCTTGCTTCTTCTTCTTGTGTGAAAAGTGCAAATGAGATTGAAAAAGTTTCTGCCAGGCTTTTCTTTCGGCTCTCGTGACGCCAGTTCCAGCGGCGGCGTTCCAGCGGAAGTTATCGTGTCTGTCTGAACGGAGAAGCCGACTCTCTGACCGTCCGCTGGAGCAGTGGCAGAGCTGGAACAAATATCCGGGAGGGGGGGGGGGCAAGAGGTTCACAAGAGGGTGAAAGTTAAACCAAATCACAAAAATAGTGCATTCTCTTCACTTTTCTAATAATAATAATAATAATAATAATAATAAAAACTCACTTCTACCAAAACATTTGACCCAAAACACATGTAAAAATAATAATAAATAACAATAACGAGGTCACAGCAAATGAATGTTGAATAAAAAAAGAACACTTTAGATGTGCATACTCCAGTCAGTGGTCAGTGTGAGCAGGATAACAGGTGAACTTTAAGTCTGTGTGTCCTAAATAACATTAAATATGAAATGCATTCTCATTTAGAGCAGCTGTGATCTGCAGCTGGAGCTCCTTTTCTTTCTTTTTTTGTTGGCAACGAGATACTTTGGAAAAGAGTAGAAGAAGAAGAAGGTGAGAGGAGGTGAAATCTGACACCTGCGACTCACTGCATCACTTTAACGTCTCCATGACGCCCCGCACTATAAAACATCATCATCATCTTTTATCATTAACTTAAATTAGATATGTGTGTTTTATTAATTTGACTTTATATATAATCTAAGAAAAAACACAATGAGGAATCACTCAGGTTTAAATAAAAGCCTGAAAACAGACGTAATAATAATAATAATAACAATGATGAAAAAAAAGAACATTTTAGATTTGCATAAACCAAATAATTACACCAGTCAGTGGTCAGTGTGAGCAGGATAACAGGTGAACTTTAAGTCTGTGTGTCCTAAATAACATTAAATATGAAATATATTCTCATTTAGAGCAGCTGTGATCTGCAGCTGGAGCTCCTTCCAGTCGTCTCTCAGCTCCCTCGTCACGTCTCATGATGTAAAAAACGTACAGTGTTCGTCCACAGCAATGAGTTTTAGATTTTCAGTCGTTTATAATGGATTTCAGACGTCGCTACAGTTACCGACTCTGCGCTGGAGGTCCAGAGCACGGCGGAGAACGGAGACTGGAAAGTTAACATTGTGGTTCTTTGCGGTCTGTTTTATGTAATCGTCTTCATCGTTTATGCAGCTTTGCACCAACTATGAGCTCTTTGGTAGAATCAGCACCATGGAGAGCGCTGCTGACACCACATGGTCGCTTTAAATA
The DNA here is from genome assembly GCA_029490765.1 of Euthynnus affinis. Lineage (NCBI taxonomy): Eukaryota > Metazoa > Chordata > Actinopteri > Scombriformes > Scombridae > Euthynnus > Euthynnus affinis. Next base: position 30,863,505 of record CM055851.1, on the reverse strand, counting down.
ACTTTACTTTACTTAACTCGGATGTTTTTTTGTACATTTGTTTGTGAGCGCCGGCCCTCGTTGAATGTTCAACACTGCGTTATGTTATTGTGAATTTCAGAAAATCAGACCCAGATCGTTCACAAGAGGGAAAAAAAAAGTATGAAAAGGATCTGCTGTGTGTGTTTTTACACTCTAATCATTTAAAGGAATGTGTGTGTGTGTCAGATGTGTAACAGTAGCTCACAGATATATGTACATTTTCATTTTTGTTTTGATCCTTTTTACAGTTCAGTAGACAGACGGCCATGGTGAACGACACACACACACACAGACACACACACACACACACACTAACAGATGGAGCTATGAGTCTAGTTTGAAGAGAAATAATTTCTGACAGAAATCCTTGAAGATCCTTCAGACTGGGAAGCAGCCCAACTCATCACCGTGTGTGTGTGTGTGTGTGTGTGTGTGTGTGTGTGTGTGTGTGTGTGTGTGTGTGTGTTTTAAACAGACACTGCGTTCCAGTTCTGTGTCCTCAAGGCGTCCAGGAGAAATTGCTTCAGTGTGTGTGTGTGTGTGTGTGAGTGTGTGTGTGTGTGTGTGTGTGTTTCATTATGGCTTTAGTCAGCTGTTAGGTATGAAAAAGCCAATTATAACCATAAGATTGCATTTGCTTGCTTGCTGCAAACTTCAGAAAACAGACGAACTGAATGAATAACTGACTGATTCTCTAACTGACGTCCACACTGACTGACTGACTGAAGTCTCCTCCGTGTAATGCCAATAAATGTACTTTTACAATGTCAAACTTAGTTTTTTCTTAAAGTTTGCTGTTCACAGCTAAACGCCAAAAATATATAACAGTTGAATTTCTTCTTACTTTTTCTCCTGCAGTCATTTAAACAACATGAGCACAGTACAGCTGATAACACTCATATATGTACAACCACATCTGAGGAGCTTAAAGGAGACACATCATCATTTCAGCCTCTATATTTATATTCTGGGGCTCTACTGGAATATTTTTCTACATGATTTCCAGTTTCAAAACTCCTTATTTATCTTCTACTGGTCCTTTATGCAGCCCCTCAGTTCAGCCTCTGTCTGAAACAGGAAGTTTTAAGCTCCTGTCTCTTTAAGAGAGGCCCCGCCTCCTGATGAGCCCCGCTCTGTTCTGATTGGTCAGCTTTGCCCTTTACTCGAAATGTGAACTTCTTAAATCCATCCGTACGTGTCGGAAATATGAGAGCGGGCGACGTGAACGCCTCTAAATGGAGCACTGTGATGTCATCACGAGGAGAGAGTAAAGACAAACGAAGCGTTCAGAGCAGGTTGAAGCCCTGACCTTTGACCTACAGGGATTAAATTTAACATACCTCAAATTAACCTCAAGTTTTTTGGAACCATGTTTAACATTCAACTTCAGAACATTATAAAAATGACAGAAAAGCATGAAATGCTACAAAAGTAATAACACAGAACGCTACCAATCAAGTTTCTGTTGACTTAAAAATACTCCTAAATATTAAAGATCTTAAGAGCAGCCTGTTTGGGTCACAGATATTTATAGAAACTCATATCTACGGTTTTAAAACCAGAGTTACAAGGTGTAGTTTCAGTTTTTTTCCTCTAAATAATATAAACCTATGAGAATAGCATCACTGAGAAAATGTTAATGGGGCTGGTTCCTTCTTTCTGATTGGCTATCTGAGCACACATGTGATTACCGTATATTCTGTACTATAGGGTGCACTGGATTATAAGACACACTGTCAATGAATGGTCTGTTTTCAATCTTTTCTCATATATAAAGTGCATTAAGTGAAACAGAACAGTCAGATAAACCAGTCAGTCAAACTTTATTAAACACGTTAGGAATAAAACATCAACACCAGAAACACATTAATTAAATAAAGCTCATATTAAACAGCAGTATTCACATCACATGACGATCAGTTTACACGTGTTGCATATGTGTGAGTTCCTTAATTCACAGCAATAATGTGATATTTATCAGTGTGTGTGTCCGTGTACATACATGCATAATCTGTATTAATACATGTATGGACCTATGTGTCTATCTATGTACCACACAAAATCACCCTGAGGTCAGTAAACACAACCAGAATGAATCCATGTATAAGGCGCTCCGGATTATAAGGTTGTTTTTTGAGAATATTAAAGGCTTTTAAGTGCACCTTATAGTCCAGAAAATACGGTAATCATGTGACCTACACTTGTCTTTTTCACTTTGGTGTGCAGAACTTTGTTTACTAGTGAGTCTAATAAAAACTAGGTCCAGATTAAGAGACTGAAGCGTCACGAAAGGAAACAAATTAGCAGAGAAGAGGACGATCTAAGCGACTAATGAACAACCTGACTGATTTACTGACTCACCAGCCGGCTAACCAGGCAGCAAACAGCCTGCAAAAACACAGCCGGCAGACACAAACACACACACACACACACACACACAAGTAATGAATGGAAGCGGAGAGACATTTAGACAAAGTGAGAAAAATTTTCTCTGAGAGCTTCCAGTTAGTTTCATTTCTGTAATAGCAGCACACACACACACACACACACACACACAGAGAGACGCAGACAGCACTGTTGATTGTGTATTGCCGGTTTGTTTATTAGCTCTCTGATTGAGTGGCTCTGCCTTCCACAGATTGGATGACCTTTCCAGATCCTTCCGCCGAGCCCGCTAAGTAGATCGGACGGCGAACGCGACGCGACGACACTTTATTCAGATTGTTACTGAATGAGGGAAAAGCAAGGCGGTCATGTGTGTGTGTGTGTGTGTGTGTGTGCGCCTGTTTGTACACACTCACTCTGCCTTCATTGGTTCAATTGAAGCCTCATCTCCATATAGTTTGTATGCAATTACATCTGAGCGGCGCGCTGAGTGCCTCTATATGATTGTGTCTGGATACTGAGTGCGACTAGCTGTGTGTGTGTGTGTGTGTGTGTGTGTGTGTGTGTGTGTGTGTGTGTGTGTGTGTGTGTGTGAAGGATAATTTGTGAGAAAGAGCAGCGATTCATGCTCCATGTGTATGTATGTTTATTTTTGTGTGTGTGTGTGTGTGTGTGTGTGTGTGTAGCTTTATGTGAGAATTTGTGCAGCCTTGATGAGTGTGTGTGTGTGTGTGTGTGTGTGTGTGTGTGTGTGTACGAGAGGTAATTTGTACCAGAGAAAAGCGATTCATGCTAAATGTGTGTGTGTGGTTTTATGGGTAATTTGTGTTAGCGAGATGTGTGTGTGAAAGACATCAGTGAGATATTTTCAGCAGACGTGTGTGTGTGTGTGTGTGTGTATACATTTATATGCATATACATGTACATACCGATGCATGAGTAACTGTGTGTGTGTGTGTGTGTGTGTGTGTGTGTGTGTGTGTGTGTGTGTGTGTGTCGGCCGAGATAAGAGTGCAGGATAAGCGTGAAGTGTGTTTCTAGTGGCTTGTTGGCCCGCTCACGGGGCTTTAAAGGGCACGTCCGTCAAAACACGGCGCGGCCGGAATCTCATTCATCGGCAATAAACAGCTAATCACACTCAGAGGAAGATGATCCCACTCAGACACACACACACACACACACACACACACACACACTTCCTCTGTTCACTTACAGAGGACAAGAAGCGACGGACACGAGTGGAAAGAAGGGAAGACTTTTTGTTGTGTTGCTTTGATTGGCTGTAATGAGAATAACCAAACACGCTGCTTGTTCCGTCGTCATGAACAGTAACTCTACATCTCCTCAAAGCTCGCGTCCTTTGAAACGCTTCCTGTATTTAAACAACAAGAAGTAAAGAAATAAGACTTAAAAAGCTTCAACAGACTGGTGGTTGAAGCCAAGCGGAGCTAAAAGTGTCACAAAGTTTGAGAACTTTCTGTTGGATTTTCCTACAAATCTTATTTCTTGATACGTTTTTGTTGTTGAGATATCTTACTCTGGAGCGCTGGATGATCAAAAAATACGCACAGACGCCATCAGAAGGACATTTTTTAAGATGTAAAGAAGCCTCGACTCATGCCTGTGTTTCCTGTTTTCTGTGGTGCAGGCGGAGCTGATCTCCAGTCAGTGTGAAGTCCAGCGAGCCGCTCTGGAGCAGATGGCGGTGAAGCTGAGCAGCCTGCACTACCCCTCCCCCACCAACAGGAGGCACTACAGCCAGCTGGCCATGAGCAACAGGTAACAACACACAGCGGGGACGGTTTAATATGTGTGAACTTTATTTAAATGTTATTGAAGGCAGACGTCATGTCTCTATAAGTTATGAGTGTGTGTTGAAGTCAGGGATGTTACTGATGTGTCCTGGTGGCCAACTGAGGTACTGCAAGAAACGTATTTTCCACATAGAGCAGCTGCAGGCAGCAGCAGTCAATAACTAATCTTTGTTTTATACATTTTAAAGTCTCCCTCCACTCAGAAATGTAGTTTTTCTTCTTCTCTGTTCGCTGATCCAGCATGAAACAAACACAAATATGATGCAGGAACCAGAAGCCTCCAGTGCACAGACACTGACAACAGACTTTACAGTGAAGGAGGAGACATTATGAATCCAGAAATTCAACTTTTTAAACTAAAAATATTTACATATTCACAGATTCTGGATTTTTAAATGAGAGAAAAGGACTCAGTGTCGTTTTAAGATTTTTTTTACAAGGAGATTGAACGTTTTTCTTCACAAAATTGTCATTTAAAGTATTTTTTATACATCTGAAAACGTGTCTGGAGATGATATTTAATGTTTGGAGTGCAGGGTGTCGCCTTTCACACTGTAGAAACCACTACCTCCGACACCTGCAGCCAAACAACACCCACCCAGCACACATTAAAGCTACTATAACTCTTCAAATCTTATTAACAGAGCGATAATTAGAGCATTATTATTAGAGGGTCTGAATTTAAAGATTTGAGAGCAGAAGGACTCGTTGGAAACAAAGATCGACTCTCTGTTTGTAGAGAGAAGGTGCTTCAGGTCATGGTAGCTGCCACCTCCCAATAGAATCAATAAATAATAGAATAGAATAGAATAGAATAGAATAGAATAGAACAGGGTGTAATGCAGTAGGAGACTTGCAGACTAAACTAGAGGATCACTGCTCTCAGTTCTGATGAGAAAGAAACACACTGACAGACAAAAGACAGAAAACAAGATCAACAGTCAGTACAACAACACAGTAACATGTGACACACACACACACACACACACACACACACACACACACACAGTTAAATGTAATCACACACACACACACACAGAGTGTTAACAGCAGTAATCTGGTGTGGCCAGGCTCGGCTCGGCGAGCAGCGTCTTTGGTCACGCTGCCTGTCGGCGTTTCATCCTCGACTTTGAGGAGCCTCCCTCCGCGGTTATCACTCACACGCAGGACACACACACACACACACACACACACACACACACACACACACACACACACATTCGCACAATAACAACAGAACACAAAGTTGTGTGTATGCAAATGGAGAGAAAGCTTAAATGGCTCACTGTGGATGTGTAGTATGTTGTGTTTTGAAGACTTTGTCAGTGTGTCGTCACAGTAACTTACACCACGGAGGATGCAGTGTGTGTGTGTGGGTGTGTGTGTGTGTGTGCACTGAGGACACACACACACACACACACACACACACCCCTCTTAAATTCAGCGCTCAGCTTTGGTAACACTGCGCTGTCTTCTGTGTGCTTACAAAAAAACATACAAGTGATTTAAACACACACACACACACACACACACACACACACACACACACACACACACAGATGTAAATGAAGCGCTGGTTTTGTTTGTGTTTGTGTTTTTCAGTCCTCTGCAGTCTAATGTTTCAGTAATTTACATCCGATGTGTTGGACACTAATTGGTTATTCATATATTAGCTGCTGCTTTTTCAGATTTTACACTCGTGTGTGTGTGTGTGTGTGTGTGTGTGTGTGTGTGTGTGTGTGTGTGTGTCCAGTGCAGCGGTGTGTGGGATGAGTTTCGTATTAATTGGATGTTACATGTTTTTCTTTTAGCTGCTGTGAGTTCAGCTCAGTTGAGATTTGAGGTTTTGGTTCAGTTATAAAGAAAATGAAGGTCGGACTGAATTATTTACTGATCTCACAAAATATCTCAATTCCAAATGAATGTCGATGGAAAGTCAGACGTCTTTTAGTTTATATTTTTCTGTTTAAAAAATCTAAAAGAGTGCAGCTCTGACCAGCTATTGAATGTTTAATTATTTTTCTAAACCTTAAGACTTAAGTTCAGTAATTAAGTGAAGAAATGAGTTTTTACTTTTTCGCTCCATTTTAAATCTTTCAAGAGAGAAAAAAAAAAAACCCTACAAAGAATAATCAATTATACAATTCTTATTATTCTATTATTCCTTTTAATACTTTAAAATCATCATCAAAAGAACATATTTGAGAAAGAGCAGCGGATGAATACCTGGATGAACGAGTGAGAGAGTGAAACACAGAAGGAAGGAATGAATGAAGTAGAGGAACAAAAGGAGGAATGATCGATTATTATTATTATTATTATTATTATTATTATTAAATGAATGATTGTGTAATTGGTTTATAAGAGAGTGTTTGAGTGAGTAAATGCATGAATGAGCATGTGAGCAGGAAGATGACTGGATGGATGAATGAATGAATCATTAAATATGATAATAAGTGAATGAATGATTGTGTAATTGGTTTATAAGAGAGAGTGTTTGAGTGAGTAAATGCATGAATGAGAACATGAGCAGGAAGATGACTGGATGAATAAATGAATGTCTGTGGGAGCAGTTTGAGTCTCTGTAGGATGAATCCAGTAGACTGAATGGATGAATAAATGAATGGATGATGGAGGGATGGATGAATAAATAAACAAATAAATGGATAGATGAAGGAATGGATGGATGGATGAATAAATAAATGAATAAATGGATGAACGTATGGATGAATAAATGAATGGATGGATGGATGAACATGTAGATAGATGGATGAAGGTATAGATGGATGGATGAAGGTATAGATGGATAGATGGATGGATGAATAAATAAACGAATAAATGGATAGATGGATAGATGGATAGATGGATGGATGAACGTATAGATGAAAGGATAGATGGATGGATGGATGGATGCAGGTATAGATGGAAGGATAGATGGATAGATGGATGGATGGATGGATGGATGCAGGTATGGATGGATGGATGAAGGTATAGATGGATGGATGGATGGATGAAGGTATGGATGGATGGATGAAGGTATAGATGGATGGATGGATGGATGAAGGTATGGATGGATGGATGGATGAAGGTATGGATGGATGGATGGATGAAGGTATGGATGGATGGATGAAGGTATAGATGGATGGATGGATGGATGAAGGTATGGATGGATGGATGAAGGTATGGATGGATGGATGAAGGTATGGATGGATGGATGAAGGTATAGTTGGATAGAGGGATGGATGAAGGTATGGATGGATGGATGAAGGTATAGTTGGATAGAGGGATGGATGGATGGATGGATGGATGAAGGTATAGATGGATAGATGGATGGATGAAGGTATAGATGGATGGATGAATAAATAAATTAATAAATGGATGAATAGATGGATGGATGAAGGTATAGAGGGATGGATGAAGGTATGGATGGATGGATGGATGAAGGTATAGATGGATGGATGAAGGTATAGATAGATAGAGGGATGGATGCTGCTGCTGCTGCTGCTGCTGCTGTTTGGGCTTGAATGTCTCTATAAGGTGAATCCATTAGATGAGCTGCGTGTCAGTGAATCACCTCATAAATCCAACAGAGTCTCTGACTGAAAGGTGACGGCTGCCAATATGACTCATTCAACCTTTCACTCTATCACTCCATCCCCCTCTCTGCCATCCTCCCATCCTCCCATCCTCCCTCCTTCGCCTCACCTCCTCCTTCTCTTTCATCCTCTTCCTCCTGGGATTCCCTCTTCTTTTTATCCCCTCATCTGTCCTTCCTTCCTTCTCTGCATCTCTATCCTCCTCTCCTCTATCCTCCTCCCTTCTGCCATCCTCTCATCCTCTTCTTCTTCTCCTTTTGCTCTCCTCTTTCTCCACTGTTTACCTTCCTCCTTCCTCAGCTCCTTCCTTCCTCTCTCTCTCCTACACAATCCTTCTCCCTCCCTCTCCTCCCTCTCTCTTTCTCTCCTGCTGTACGGAGGATGATGAATTAGAGACAGTAGTTACAGCTGCTATCGCTGTTGCAGTAGCAGGCGGCAGAGAGAGGGATAAAAGAAAGAAATGAGAGAGAGACAGAGACAGAGAGAGAGGAGTGGAAAGTGGAGGATGATGGTGAATCCGTCTGTTTAATCCTGACTGTGTGTGTTCGAACCAGCAGCAGCTCAGCAACCAGACGTCCACTCTGAAACCTGTTGGTGTCTTCTTCTTCTTCTTCTCTTTCTTTTAACAATAACAATAAAAATATAAAGTATTTTGTCTGACAAAGATGGACCGACGTAACGTGAGCTTTGTCAAAAATCACCCTCCGTTCCCTGTATGGTGTAAATATTATATTTATACTGTTATATTTACCCTTCATCACTTCTTATTTTAAATATAATCCACTATATCAGACCCTCGAAAAATCCACAGTGGAACAAAAACAATGCACTCATCAGTCTGTATTTCTCTGTTTAGCATCTTCAGGCTAGGCTAACCCCTCGTTGCTAACTTTGGAGCTAACCTTCACTTTTCCAGCACTTGGAGAAACAACAGACGTGACTTTTCATCATTTAACTGACACACTGTAGTCTGTGCTGTACATTTACTGCCAGACTGACAACTTACCGCTAACCTTTTCCTCTGCTCCGCTCGTATCCACCGTCACTTTCTCTGCGTCCAACTCGCTACGCAAACATACTACGCAACGCCGTATTACTGAACAGAGTTACGCTCGTTTCCCAGGCAACGACATCAGAGGTTCACTTGCGTCCTGAACAGCTGCACAGACTCCCAAATACTAAATATTTCTGAATGATGGATATTTGTTGTTAATTCTGGCATTAAAACATATTTTTTGTCCTGGCGGGTTCTCGTTGATATAATTGTAGGAGAAACACTGATTCAGTAAATGTTCAGTACGTTTAGTAAACGCTCAGTAACCGTTGAGAACAGTTAGACCCAGAAGTCTCCGTTAGTTTGGAAGAGTCCAAAGTTGTGGAAACAGCGGGGGTGTTTGTTAGTCTGTCCCTCCCTGCAGGAAATAATGGATTAATCCCAGAAAGCTGCTGATGTAGCACTTTTCTCCTTTATGAAAGTAACACAGAGATTATTCGACCAATCAGAAGAGAGCATATCAACCAACTAATCGACTAGTCGACCAGCAGACTGCAGCCTTAAATTTCAGTTTTAAACCCTGAAACCGACTCAGAATGCTTTCATTCATGTCAGATCTTTCCGATTCTTCTCATCTGACGTGACGTTCTTGTGGCATAAATCTGAATTTACTGCTCGCCACGATGTAAACTTCTGCTTCTACTTCTCCACAGATTATCAGTCTGATGTGAAGTTTCCATCAAACCCGGCTGGACGACACACAAACACACAAACACACAGAAACGTCTCTATAAATATATGTTTTTTTTCCCCCGATATTTCCATTTGCACAGATTCCCCGTGATGCCCTCGACGTTTCATCGTATCCGTTGTCGTCTGGAATCCCGATGAGTTACAAATGAATAATAGACTCCTTTAATTCGAGTTTCCTCAAGTGACTAAATGTCAGAGCGGCTCGTCGCGACGCCGCCACGCGCTCCGTCGGCGCCGCGTGACAGAAAGCCAACCTGACACTTCAAACGCTTTGTGTAACCGTCCCGGTGTCGAACGCAAACCCCGCAGTGCCGCCACGTCGCTCCTTCCTCTCCGATTTGTCTGTTTTCTCATCTTCCCAGTCCTCCTCCTCCCTCCTCCCCCCCCATGAGAGATCCTGTTTTACAAAGCGTTTAGTTAACATTAGTGTGAGAACAAGACAGAAACAGGAGAGAGGAGGGGACGACAAACGACAAGAGAAAACAATCTGTGCGAGCGTTGTATCTGCTTCATCTGTCTGAGTCAGTAAAAGGGCCGCTCCGCTCGGCGCATAATGAGAAACGCCGGCCCCCCGGGGGGAAAAAAGGAAGCGGCGTTCGCTTCCTTCGCTTTCTTCTTCTTCTTCTTCTTTCTGTTTAGTGGAGTTCTGTTTTTATTGAGAATCACTCGGCAGCGGAGAAGGAGCGGGAAGAGATGGGATGAAAAGGGAAGGAGGAGGAGGGAAGAAATGTTTGATGGACGCTCTGAGACCAGGAGGAAGAGCAGGAAGTGTCCCCGTGTTACACAAGACCAGAGCATGGAGTGGTAGAAGAAACTAGATGTGTTTTAGAAGACATTTTGGGGGGGATGTGGTGGCATTGTGGGAAAGTGAAGACATGTTTAGAGACTGAAAGCTTTTTTTTAAGAATATGTTTTTGCAAATTGGGGACAATTTTCATAAATGTCTTTCTAAAAATATAAGTGAGGACGTTTTTTTTTTAAAGATTCAAAGAGCAGCTGAGGATTCACAGTTTATCAAGTGTGTCTTAAACCAACAGTCAGGAGTCTAAATGAACATTAAACATGTTTTTTTTCTTGCTGTAATCATCCCTCCTGTTCATACTGAGCATCAGAAGATCCCTTCATAATGAAGCTTCAGCGTCCAAAGTAGATATCTTTCATCGTTACAGTCTTTTTAGTGGCAAAGTCCCTCTTTTTGTTTCTATACTTCCACCTGCAGCTCAACAGGGAAACACAAAGAGGAGAGTCCCTGCAGGTATAGAAGTACAAACATGTTGAATCTATTTAATGTATGTTGTTTCCTCAAAGTGAATCACAGTCCAGTTTGCATTTTGTTGCACAAAGATTAACCGGAATATATTTTCTTTTGTCTCTTTGTTCCTTTTTTCGGTAATTTCATTCATAGTTTATTCTCCTCTTTGATGGCTTGTCAGATGGCTGAGTGTAGTTTAGTGTTTATTGTGTGTGTGTGTGTGTGTGTGTGTACATGTGATCATCAGCAGTTCTGCATGTGTGTGTGTGTGTATTGTTTTGTGCATTAGAGACATTGTTTTCATGTGTGTTCGTGCTTTGAGCAAGTGTGTCTTTGTGCATGCTCGTTTGACTCGTGTGTGTGTGTGTGTGTGTGTGTGTGTGTGTGTGTCGTCGTGGAAATGCCGTGGGCCTGACAGAGCTGTCAAACTGTCGGCGTTGGCGACCGGAGAATTCCAAACAATTTCACCGCTAATGTTGAGAAACATGTTGGCGATCCCCGCCGAGACCGGAAAACCACCGAATATATAAATAATAAACACACATACATAAACACACACACACACACACACACACACACCTTAACAAAACGGCTGACATTAATGTGTGTGTTTGAGCAATCGGCCCCTGTTCCAGGAGCATAAATATTTGATGTGATCCTGTGTCGAGGAGGAGGAGGAGGAGGAGGAGGAGGAGGTGAGAGGACAGGAGAGGAGGGGAGGGAGGGAGGTGGAGGTGTGAGGTGGAGAGGGAAGGATATGAGACGACGCAGAGGAGGAAAAAGATGTGGAAGGAAGATGAGAAGGTGAGGAAAGGGTGAAGTAAAGAAGTAAAAGTGCAGACAGAGGTGGAAAGAAGGAGGGAGGCATGAGTAGGATGAGGAGGGAGAGTAGAGTAGGATGAGGAGGGAAAGTAGAGTAGGATGAGGAGGGAGTGAAGGTAGGAAGGAGCAGATGTGGATCAGCAGTTAATTTGTGGTGGAAACACAAAGCAGACCAGCAGTTTTCATTCATGACGAAATATATTTGATATAAAAACATCCTCATATATTATTGTGTGTGTGTGTGTGTGTGTGTGTGTGTGTGTGTGTGTGTGTGTGTAAACTTTTACTGCAGACGATGACGCTTCAGTTTTCTGCTTCAGATTCGTAGTCAGACGATCTTTGTCCTCATTAATGTGTTCACAAACTTAACGGACACATTCTCAGTTCTCTCTCTACAACTATGAATCTTCTCTACACGTTCACAAAACCCGCTTTTATACACAACATCTACAATTTACACAGCTTCCATGAAGGGTGATGTACAACCACACACTTTGAAATGATCCCTCAAAAGCACTCACAAGATCTTATTGACCATTATGACCCAAACGAACCAACCTACAGGAGTTAAAAATGACCTGAAACAGCAGAATAAGTGAAATTACAAACCTCCAGCTGCTGATATATTATAAAACTAAAACCTTTGAGTGAGTCACAGTCAGCTGAGTCATGTTCTCTGACAGTCTGGATGCATGTTTTACCTGCTAAACTGGCAAAAAGCAGAAGATTTGACTCCAAACAGCAGCTTTCTCTCTCTCTCTCTCTCTCTCTCTCTCTCTCTCTCTCTCTCTGTCTCATTTCACTCTGCATTTTTTTTTTTTTAGCTTCATGCTTTATCAACATAACAAGATGCATATGTCTCCCAGTGCCGCAGGACAAAACAACATTACAATAATACCAGAAACAATAACAGAAAGTACATCATGTAGGAAACACAATATTAATAACAGCAAGAAAGAAGAAAAAAAAATTGAATTATAGAAATAATTTGACTCAATAATCCTTCGCTGTCTTCAGTCTGCAGGAATTCGAGGCCGAATACCAGGAGCTGTGGGATTGGCTCATGGACATGGACGCCATGGTAACGGACAGTCACCAGCTGATGATGTCAGAGGAGCAGAGGCACCATCTCTTTAAGGTAGGGACGAGCTCTGCGAAGCTCTCTCTCCGTCTGTTTGACTCAAAGATTCACACACCAGGAAAAAAAAAAAAAGTCTTTTTCCATGAGTCACCCGACTTCCAGTAAATCATCTCGTACGGCTCGCCAGAATAAAATGTTGGCATCGTACGTCCCTGCAAACCGCGGATGATTGGCTAGAGAGTGCAGAGCATCAAAGCAGCGGAGACCGCCGATCACTTCCTGTCTCAACCGAGGAGACCGAGTATTTTTAGCAAGATGTTGGGATGTTTGCAGCTGTTTAACTGGCGGGTATTTTATTGTCTTAAACCCTAACCGAGTTGTTTTTGTGCCTAAACTTAACCAGACCTGAACCACACGGTTGTCACATCATAAAACATCATCATCACTCAGCTGATAACGGCCTTTTAATGTGGCGTTCAACGACACGAACAACTTAAAATGCCTTCAACATATCTGCGGTTTGCATTTTATTTTGAAAGGATCGGCTTTTACTGTAGGGTGAGGCAGCCAGGATGCTGACCCCCCGCGAGCGTCATCTCACATATTATCTTTTCTGAACATTGTCATAAGTGTATTTCTATTAATTAAAGATAATCACATGAAGAAAGTCTACAAACCGCTGCGGATTCTTTTGAAGTCAGAAAGCAGAAAGCAGCAATTAAGCTTCATGAGTGTTCTTAATGTGAGCAGCATGAACTTCACAGGAATGTTGCACATTAAGATTTCAAGACTGCAAATGTGTGGGGATAAAAAAAAAAAAAAAAATCAGCTGTTTTCAGCTTAGACCTGAAAAAAAAACTGCAACACATGAAATATTTGATGTTTGCTTCAAAGTTAAAGGAGCGTCGATCCTCAGAGCGCCGAGAAAATGTTTGTCCTGATGTGTTTAGTTTGTTTTTTTATTTACAGCCACTTTAATGCAATAAAAGAATAAAGAAGTATCTTCATTGATAGAATTCAGGAAAAACGATGCTTTCTCTCGTTAACTCTTCTTAACTTTGGGCTCCGTTACCATGACGTCAGCGCGAAATGGTTATGAAGTTTTCGGTGCTGTAAAACGCAGCGTGTGCACAGCGTCACAAATTTCCCATCAGCCACCTCTGCTGCTGTCGTCATGGAGGAGCGGAGACGGCTGTGTGTGTTTATAAAAATAAAAAAAAAAAAGTCTAAATATGTGGAAACAGCGAGGAAGCTTCCTTCATTCATCCATCAATCGGTCCGTCTCCTGTAATCCCGCCTTCCACCATCCATCCGGCCAATCACACACACACACACACACACACACACACGGTCTTCATCCCTACCAAGGAGAATGAGATTACAAGGCATAGCCTCCCTCATAACCATATCATAGAGCAGAGTGTGTGTGTGTGTGTGTGTGTGTGTGTGTGAGAGAGAGACAGAGTGGGATTTGTGTGTGTGTGTGTGTGTGTGTGTGTGTGTGTGTGTGTGTGTGTGTGTGTGTGTGTGTGTGTGTGTGTGTGTGTGTGTGTGTGTGTGTGTGTAATGACTTCACTGCAGCCAAATGAGTCAGACAGAAGAACAGCATGTGTTACGATTAGAGATCTGAGTCATCCTCTTCTGTCCCTCACACATACACACACACACACACACACACGCACACAGACACACACACACACACACACACACACACACAGGGTGCAGACACTGATAGAGAAATCAAAGGCAGAGTGAAAGAAAACATTAGTTGTAGCAGCACTGTAACAGTTCTTACACTCTACAAATTACATTTTAGAAAGTATTTAATAGTTGTTGTTGTTTATTTATTTATTAAAACAAATAATAATAATAATCATCCTGGTGTGAGATGATTCCTCTTGTGTCCACAGTTAGTAGGATTTCTTCTCTCGGGACTAAAAAAGCTTTAAAACATCGACTGTGAGCTCGACACAGATGTGTTTGGTGTGTTAGAATAAAACAAAGATACACACACACACACACACACACACACACACACACACACACACACACACACTCTGGCTTTAGGGAAGGAACTGCTGACATCTCATTCGCTTCTTACCCAGAAGGCATTGCTGCAAAGACACAACACACATGTACATTTGTGTTGTTTTCCACTCTTTCTCTCTCTGTCTCCCAAACTTTTCTTTTTTTTTTTTTTTTCTCTGCGTGTGTGTGTGTGTGTGTGTGTGTGTGTGTGTGTGCGCGCGCGTGTGTGTGTGTGTGAGCGGCAGACATGATTTATTTAGCGGCCAATGAGACTCACCTGGTCTGCGAATTATTGATAAGTGTAAAGATGAACCTAATTTCTCTATAGGAGTCGCACTTAAATATTCATCTCCGTATGAATATTCATGGCGGCGATGATGCATGCATGAATTTTAGATGACTCTGGAATCGCTGGGCATTCTTCTTCTTCTTCTCTTTCTTTTCTTTCTTTTTCTTTTTTTTTTTTTTTTTTTTTTTTGACGTGTCAACTCTCCTGTTAAAATATTGATGCGGAGCTCGACAGCATCTCCTCGCCGCGGTCCAAGGTCGCTCTCTTGTACTGTTTCTCTCCCTCTCCACCTCACGCAGGCCTTCATAACATAAGCTGCACATACTTATTATTATTATAATAATAATGATGTTATATTTCACACAGTTTGGTCTGTTTTAGATGCTTTATTTTAAACTGTGCTCACATATTACACTTAAGCACTTTCTTATTATTATTAGATGTTAAACATGATCAGAGTTACAAAAGTTGAGCTGCTCTGGACGCTTCACGTGCAGCTTTCCATTCATATGTTAATTATTGTCGCAATTAATCAATTAGTTGTTCTTTTAATTAGTTGTTTGGTCTGTAAATTGTCAGGTAAGGCTCTAAAATGTCCAACCAACAGTTTAAAACCTGCAGATATTCACTTTACTGTCACTGAGGACTGAAAACACCAGAACTTACTGACGTCTAAGAAGCTGGAATCAACTTCTCACATCAAAGCTTTTCTTTAAAAATGAATCGTTTATTTATCATATTATATATAAAATAATAAAGTAATAACTGTTGCAGCTGAGGTCGCTCACATTGTTCAATTCGATATTTCGGATATATTTCAGAAGTTACCATTTCTAGTAAAGAAGCAGAAAAATAAAGAAGTGAAACAGACAGAACGGAGCGTTTTTTCTCATCAGGAGGCGCCTTAAAGAGACAGAGGCTGAACTGAGGGGCTGCAGGAAGGACCAGGAGAAGATAAATAAGGAGTTTTTATTCCAGTAGAGCCCCAGAATATAAATATAGATCCACTTTAAGCAACATACAAACACAGCACACTGTAAAAAACACAATAAAATGTGCTCAAAGGCCCAAATGTTGCTTTTTTTTAAATTCCAGACACATTTCATTAACATTTTGTAAATATATGGTTGTTTTCCCAGCACCTCCCCCCTCCCCCTGTGTGTGTGTGTGTGTGTGTGTGTGTGTGTGTGTGTGTGTGTGTGTGTGTGTGTGTGTGTGTGTGTGTGTGTGTGTGCAGGAGGCTGCAGAAAAGCTCTAAACCCCCCCCCTCCTCCCTCCCTCCTTCTCCTCTCTCTCTCTTTCCTCCATGTGACCGTTAAAGAACCTCGCTGTTCTCCCCTAGAAATGCTGGGGGGACTCAACCCCGTAACCATAGCAACGCCAGGGCCCAACAAAAGTTGTTCTTTTTCGGAGGTGTGTGTGTGTGTGTTTGTCTGTGTGTGGTGTGTGTGTGTAGAAACAGTGAGAAAGAAGAGTGTGTATGTACATGTGTGCGTGTGTGTGTGTGTGTGTGTGTGTGTGTGTGTGTGTGTGTGTGTGTGTGTGTGTCCTCCGGAAAAGGAAAGCTGGGCTGACAGTTGTTTCTGCGGGCAGGCTTGGCAGGACGGAGCTCTACTGTTTATTGTGATGTTAGATGGAGGCACTTATCAACCTTGGAAAGGAGGGAGGAAGGAGAAGAGGAGTGTGTTTGTGTGTTTTGATACAGATATGTGTGTGTGTGTGTGTGTGTGTGTGTGTGTGTGTGTGTGTGTGTGTGTGTGTGTGTGTGTGTGTGTGTGTGTTATAAGCATGCATGTAAATCTTTCCAGTTTGTGGTTAAAAGAGTAGAAACGATTTGTATGTTGAGACATTCATCTGCTGCCAAGTAGAAAGAAAAATATGAATCTCCAAAGAGTTTTTTTTTTTTTAAATACTCAACATTTCTTGAATACATCTTATAATTATATAATCACTGCAAAACAACTAGACCAGACAGAAGCTTCTCTCCTGAAACCGTCAGGTTGTTGTCACTCAGGTCTAGACCTATGTTCTATATGTTGTTGAGTTGTGTTCTTACATTAATGTTCAAACCCAGAGAAATCTGTCATTTTAATCAAAGTAACGGACCGTTTCATTTGGTGGCCTGTCAATGGCGTCATACCTCCTCTACCAAAGAGTATAGTGCACAAGATGCATGCGTCGGCGCCGTGTTTGTCCGCTACAATGGCGTCTAGCAAAGAGTAACTTACACACATACAAGATAATACATGGGCTTTGTTGTGCTTGTTCCACACAAACTGTTAGAAATGGACTTTTATTGAGTTTGAAGCCACATTTTCATGATAAATTTAGCTGGTTTTTAACTTGATCTTTTAGCCGCAAGAAGGATTTTAGTCATTGGACGTCTGGATCTTAAGTTATCAGAGAAATAAACGTTAGCAGCAGCTCGGCTAACAGCCCCTCCAGGAAGTCCGCTGCTCGCCCAACATGGTGGAGAAACACTGATTTTTTTTAGCTGAAACTGCTTTATTCAGTGTTTTTTAGCTGTAATCAGCGGGTCCGTTTGTTCTGGAGAGGAGGAGACCACAGAGACAACAACTCCCATCATCCCTTGCTGCTTCACACCGTCGTCACACTCCGTCTGTTCTTATTGTTTAGATTGAGACGCCGAAGCTCCTACTTCCTTAAAGTTAGACTCTCTACCTCAGCAGAGAACCGTGTTCCAGCGTTTCAGTTCACGTCAGGTGTGAATAACAATCTGGATATTTTTTTGTGAACTTCACATAATCAGATTGTGGCTCAGAGTTCCCCCTCTAGTATCTTCTCATCATAGAAATGAGTTTGTTTGTTTGTTTGTTTGTTTCCCTACATGTCAGTCCCACTGTCCATCCTTTCTTCTGTTTATATCCCCGTGTGTGTGTGTGTGTGTGTGTGTGTGTGTGTGTGTGTGTGTGTGTGTGTGTTGAGGGTGTACAGGGAGATGAAACAAGCATCAGACCTGCTAGCTTCTGTCAACCAATCACACATCAAGGCCCCTGTAGTTCAGCCAATAGATGATCAAGGTCCTGGCCCCGAGTCCCAACAGGAGGCGGAGCCAATACTCATTTCCCAGAAGTGTGTGTGTGTGTGTGTGTGTGTGTGTGTGTGTGTCTCAATCAAAATATTACCACGGTCAGTGAAATGCCACACACACACACACACACACACACACACACACACACACAGAGTTAATAAAAATGCACAGGGAAACATTAAAGCATGGACACACACACACACACACACACACACACACACATTTGATGTCTCTTTATCGTATAGAAACACATTTGGTATCAATAAAAGTTTAAATTACAAATGAAAAACAGCCGGAGGTGAAACTGTAGGAGGAGAAAAAACCAACAACAACAACAACAACAACAACATTAGAGATGCTTCGATCAATCAGACGCCGTTCAGAATCAGCTGATACTAACGACTCCGTCTTTGCTCTTTAAGTCTGTCAGTCAGAACGAGTCACAGCTTTAGTTTCTCTTCTCCAGTGATCACATGACCTTCCCTGTCCTGCGCCGCCACGAGCTCGACATTAACACGACGACTTCTGGATGAACTTTCCTTCGACTTGAATTGATTTTTGAGCGAATATCTGTAAAAACAAATGACTGATTCTCACTGCTAATTAGATGTTAGCATGTTAGCACACTGAACTAACATGGTGAACATAGTAAACATTAAACATTCATGAGCGTTTAAGACAGCAACTTTGACGACTTCAGCCTCGCTCGGACAGGAAGTGAGGTGATTTTAACTTCACCTGCTGCTCAGCTGATACGCTCCCTCGTTATTTGTGGCTCATTTTTCACACACACACACCTAAAAAAAAAGTACAGCTGTGACTGTTTTTCAGCGAACTCGTTGCTCCTCCTGTGATTTAAACCCCGTATCCAGAGCGACGTCCGTATAGATCTCTGAGTTTATTAGATCGTCTGCTTCTAGCTACGACAGAAACGTTTTATAAAACCATCAGGAGCTCCATAAAAGCTCGTCACATGTGCTGTGATGCTCTCAGCTGCAGGCAGGTGCTCGGCTCGTTTTTAGCCAATATATTTTTGAACATTTTGGCGAATTCGCAGTGCGCTGAGTCAGCTGTTCCTGTCTGCAGTGGTGTGGCATGGATGCACCGTCACTGGATCACTGTGATAAACACGCTGATTCACAGGCATCTCAGTGGATTTATGGAGGTTTTTATTGTTGACGGACATCAGATATGATGATGATGATGATATCCTCAGGAAGTGTAAGTCAGGCTGAATGATATCAGCGTGTTTGAGTGAGTTACAGCTTGTCTAGTGATCGTATCTGTTACACGACAGATCCTGTAATTTCCTGATGGTTAAATCCCGTCTGTAACCAGCCGGTTTAGACGACGAGGAGGAGCACCACCCGCCTCCCTCTGTGATGTTAACCCCATCTGACCAATAAACACACCTTCCTCCATCAGGTCGCTGACCTTACTTGGCTCACATGAGGAAGAGGAGGGTGACAGAAAGTGTAGTGGAGGGATATATAACACAAATCTAAAATATTTCATTGGAGATATCATTTGAAAACATTTCATTAAGTCATCACAGATGTCTTCCTCGTCCTCTCTCTCTCTCTCTCTCTCTCTCTCACAAACACACTCTCTCTCATGCTCTCTCTCTCCCTGTGGCGAGTTCCAGTGGAGTCCAACTAATTACAGTGGCTATCAGGAGTGTGTGTGTGTGTGTGTGTGTGTGTGTGTGTGTGTGCATCCCTGCCGCTAAATTCTCATTTCAAATAGCCCATGGTGCTCTGATGAAACGCTGGGCTGCACACACACACACACATACACACACACACACACACACACACCTGCTCATTAACTGGGTTCCAAAACCAATCAGTGAGGGTGTGACAGAGAAGCTCTGTCTGAGGCTGTACACACACACACACACACACACACACACACACACACACATGTCTCAGGTCCAAACCAGAAGGAGAGACACTGAACTTATTAACACACACACACACACACACACACACACACACACACACACAGATACACACAGAAAACAATACAACTTTATCTATAAAAGCAGTTTAACTCTTCCACTCTGCTGCTCACACACACACACACACACACACACACACACACACAAACACACACACACACACGCTGGCATTTAAAAAGAACAGTAAATATAAATGTTATTGACATTAATGTTATATAATGTGTAGAGAACAATAGAAAAAACATGTGTAATAAACTCTGCCTCAGACAGCTCATTAAATATGTAAAGGGCTCGCTGTTACGGAGCATCTAAAACACAATAAAAGCATCACATTTTCCCAACAGCATCTTCAAACATGGACTCAGCAGCGAGGGCCTCGTGCACCGCTCACTGCTCTGTGCAAACGTGACGCCGGCGTCCCTGCGAACGTGAAACTTCCCTGTGAATAAAGATGTTTATTAACTTCTATTTATTCAGGAAACCTCGCTGAGATTAAGATCTGTTATGTAAGACAGACCTGAGATCAGGTTACGTGTTCACATCCTGCAAACGTTATGAAGAACAGCAGCTCGTCCTCCGTCCAGTGGCGAGGAAGGTGCGCGTGGTGCTGGAAACCAGGAAGCTCCGAGCACCGACTGAGGATGTTAAATATCTTAAATATCTTAGATAATAAAACGAAGCCTCATAACTGACGAGCGTCCAGCATTTTTTCATAGAAGTGACGGCTGTCTGCTGTAATGAATCCAACAGCAAACCTCACCGTCTATCCTCAGTGTGTCTCTCCTCTCTCCGTCTTAAAGCCCTAGGGCGACCAATCTCAACAGGAAGCACATACACACACACACACACACACACACGGAGTCATGCCTGAGAAACACACAGACGGCTTAAGTCTTATATCCTCTGAACTCTCTCCCTCTCTCTCCCTCTCTCTCTCTCTGTGTCTGTGTTTCCTTCTTTCTTTATTATAACTATGATATAATTTTCTGTTTTGTTGCTTTGTTTCATCATCGAATATGGAATCATTTAATTATCAAAGAGCGAGTGATTAAAGGAAAAAAAGTCTCCAAATAACAGATGGAACTTTTAAAGTGACGTGTTTATAACGTAATTACTGTCAACTGGTATCAATTGGTGACGACGTTTTATTTTTATATAATGAAATTTCAAAAGGTAACACAATAATAATGATTATGGATTATACAGAGGAAGAGGAAAGAAATTCACATTGAAAACATGAAGTGAACTTTGAGAAAAGTTGTTAAATTGGCAGCGCGAAGAAGAAACGGAGAGAAAAAAGAATAAAAATGAGAAATAAAACGAAAAAAAAAAAAAACAGGAAATAATTTCTTTTACCTGCTAAAAGCTGTGAGCTGCAGTGAATTAGCTTTTGAAATACACCTTCCCTCCAAAACCACCTTCACTTCCACACAGAGAGAGAGAGAGAGAGAGAGAGAGAGAGATGGAGGGAGGTAGAGAGAGAGAGAGAATCTTTAATTAGAGACAGATGACTTTGCCACGCCTCAGAAGGCTGGAATTACACTGCAGGCTATGAGGCGAGGCTAATTTCACATGTAATTGTTGCTGCAATCCTCGCTGTGCTGCTAACGCTCCCAACCTCCCTCCATCCAGAGAGAGAGAGAGAGAAGAGAGAGAGAGAGAGAGAGAGAGGGGAAGAAGAGAGGAAGAGGAGGAGGAGAGGAAAGAATGAATAAATGATTGGAAGAAAAGAAGAAAAGTAATTTGTTGCCTCAACCATCTCGCTGTAAAGCCTGCGAGGAAACGAGAGAAGGAAGGAAAAGAAGGAGAAGAAGAGGCGAGAGGTAATGAAAGGAGAGGAAGGGAGGGACAGAGTGAGTGACAGATTAATGGAAGGAAAGAGGAAAGGAAAGGAGAGGAAGAAGGAAAGAAGGAATCAAAGACGAAAGCAAGAGAACGAGAGGAAAGAAGGAAACGAAGGAGGGATTGTAAAGATTCAGCGTGTTCCTGTAATCATCAGTATAGAAACGTCTGATGGAAAGAAAGAAACTGAGAGAAAGTGTAAGACGGGAAGAGAAGAGGAAGAGAGAGAAAGGAAGGAAGGAAGGAAGGAAAGAAGGAAGGAGAGAAGGAAGGAGAGAAGGAGAAAATCTGTCTTCAACCTTTAAAAAAACACAAAAAAAACCACTTTGAAACACCAAAAATCTCTCCTTATCCCACAAAGGAAACTTCCTGCAGCCTGACACACACACACACACACACACACACACACACACACACACACACACACACACACACTTCTTTCTTTCTTTGTAGACTGATATTCCCTTTTCTTCTCTCCAGAGACCTGCAGAGCTCTGCCGCTACCTCAATATGTGTGTGTGTGTGCGTCTCTGTATGTGTGTGTGTGTTTGTACAGTGTGTGTGTGTGTGTGTGTGTGTGTGTGCTTCTCCAGGATGTGTTTAGTTGAACACTTCCTGGGTCAGATGTCCTGATGTCGTGTTTTGTCATTTGTCACAGCTTGTTATACAAGCAGAGAGCTGAAGTCCTCTGAGACTGAAGGTGTGTGTGTGTGTGTGTGTGTGTGTGTGTGTGTGTGTGTGTATTTCCTATATTTCTAGCCCTTCAGTGAGCTTTCATGTGATTTCACACGTGTGTTTATAT
>CM055851.1:30738314-30835814 GCA_029490765.1 Euthynnus affinis | reverse complement strand
GATAACACACACACACACACACACACACACATAATTCATCCTGTGTGTGTGTGTCTGTTTGTTTATTTTTCCAGTATTTTCAGGAATTCGTCTTTCTTCTTCTCGTACCGTCTCGCCGTGTGAGAATTCCCAGCGTTCCCAGGGGGGTCAAAGGTCACCTGGCGTCAATCAGAAGCGGCATCACACAGCATATATGACTCCATCTCCACACACACACACACACACACACACACGTCTCACTCACAGCTCATATAAATAAAACTAACAGTGCAAAAATGTAGTTTAATCAATAATTGACAAGTTTCTTTACACATTTATTTCATACTTTATTATATTTTGGGGGGTTTTTTTTGGAATAAGATACACTGGAAATATGAAACTATTCCACTAAATAACATACAAATGATTCAACTGATCTCAAAGCTGTTCAATATGTCGCTCCTTTAAACCACCACATACAAACTAATCATTCAAAGTTTTTATTGTCTGATATAATCTGTGAATAAAAGCAGGTGAAATCCACAAACAGCTGTTTTTTTTAATAGATATTTATTAGTATGTATATTCATTCTCTCTCTCTGTTCTCTCAATTCAATTTTACTTCTTCTTCTGTGTCTCAATCTCTGCAGAACTGGTAGAAATTTCACCTTCCTTGCTTTGTACTAATGACCTCCCAACACACACACACACACACACACACACACACACACACACAAACACACACACACACGTGATTCACTGCGAGGCTGAATGGCGAGCCCCGTCTTTACCGGCCAGTCAAACGGCTCATTCATCTGGTCTCCATGGCAACAATTAAAATGTGTTGCCAGGTCTTTTGTTGTGGCCTCGTTTTGGAAAAGAGAGAAAGTCTCTTTGCTTTTTTTTTTTTGCTTTTTTTTTCTCTCCTCCTCATCTTTTTGTCCAAACAGAAAGGTTTAATTTGGTTAAAGAGAAACTTCTAGAAACTCTGAGCAGCACAGAGACGCTTCAGAGTTCAGCCTGACTTCACTTTAAACTCACTGTTAACAGTAATCACACTAGTTTGATAGAGTTACATCATCAAATACAGCAAGTATATGAGAGGATTTAAAATATTGGATTAAACATATTGTACCTTTTTTATATAAATAGTCACTAATATTCATCAAAAACATTTATTACATTTCAACTTCAGTGTTTAAGGACATTGGGAACAGATTAAATAAAAGCTATAATTAGTAAAAGTGAAAGAAATATAGAAAAATGTAAATGTAAACATGTTATGTCTTCAAAGAAAATAAACAAATTCAGCTACAATCATATAGAGAATATATACGGCTGTAATTATTGCAATTATTGTAAACTGGAGGCGGCGTGAGGAGGGATGATGTCACTGAGAGGTGTTTCTGTGGCTGTACACACAACGAACACATGCATGAACACACACACACACACACACACACACATGCATAAACACACACACACATACACACAGGTTGAAGTGTCTGGCGGTATAAATGGGGTGTCAGAGAGCCACTTCCTGCTCTTTCAGAGCCGGTGCAACATCCATCTCAACCGGAGACACTGAGACACACACACACACACACACACACACACACACACACATAAATGTAAGCAGACTGAAAGCCAATAAAAGAATCTCTTGAACATAAAACAGATAAAAGGTGCAAAATATATGAAAATGCATATAAAAATACTAAAAAAAATTGCAAAATTAACATTTTTAATGACAATAAAATGAAATAAAACTCCATAAAATAATAATATAAAAAGGCAAAATGAAAGTGGTGTGATGATGGAAAAGCACAACGATATGAAGTCATCAGGAACAAACTGAGAGGGGGTTAAAAGTTCTTTAATTTAATCTGGATGAATAATAAAATGTTTAAATGTGTTGTAACGGTAACGTGCAGCTGCTGCAGTCACGCTATAATCAGCAGGACCTTCTAGATTTAGTCAGTGATCAGCTGCTCAGTTCTGGATGAGTTGGAGGTTAAACAGGTAAAAAAATGAGCTCAAAAACCCAAAGTTATGAGTCCTATAAGCACACATGGTCTGAGTCATTGTACATTAGAACATGTTCAAATCCACTTCTGCTAGTTTAACAGCAGAAAAAACACACATGGTTCAAAAGGGGGTTTCTGTTGTCTCCTAATTAATCATGGGTGTGTGAGGCGGGCGTAAAATGACAATAAACCAATCAGAGCGTCATCTCCCGTTCTATAGGTCTCAAATTCAGTCGCGACAGACGCCATCTAGTGGCCGTACAGTTAGGTGACGCCCTTCAGCTAGACAGATATAAGGTGACGTCCTTATTAGGAACAGGAGGGTTGCATTGAGGGCTCGATAGTTCGTTAGTGACAAAAGCTAGACTCAGACCGCCGTTCATTTCCACCTGCCAGTGGAGGAAATCGTTGATGACAAAGGTCGCCGCACTCTGAGGAAGCAGCAACGCGAACATTTTAAGGCGAACAGACGAGGTGCACGTATGATCCGACACTGAAAGGTTCTGTTCATGCAGTGAGTTCAGAGCTTAACGTGTTGATTCAGTGACGCTTAAACATGCTTCAGAGGTTTGATTTGAATTGTCATCGATGGATTTATCATAATGAAGGACGATAGAAGATTTGGGATTTGTTTATGGTGGACGATGCAGGAGAAGCAAGAAGGAACAATTTATTTTAACCACACTACACATGATGGACTGTAGACGGAGAAAACAAACAAACAAACAAACAAACAAAAAGCTTCTATGCTCTCTACAGCAGGGACGTCATCAGCATAATTATTGCCCTCAAAGGACCAGATGTAACTTTTAAATGTCATTTAAAATAAATGTAACAACTCCTTAATGTTAAATAACTCTGAAGTTACAAATATTAGAACATAAATCTTCTTTTTTTTTTAATTCTTGGACAATTTGTTGTTTTTCTTGAAGGTTATTTTTGGCACTTCGCTCCGTGTTTGGTGTTAAAATGCAGACGTAGATGGTACGTTACTCTCTGACCGCAGACACCTCACAACATAAAAGACTTTCCAGTTTCTCTCCTTGAAGCACAAACATGTTTTCTGCATCTATTTTTCTCTTTCTGGACATTTTGGGCTCATTATTTATATTTTGTTAATTCCACTTGTTGGGCAAAATCGCACTGATGTGGAGACATTGTGGTCTGGTGGCGCTTCACATAATCAGCATGCATTATGGGAAATGTAGTTTTCGATCAATGCACGCTTTTGCCTTATTTATTTTTCACGGGCCACGTTTGGTCCCTGTTGCACTGCAAACTTCAGCTTCATGGCGCTCGGCGGTGTCGTCGTTGTCCTGAATGGACCCCTGCTGGTGTCGCAGCACTCTCATACATACGACTGATCGATTTAGACCTCCTCCAACCACCGCTGAGTCCAGGAGAGACGCCTCATTCACCAGACCGAAGCCGGGCAGCAGCAGCACTAGTGGTAGTGTTAGTAGTAAACGTGTTATTTACAGGATTAGTTTGGTAACAAGAGAAGAAGAAATAGAGACAAATGAAGATTCAGAAGACAGATGTTTAAGATGATGATGAGGATGAAGATGCGTCCTTATCCCCCCCTCCTCCCTCCCTCCTCCCCTCTGAACTTTAGTTGCCGTGTCGACAAAACCTGTTCCGTTACGCAGCCTCAAACAAACTTCTCTCATTTGTCGGATAAGATGAATCTGCGAGAAGAAGAAGAAGAAGAAGAAGAAGAAGAAAAAAAAAACGAATGTTCAAAATGCATTAAATGTTTTTCATGTATGACTGCATTTTTGCTGACATTTCAGCTCCGTGCTCATTAATATGGAGACCAAATTAAACTTATGATTGCTTGTTGATTTTCTCCTCCCCTCCTCCACTCCTCCCCCCTCCCCCCTCTCCTCCTCCCCCTTCCTCCTCCCCCCTCCTCCTCCCCATCTCTCCCTCTCGTCTGTTTTGTCAAGCGTTTATCCCTCGTTTTTTTTTTCTCTGTGTTTTCAGAAAGCTCCTCCGTTTCTCTTCATATCTCACCTCCGTTATATGTGATTAAATATGTTACATTTAAATCTCTTTGTATAGAAATTTACGACAATATCACTTTTAACTTATTCGAGCTGCAGGTTGTTTTTTATTTTATTTTAATTAAACACACGACACAAGTGTTTTTTCACATTTTTCCATGAGCACATGTGGTTTTCAGACATTTAAACGTCTCTTTATTCATTCATTTCTTTGACTTAATGATGTAAAATATATTTCAGGCTCTACACTATAAAAAATCCACCGATCAATCCACCTGTTTTCATTTTCCTGGAACTTTTTTAGTGTCTTGTGAGTCTTCGGCATCCTCACTTTACCTTCTTTGTCTGCTTTTATATTAAATTAACCTTCCTTTACATTTCCCAGAATGCTGTTCAGCACACCTCAGAGAGTGTATTGAGTGTGTTTTTATAAAACAATAGCAGAAATATGGACACAGGAAGTTTGTACATGTCCTAAAATAACTCTGGTTTCATAACAACACTCTAATTTTCTATTATTTCTTTAAAATAAATGAGAAAATAACCAAACTGTTGCCTCGTCTAGTTAGTTTAAGATGCTCTCTGCTCAGGTATTAAGACATATAAAAAGTAAAAGATGTCTTCTTGCATCTATCTGCTGCTTTGTTTGGACTCGTCTGCTCATCATTTCTACAGCTTTTTAGTGAAAAACAAATATCCGACATATGGAACCGAGACGACAGCTAATTAGTTTAAATTAGTCGTAAATGATGTTTTTATGATTTCTGGTCGAAAACTTTCTGGACTGAAACTGATGCTGAGAGTCAGCGAGAGAGAGAGAGAGAGAGAGAGAGAGAGAGAGAGGAGGCCGGAGGTCAGAGCGTCCTTTAGAGCGCCGCCGGCCCCGAGGTGACGATAGGAGGAAGAGAAAAAATAAAAACACAGCAGAGAGGGAAAAGGTGGAGAGGATTATCAGGTATTTAAACAAAGGTTTAATAAAAAAGAGTGAAGCCTGACCTCTTTCTGTCTCCTCGCTGTGACTCCGACACGCCTCACATTCAAACGTCGTTTCCGCTCTTAGTGACATCAGACAGCTCAGACGTCCTTCTGTCAAACATCACTTCACTTCTGATTGTTTGATTTAAGTTTTTATTACATATTTTTTAATCGTCTATAACCTCTAATCTCCTCCACAGACTTGTGAAATATTACGCAACTTTAATATTTCATGTTTTGTTTTGTTTTTCGACGGCTACTGTCTCCTCTTTGCAGACAGAACTGATGTTTAAACATCTTCTGGATGCATCAGCAATAAAAAAAATCTCCTCCTTATTATGACGCTTATACTAATAACACTGTGACAAGATTTTGAATGTGTGACTCAGTAAAGGATCTGAATTCCTTCACTGCTGCCTCTTTATAGACGTTACACCACATACTCTAGACGTCTCCCGCTCTTTTCCCATGATTCTCTGAGAGGTGATTCTCTTCCGCTGTTCGATAGATCGTCACACGCCGTGAAAAAGAAGCAGTCTACGTTTACGTCAGCTGTCCTGACTCGTTCAGGGATGCCGTCACGTCTCCGGCGTTTAAGTTCATACGTGTTGACGTGGCGTCCGAGCATCTCGTCCTCTCTTCTCTCTCTCTCTCGTTCTCTTTTTCTCTTCATCCCTCATACACAATCTTCTCTCTTCTCTCTCCGTCCTCAGGCCTGTGTATCTCAGTCCATCCTTGCATGGAGATTGACTGGAGGCATGAATACATCACAACTAGCCATCCATGCATCCCTCCCCCTTTTCTCCCCCCCTCCCCCCCCCCCACCCCATCCTCCATCCTCCCTCCTCCCTCCCCCGTTTCTCCAAGATCCCTCTCTCAGCACTTATCTGGAAGTTCGGATCTCATGCATTTTAATCGGCGTGTCTATCTTCCTTTCTCCCCTCCCTCCCTCTTTTCTTTGACTTTGGATCAGTGGCATCCTTCAAACAAACAAACAACAACAACAAAAACAACCCCTCCCGCTCCCGCACCAGCTCCCCCCCCCTCCCCCCCTCCCTCCCCCCCGCCTCCTCTTTTTAAATCAATATTTGCCATCAGCGAATAAATCGTATAATTTCCTGACTGTTAGACGAGTGCGACGCCGACATATTTACCTTCCACTCATCTCTCTCTCTCTTTCTTTTTTTTTTTTTTTTTCCCGCCGTCGATCCCTTGTTCTCGCGGCGTGGCTATTAGCTAAGTGAAGGGGATGGATGGCCGTGAAGCGTTGAGCGATAGCATCTCCATCAGAATCGGCGACGTTGAAAAATGGCCGCCGCCTCTCTCTGATGACAGCGCAGCAAAAACACTCACACGTGCATACGTCCACACACACACACACACACACACACACACACACACACACACACAGAGTCAGAGAAGAGACATTTAAATATTCAAATGGCGCCAGGCGGTAATGATAAACGACAAGGGAAAAGTAGAATCAAGTAGCTATCGATGCAGAAAATGAAAAGAGGAGAAAGAGAAAACAGAGGAGGAGGAGGAGGAGGAGGAGGAGGAGGAGGAGGAGGAGGAGGGAAATTAAGCAAAAAAAAAAGATGGAGGCATCGGAGGAGAGTTGCACTAACAACTGAAAAAGAGGAAAAGAAAGAGAGGAGATAGATGAGAGAGAGATGGAGGGAAGAGACGGATGAAGTAAGCAAATATAAGAGAGAGAGAGAAAGAGAGAGCGGAGGGGTTGTTACAGTACGGGAAATAAAGACAGAGAAGTGTTGAGCTACAAATTGGAAAGACGGGAGCGAGTGGAAAAAAAAGGAGGAGACAAGGACAAAAAGGAGAAAGAGCTGCGAAAGATGAAGGGATTCACAAAATAAAAGAGGATGAGAGACAAAGAGAGAGAGAGAGCAGTGGAGGGAGGAATAGCAGAACGTGTAAAGGTTGAATTGAAATGTTTTAAAAGAAAGAAGAAAAAACAGTTTGAATTATTCAGCAAAAAAATAAAATAAAGGAGAGAGGAAGAAAAAGGCAATGAAACAACAGGAAATGATGATAATGAGGACAAGAAGTAGAAATGGAGGGATGGAAAGAGAAGAGGGACAGAGAGGATAGACAGGTAAGAAAACAAAGGTCAAAGAAGAAGAAGAAGAAGAAAAAAGAAAACAGAGTCGAGACGGATTGAAATGAAAACAACCCAGACAACAAGGACGCGTTGAAAGAGAAGAAGAAGAAGAAGAAGAAGAGCAGAGAAAGAGCTGACACACAAACTTTAAGCTGAAGGAAGAGTTTTATTCTGTTTCTGCAGATCAAGGTGGAGAAAGTGTCGATATATTTATACAACATCCAGTCAGTATGGGGACAAAATCTACACAGAAATATAGAAAGTAAAATAAGTTACTGGCGGTGCATTTTCTAGTAGTGATTAAACAGGTTTAAGTGCACTAATTATTAATAAAGTTACTGATATGCATATATATAACTATACAGTATGTGAGGATGTGCATCAGTGAACTTGATTATTGCAAAAATAATGCAACAACTCAGAAAAATAGCAGCAAAGTAGTTGAAACTCTTCACTGTTTCCATTAAATAATAAATATTCAGTTTGATTTTTGGCCTTTGTTGTTGTTTTAATCTGCAGAATAAACCTTAACAGAGTGAAATATTTGACTTTTGACCTGCAGGTTCAAACCTCAAAGATCTGAAACTCGACTCAGGTTTGGAGCGAAAGTCTTAAAAACAGCTGTGATAACGTCTCAAACATCTTTTCTGGTGTCGCGGTGGCTGCTTTGACAGCTGTGGATGAGACTGATGCAGCTGTGCAGGTAGAAACAAGGACTCTGAGGTGTTTAGTGTGCTTGAAGTGAACTTGCAGGGACCTACGGCTCGTCTTGTGTCTTCTGTCTTTGTCGTGAAAAAAAACAGGAAACTGGAAATAATAGTGATATTTCCACATTATGTGTGCGGCTGCAGCTAAAACATGATTTTTAATGTTGTTCTCCGTCAAAATGTTTCACTACAGTAAACTTAAAGAGTCACTTTCAGATTCAAAAATAGAGAAACTGTTGTGCAGCTCCTCCGCTCCCCCGACCGCAGCGCTCAGAAACAAAAAAGCACGAACCAGAAGGGAGGAAAAGATATTCAGCGACGCTTGGTGATACAAAATGGAACATTTCTTTAAAAAAAAAAAAAGAAGAAGAAGAAGAAGAAGTCTGCCGTCAAGTGCTGCTGCTGCCGCCGCTGTGTTTTGATTCCTGCGCGTCGGCGGCGTCAGAGTTTCAGCTTTAAAGTGGTCAAAGAAGCGAGTGAAATCTGCTGGAAACTCCTGCGAATCCCCTCAAATATTTCATCAAGAGACGAGCTGCACACAACAACAAAAAAAGAAAAAAAAAAAAAAAAAGCCCAAAAAGATCTGGTCTTATTTTGACAGAACAGTTTAAAGGACTACTCCTCTGAAAATCTATCTGGGAGTATCAAATAGTCACCATCTGCAGGAAATCCAGCAGCAGCAGCAGCAGCAGCAGTCAAAGGAGTCAGAGAGCAGCTCAGACTGAGAGTCATGGTGCAAAATAAAAGATCACAACATCCAGTCAAACTTCTTAAAGTCAAACCTGCCTCCTCAAAGCTCTTTAATACTATTATTTGCTTTGCCAAATATGGTTCAGAGGAAATATAATTACTGCCTGGATGATGCTTTCCCTCTGTGTGTGTGTATAAACTACAAGAATTTGACTTTTTCAATATTTAAAGGCAACATATTCTGATTTTTGTGACTTTCTATTATTTATATATGTCATAATGTTTGATATTAAACATGTAGAAATGCTTCCTACAAGTCAAAAGCTGCTTTGTTTGCAATGTTACAGCAATACACTCTACACACTGATATAATAAAAGGGTTAATTTATGAATGAATCGTTCATTTCCTGTCAAAGAATTCAGTCTCAGTTGGAAAAAACGTCTGAATCGGACATGTTACTTATAGATTTGGTCTTTAGTTGTGATATGCAAATGAAGGGGGCGGGGCCAGGGATGATTTCAACCAATCAGGCTCATGAAAGAGCTGATTATTATGGTAGCAGTTTGAGTAGAGGCTGCTGACGACACATCAGTTTTCATGAGATTAAACAACTAAAGTGTGTTTCATAGACATACAGTTAAATACCCTCCTTTAACTCGTGTGTGTGTGTGTGTGTGTGTGTGTGTGTGTGTGTGTGTGTGTGTTTACAGAGCAGCCACATGGAGCTGATGATGATGGAGAACAGGAAGACCAGCCTGCTGGGCCGAGCCGAGTCTCTGAAGAGGAGCGGGACCGAACTGCCGAGCAACTTCCACCGCAAGATACACAACCTGACACACACGTGGAAACAGCTGGAGGTAACACACACACACACACACACACACACATATATATCTACACAAAGAGTCAAGTTTCAGAAATACAGGAGTGCAACAGTGGTGTCTTGGAGACGAGCCAAACACAGAGATGTTATCTCCTAGAATCACACTGATATTTCTGTTGAGACACGAGTGTGTGTGTGTGTGTGTGTGTGTGTGTGTGTGTGTGTGTGTGTGTGTGTGTGTGTGGGTGGGTGGGTGGTGTGGCTAATTTTAGGCTAATCAGCACTGATCTAATCTCGAACATGAAGATGATAATTAGTGTCGTCTCAATTAAGGAGCCCTGCTGCCACCGTGGCCTTTAACTGTGTGCAGGAACGTAACGAGATAGATAGATAGATAGATAGATAGATAGATAGATAGATAGATAGACAGATAGATAGATAGATAGATAGATAGATAGATAGATAGATAGATAGATAGATAGATAGATAGATAGATAGATAGATAGATAGATAGATGGCACAACAGGAAGAGGATGTTGAGCTTTATCCTCTATATATATAGCTATATTTTTGAAGCTGCCATAAACATTTCCATGGAAAATATGCCAGAATCTCCCTTTAATATTCAAGTTATTGTCTATTGTATTGACTCGTGTGCGGTTAAAACATATATGATCAAAACAAGCATTACATTTTAAGATATTTTTCACATCTGAGCAGAAACGGTTTGTGTGAAAATGTCGATTTAACCTCGTTGATACAAAGGAGAAGGAAAATAAAACCTCCAAAATCTCCAAAACCGTCGTCGCCGTCGTCGTCCTGTTTGAAAAGTCGAAGCGAAGATCAGCGTCTTGTGTGTTCGGGCCGGTCGTGCGACGCGACGGTGACAAATGAAGGAAAGGAAACAAACAAAATCACACAAGAAATCGTGTCTACGTCTGAAGAAGAGCGGCGGATCTGTGAGCTGATGGAGTGAAAGGCGAATGGAAACATAGCTTCAAATGTGCTGCTGTTCTGCGCAGAAGAAGAAGAAGAAGACAATGAGACTGATGGGATTTATGGTGTTAATTTGTTAGATGAAGGTTTCCAGTCGTAAAGATCAAACCTTTGATCTTTGTGTGTCTCTGTGGAGAAAGTTTCCTTCGATGAATCACCTTCAGAGAACAAACGGGTCGTCTGTGCAGGCGGAGATGTCACATGACGGTAAACACGCGCACAGCTGTTCATTCTCAAACGTCCGAAACCAGCGACTGATGATGTCACCGCCACGTCGACTCCTGAGACGAACGAAAACACATAAATATGCCAAATATATGCAGATAAACAGAACTCAGAACCAGAAACAGTCGGCAGACAAAAAGAGAAGAAGAAAGTTTGTAAAATTTTAACAACAAAGCAGCAAAAAAACCCTTAAAATCGTCCTTTTGATTGATTGTGATGCATCTGGCTTTGCGTAGCGCCTTTTAAAGATGGCGGATGGACTACCCATGAGCCTCGGCTGACGTTGCTATGGAGACGAAGCTCTACACATTTCTTCATCGTTGCAGTTGGGAATAAAAACTCGTTCAGTTCTTCTAAAACTGTCCCAGAATCTACAAGTGAAATGATTTAAACTGAATATTAACGTAGCAGAATCTTCAGCTTGTGATTGGTTGTGTCGTACTTCCTCTGAAGGCTGCAGGAAGTGTTGCGTTGCGCCTTGCTGATGGGCACGTCGGCACGTTTTTTTTTTTACTTCACTCGGGCGTGGTGATTAATTCCAGGTCTGCAGCAGCGGCGGTGACAGCTGGCGGCGGCTCATCAGGAGGCTGAAATGTGACGATATGACTTTGTTCCTCCGAAGAAACAAACCGTCTCCTGTCAACCGAGCGGCGGCGGCGGCGGCGATGCGTCGAGCTCGTTCACACATACAGAGAGCAGCGGCGGCGAAGGCGGCGGAGGAGCAAACGCCATCTGTACATGTGTGTGTGTGTCTCCTTGTAGTCCCTAATGGCACACACACACACACACACACAACGTTTCACACACTGCAAATTCAACGCCATTCGAAGTGTTTGTGTGCATTAACATATGTATCAACCTCGCTGAAACAGATTCCATTTTAGAAATTAAACAACAGCAACAGATGAGTCTCTCTCTCTCTCTCTCTCTCTCTCTCTCTCTCTCTCTCTCTCTCCGTCGCCGTGTGTGTTTCCGCCACAGTAACCAGACTGTGATTAAACTTCTATTACAGACAAAGAGACATTTGGACTGAGAATACTGCTTCACACACACACACACACACACACACACACACACACACACACACACACGCATACGTATCAAAGTTTGTGTGTGTGTCATTGAGGAACAGAGGGATTCTGGGTAGTGACAGAGCGGGATGTCAGTGAAGCAATCACTTTTAATCTCATCCTCTCTCCCCCCCTCTCTCTCTCTTCTGCTTTCCTTCATTCATCCTCCTCCCTCACTACAATATGCGGCCAAAAGTATGTGGACAACCCTGCAGTTTCTACTCCACTACATTTATTATTTTCAGATGTAGATTTGACACAATGGATAATATAACAAGCTTTTAAAATACAACACATTGTTAAAGATGAAACCAGTGGTTTCCAACCTTTTTGGCATTTGACGTCTTACAAAAAGCAGTGTGTAGTCGGGGTCACATTTCACATGTCTATGAGTTGTTAACAGCTCCACCAAATAGTGATTTTTCCCTCTAAACTTCTCACATGCTTTCATTTCAATAAATGTTCAAATGATCCAATATTTCAGCAAAAATCAAAGATTAGAGAAAAAATCCAAAAAACTGAAAACAGATTTGTGTATCAGAACTTTGTTTTTTCTTCTTTCCTCTCCCATTAATCATCTCACGACCCCTCAGATTTATCTGCTGACCCTTTGGAGGGACCCCGACCCCTAGGTTTGGAACCAGTGGACTAAACTAGCTAACTGCATATAAAGTAGTGTAAACTAGCTCCACCTCCAGCAGCTACAACAGTAACATGCACACAGCAGCTTCACTCCTGAATCCTGCAGCTTGTTGTCACTCAGATCCAGCTCTCTCAGATGGGAGGGGTTGGACTTCAGAACTGAGGCCAGAGAAGCACAGCTGATCTCTGACAAACTGCAGTCACCAAATGTCAATAAAGAATAAATTGGTCAATAAATAGGTTGGGAACCAGTGGACTAAACTAGCTAACTGTATATAAAGAAGTGTAAACTAGCTCCACCTCCAGCAGCTACAACAGTAACATGCTGCTCTAACACTGATGCTTCACTATTAATAATCTAATGATGTCATATATAATAATATATCAGTCAGAGGGACTGTGTGTTGACTTCTACTGCTATTATTATTATTATTGGTCATATTTCTATTATTACTACAGTCAGTATTGTTATTATTGTTGTTGCTGTGCATCCCTCTCTTTAACCTTACTTCTTCTTTACTCTTTATCCCTCTTCCTCTTCCTCTTCTTCTTGTCACCTCCCTTTCTCTCTCGTTCCTCCCTCCTCTTTCTCTCACTCTCTACTCCATCTCCCTCTTTCATTTTCTTTTTTTTTTACCTTCCTCTTCATTCTTCATTTCTCTTTCCTCCTTTTTGTCTTCTTTCTATATCATGTGATTTTTTTGAGTATTGTTTTTTTAGCCAAGACTTTCCCTACACATCAAAGGTCTCTCCTCTGTATGTCTCTGTCTTTCTCCGTCTTCTCCTCTATCCATCCACCTCCCCCCTTCCTCCCCCCCCCTCCCCCCCCCCCCTCCCCCTCTCCAACATGGCGTCTCAGTAGCATATTAACAGGCCTATCAGTGCTGGCGTCGGCATCTGCTGCTCTGACACAAATTGGGAATTAACTGGAATTGATGTCTTGTGCCTCGCCTCTGAACTGTCCTGGCCTTATGAAGAATTTATGACAGAGCGGACACACACACACACACACACACACACACACACACACACACACGAGCGCGTGCAACCCCAAACGACGAAGAAAATAAAGAGGTTGTAAATTAGCTTTTGTCTTTTGTGTTGTGGGTTTTTTGGCAGCAGCTTGTCGTTTTATGCAGTCGTTCAAGGTCAAACAGTGTGTGTGTGTCTCAAGATGGATGGATAACCAGACAAGTATAGAGAAGAAAAAAAAAAGTCCTATTAATCTTTAACTTATCAGGTTTATCTCCAAATGTGTAAATGTATAATTTCTTCTTTCTCGTCTTCAAAATCTACACTTGAAAGAACATGACATTTCAGATTAATGTGAGTTCAAATATGAAATACATGTCCCTCAATCGATAAAAGCACACACACACACACAAAAAAGAGAATAAAAGACAAAAACATGGAGGAAAAAAAAAAGAGAGAGATGTTCTTTCTCTCATCTGTCAGGTGAATTAACACTTTAAAATATCTTTTCATCCGTTCCTTTTTCCATCTACTCTCTAAAACGCAGGAGTCAGGACCCAGTCACCACTTCAACCTGCAGGGAAAACAGGAGCAGAGCAAAAACAGACTCTGGTTAATTGAGTCCCCTAAAACAACATCTCTCTCTTTGTTTCATTTGCTCTCGTTCTCTCTTTATCTCTCTTATTTGCTTATTTTCTCTTTTCATTTCCACTCTCTCTCTCTCTCTCTGTCTCTCTCTCTCTGTCTCTGAATCTTTTTTGTTTGCCTCCCTCCAGTCGTTCGTCTCTCAGTTTCTCCCAAACCCTCCTTTGTTCCCGCTCTCAGTCCGTCTCACACATCATGTCTTTTTCCATCTCTCTCTTCATCCATCTCTTTCTTTGTTTTTCGTCGTACTTATTTCCCATCCTATTGCTTTGTCATTCTTATTTCTTGTCATTTTTTTTTTTGTTTTTTGTCCAGAGAGAGGATCTTAAATACAACAATTTGTGGTCTCGCCGAATAAAAGAAACAAAATAAGTGATTTAGATGTGACAGCAAGTTTTGGAGTTACGCTGACAAGAAAATAAGTGTTGTTAGGAAGAATAAGGTTACTTTTTGTATCAAGCAAATTAAAAATTTGCATATTTTCTCATCTTTTAAACTTCAAGTTTAATATCTCAGCACTGCCCTGGAGATACAGTAGCTCTCTCTAGACGTGTCTCTACATACTAAGTTTGCATTCATCACTTTATTACCTTTTTCTAATATTATATTCTCGCGGTAACTTGACATCCAAACATTGTGAGCCTCCAGTTGGCCTCACTAACCATCTTCCTTTGACCTTCCTGCAGTTCAGGGTTCATTTTTTAAAGGTTCCTCAAGCTAAAAACCATAAAAAAAATTTCCTCAACTGACGGCAGACGAGGAACTCCTGCAGTGATCGCTGATGTTGTCGGCATTAATACGCCATTTATGTGTGTGCAAAATGTTCCTCGGTAACATTCGTGCCGCGTTTATGTCTCTCCTCTCGACAGTTTTTATTACTTTGAATTTATTAAAACAACCCAGCGTGTTTTTTTCAGCAGAACAATGGCGACGGCTGCTGCTGCTGCTGCTGCTGCTCGCATCGCTTCAGCTGACAGAAAAATACAGTGAACAAAAATAATGAACCCAAAAGATCTGTTCCTGTCATCTGTTCAAATAAAATAATAATAATAATAATACACTTTATTTGTGTAGCACCTTCCACACAGAAAGTGCTTCACATAAAAAAATAAAGATAAATAAAAATAGAAACAAAAAATGAAGTAAGATACATATAAATACACATACTTAGACACTGATAAATAAACAAATAATTGAGAATATCAACAGGAAGAATAAAAGGTGATAAGAGGGTTAAGGGTTAACGTGGCTAAAAAATAAAACATTTGGTCATAGATAAGCATACAGATGCCTTGAAATGGATTAAGATGCTGCAGCATATGATATTGAGTACTATAAAAGCATTTAAATGTAACGAAAGCACATTAATAAACACCTTCAGCGCCGTACGCAACATAGAATACAGAACACAGAAAACATAGAAGCACGATTACAAAAAGACGGCGAGAAAATGCAGGAAACACAGCTACGTTTCCCCGGGACTCTGAAAACTACAGTATAAAAAGGAAGATGGAAAACTGAACTGATGAGAGATGTTAAAGCTGTGATGAGCTAGTTATGTGTCTGCACATCAGTGGAGAGTCGTGCTGCTCGGCTCCGTAGGAACCGTCGTGTCGGTCGTGTTTGCTGAAACGTTCCTTTGTCCTCCTCGTATATCTTCTTTCTCCATTTCCCCCTTTCCTTTTCCCTTCTCTGTTTCTCTCTGCTAAACTAACCACCGACTCATAATCGCTGCCATTTCTCTTCAACACAACGCTAACTGCACATTTCACCGGTCAGGGGTCCTATTATTGCCCCTCTTCATCGTCTAATGGGCTGGTTTTTACCTGCCAGAGTTCAGCTAAAGTAGTGTTTCCACTCAGGAGGCAGAGTCGCTGCTATACCAACGACTCAATACCTTTTGTACAAACACATGCATATGCAAATTAGCATCAGGGACCCATGCGGGGCTCGTTCAGGAGCGGGATCTGTGTTTAAAGCTTCTCCTGTTATGTCCGCTTGTTAAAGTCATAACAAGAACTGCAAGATAACAGCCGTCTGATCTCTTAAAACCCTGCAAAACAATACGATATGAACCCAGAACGAGAGCTGCGGTGTGCGTGTGTGAGTGGTTCTCACAGGTCTGTCAAACGAACAAAGACGGGAACAGGTTAGCGCGAGCTGTCACAGCCACAGAAAATGAATATGAATCAATCTGAGGTGGTCTAGAAAACACAAACGACACAAAGTCAGGGATATGTTTTAAAGCTCGGCGTCCAAACAGCCAAAGAACGACGGCTTTACATGGCGGCAAATGAGAATTGTGATGAAGTTAAACCGCATTGGGGAGGAGGCATGAAATACAAAACATCTTCCTAAACTCAACTTACACAAAAGCTTCAGTTCATCACAGAGATTTTTTATTGTGAATTAAGAAGTTTCAGCGATCAGATAGGCCTTCAGGCAACAGAAGCATCTTCTGAAAAGGGACTGAATCCTTAAAGATTGCAACACGCGGTGGTGAAACCTCAACGCGGGCAGCTACGAGTTTCAACCCTTCCAGCCTGCGTCACATGAGACGCCGTAGCTTGAACTTGGCGGGTACGGTCGACAGTGAAACATTACTGCACCAAGTAATGCCCTCCAGTCAGCTTCAATCAAAGATATGATAAAGAATAGAGGCACGTTTTTGTCATCAGACTCTCATAACACCAACGATCCACCAGTTTGTTGAATGGCAACCAGTGTCGAGACCTGTCAGACCTGCATCCCGTCCCAGTGAAGAGGAGGGTTCAGACCCATGCAGATAACACACTGGTTTAACTCTATGAACATTCTCATTCGTCCAGGTCTCATGGTTATTTCTAGGCAAACAATTGATTCAAAGCCAACTAGATTTGTCTTACGAAGACGTTTCGCCTCTTATCCAAGCATCGGTCTGACTGGTCCTCACTAGGACCAGGTATCAGTATCACCAGGTACCTATCACGATATTTTGCCCACGATAGCAATAATATCACAATACGGCGATTCTGCAATAATCGATATATTGCAATAAATTTCATTCACGTTACATCACGATATCTGTGTCACTGAAGAAATTCAGAATTTGTTGACTCAAGAAAAATGACCAAATAATGCAGAAAATGCACATTTTAGAGCGAATATTATCAACTTCTCTGTAAACATCTGGACACATCAGTTCTGCTTACTAGCATTAGCGTTGCTAACCTTCCTCTCCTCCAGGATGACGGTAAAAGCCGAAGCGCGCCAAGACTTTAGATTTGAAATTGGACGGTGCATCTTTCACTTTCTTTTCTTTTCCTCCACTGTTTGTTCCTCCGCTTTGCGCCATCGTCTTTCTTTCCTGTCTCTCTTCTTTTCTCTGTCGCAGCGCTGCACCCGCTCTTATTCATGTTAAGCGCCATCATGTGGAGACTTGGAGTAGTGACTAGTAGTAGAGAGTAGTGAGAACGGCTTAGAGTGGTGGTATGTCGTCAACTTAAAAGAGCAAGTCTGATTTCTTAACTTCATGACAAGACGTTATTTCTTAAAGTATTTTATTGATTTATCCAAGTATGCTACTTATGCTTTAAGGTGTGTTTTATATGATTTAAGCTTGTTTTACTGTATTTATTTGGGCATTGAATTCCCTCTGAGCATCTCCATACTACAGTGGTTGATTTACTTTCATTGACTACTGCATGTTGTCCTTTTAACTTTAAAAAAAAACCTTTTAACATCTATTTCACATTGATGTTTTAATGTGGTTCTTCCACTTTTATTGTAATTATTGTAAACTGATTGTTGTGTGTTGTTTCTTTTTAACTGTGAAGTGTGTTGGGATCATGTCGCACGGTGATTCTGCACTTTAAATAAATAAAATTGAATTGCACAGCATCCAGAAAACTCTCAGCCAAGCAAACTAAACAAAAGCTGCAGTTAACATTTGTTCTCTGTCGTCTTCTGACCCTCGCAGTCGCTCGAACCCACACGAAAAATCACAAGTTTGTTTCTTCTATATTGATATATTGAGCATTTTTCAGTAAAAAAAAAAAAACAGTGCACACAAACGCACACACACACACACTTGTCTAGATCCAAGTGGGGAATAGTCTCTCTCAGCGGCTTGCTGTGTCTTACTGTGTGATCAACAGGGGTTGGAAAATTACTCTGCAGAGCTTATTATACACTCTCTCTCTCTCTCTCTCTGTGTCTCTCTCTCTCAGAGTCAGACTCTTGTTGTTCTCCGTTGTTTCTATTTGAAACAGTGATTGCTCCTCACCAAACACTCTTTCAGTCTCTATTGTGTCTAAATGATGTTTTGTTTTGGGCGTGAATATCAGCTCTGTAGGTGAAGCTGCTAGAAGCTCCGAATTAGCAGCTGATCTGTTTGCACCTGGAGAAGAAAAAAAAAATCAGCGGTTACATCCTCGAAGCTTTGTTCATCAACAACAGCGTCCTCGTTAACACAATAATAACAGACTGCAGCACCGCCACAACAACAGCATTAGCAACATCAAGCTAATTCACAGTTACAATAACAGCATTATCAACTCTGTTGACATGAATAATTCTATAACAATATGGAGAAAATATTCTATCACAGTGTACAGAATTTAATTTTAGATTGTGCATCTGTCATCATGCAGCACATATTCTAAACTGAACTGATCTTTATTTCATGTTTCAATAAAATAATCTGACAGAAATATCAAAACCGCCCAAACACCAGCATCAGCGAGCTAACCAGTAACTCCCAGTGCAAAAACCAGTAGCAGCTGGTGTCATAGCTGTAATAAGAGAACGAGCGACATCTGCTAAATTAATAATTTCATCACCAACATCAAACATCAGATGATCACAGCAGCAGATTATCTGCATTTTTCTTCACTGTCCATCACCAAGAAATATTAAACTGTGTCTGCGATCATCGGTGTCAGAAAACACAACGTTTAAACGACCCCAAAATAACTGAACAAAAGAATTTTTTTAGCAAAATATACAGTAAAAGAGTCACATTATGTCATGCAAAGTGTGACAAAACGAAATAATGTCGCACTTGTTATCTTTTTTTTTTTTTTTTAAATTTCAGCATTTTGTTCATGTGAGACGCAGATAACAGCAACAAGTGACCCATGGAAAGCCCTGGCTTTGTGGGTCATGTGACCTTCACCTCACAAGTCCATTGACAGTAACAGTCTGTCCAGAGATTGTTTGTTTGCTCCACAACAGGCCGAAAAAAACAGACAAAAACTGTTTTAAATTAGAATAAGCTGTAATTTATTTTACTGTGTTTTAAGCCTTAAAATGTACTTTAGTTATTCTGGCTTTTATTTTGAAGGACCAGTAGTTGTCAGCCCTGTATCCTCACAACAAGTCCAGTCCAAAAATATTTATTAAAATGTCAAAAATAACCCCAAAATATTCATTCATTCTTAATTCAATAGTGTTTGGGAGCCGTTGGGCAGCGCTGTCTAGAAACGTCAGTTAACGGCTGTGTCGTTGCCATGGAAACTGCAGGTAGCGTCACTCCTTAGCCAGTGAGTGGTTAAGCGAGAGAGAGAGAGCGTCTGAAATAACGGTTAATGCTAACGGAGCAGAGGAAACGGTTAGCAGCAGCAGTAAGTTGTCAGTGTGTCAGTAAATGTACAGTACAGACTACAGTGTGTCAGTTAATAAACGCTGCAGCTTGTCAACACCATGAAAAGTCACGTCTGTTGTTTCCCTCAACTGCTGGAGAAGTGAAGGTTAGCTCCAAAGTTAGCAACAACGGGTTAGCCTAGCCTAGCTTGGCGATGCTAAACAGATAAATAGAAAACGGAGAAATGTGTAGCTGCCTGCTAATCCTGTCGTACTAAAACATTTTGACAGAGCGCCGTGTACCACACTAAATCACTTCGAGGTCAGTAAGCACAACCAGAATTAATCCATATTATAAGCCGCATTGTCTTTTTTGAGAAAATTAAATGCTTTTGTGTGCGCCTAATAGTCCAGAAAATACGGTACTGGTGTAACTGTCACGCTATTTTTCAATAATCAGTTTAATTTTCAGTGAAAGTCGATACAAAAAAGAAAATAGTAATGTCACCTTCACAGAAACACTATACGATAATGTGATTTCATGTACATGATATTATCTGATAAACTCTCACTAGACTATAAACCAGACGTCAACAAAGAGACTGTGATGATTATTACATCTTCAACAGCAACACTGACATAAATGACATCACACTCAGCTTCAGATCTGATGCCTGCGGCAGTTTAGCAGTGAATACATGACATCCCTTCTATTGATCTGCACATTTCTGAATTTAAATGATTAATGGCCATGTATGTATTGATTGATACGCTGCTTTGCATGATGAAATATTGACACAACAAGGAGTCCTCACATTAACTCTGTGTCCTCCTCTTCCCTTCTTTCAGAAAATCCTCTCAGAGCATTCAGGACGAGGTTCATCCCAGCTGAACCAGCCTTCCTCCTCCTCTTCCTCCTCCTCCTTTTCCTCTTCGGCCAACATGAACTCTCTGCTGGTCGGCGGCCAAGACGCGGCGGTGGAGAATCCTCGCTCTGCCCTGTCGCCGCTGACCAACTCGCTCCTGGAGCAGCTGGAGGCTCGTATCAAGGAGCTGAAAGCGTGGCTGAGAGACACCGAGCTCCTCATCTTCAACTCCTGCCTCAGACAGGGCAAAGATGCCTCGGCACAGCTCCAGAGCTTCAAGGTAGGAAGAGCAGTCACCGCTTTATGTTTTAGAGTGTTTTGGGGTTTTTTTTGCAACTTTTCCGCTTGTCTCCACTTGAAAATCAGCTGGATGGAAACTACAGAACATTTATAGGTAAAACAAAACCTCAAGTTGAACCTCCAGAAAACTACAAATTGACCTTCCCAACAGAATATCAGATCAGTCCTCTGATAGAAATCCCAAATCACATTTCTATTAATCCACCAAGCTTAGTCGTGAAGTAGGACCGAGACTAGAAGGAAACAGAAGAACTTAAGATCTTAGAAGTAAGTTTTAAAACAAAGAGACTGCAGAAGTAACGTATGCTAGAAGGTCATACTCTGTAGAAACAGTGCACCTTGATTATTATTTTTGATTGATTATTATCAATCTTAAACACTTTTGTGTGCTTCTGTCAGTCACTAGACCTTCATATGGTGAAGTTTTCCCCTAATATAAAGGAATTTAAGACAGAAAATGTGCTGTAAATACATTAAAATGAAGGTATACATGCAGTAAATAGCAACAGACGCAGCTTATCACAAATAAAGTGAGTAGATACAGTAAATATTAGATGCCAGCATTCATGTACAACTTTTTCTTCACTAACTTTGTCTGCTGCTAAATATGTGACAACGCTTTGGCCAATCAACACTAAGCTTTTAAAAAAAACATCTTCACTGTG
Source organism: Euthynnus affinis (assembly GCA_029490765.1). Lineage (NCBI taxonomy): Eukaryota > Metazoa > Chordata > Actinopteri > Scombriformes > Scombridae > Euthynnus > Euthynnus affinis. The sequence goes on along the minus strand of CM055851.1, from coordinate 30,814,544 downwards.
AGTGAGTGTGTGTGTGTTAGTGTGTGTTAGTGTGTGTGTGTTGTTGCTAAGTATAGTCATACATCGTCTTAATGAGGCCAGATGAAAGCAGGGCTGTTTTGAAGCGATGGATGTATAGAGGAAACAGCAGTTAGCCTTAAAAGCCACGGGACGCTAACAGGATATTAATCAGCCTACATCACACAGCGAACAGCTAGCTGCGCTGATTAGCCTAGCCCTGCCGTGTGACTGACAACCAGAAACACAAACACACTAACACACACACATACCGGCACGCTCAACCCGAACTCTAAATGGATGCATACATAAGTTTATTAATTCATGTATGTTCTGACAAACAAAGACACACAATTACATCGATGTATGCAAGCGGGCGTCACATACATGCATACATGAATTAATGCATAAAGAAGAAGGAGACACACACACTTCTACAAGCATAAACTGATTAATTTAGTCACACACAAAGCTGGAAAAAAAACACATTTATTTTTTATATGAAAATGCATTTTGTTTACAAGTTGTTAAAACATACAAGGTCCCCTTTTGTGCAGTGTGTGTGTATGTGTGTGTGTGTATGTGTGTGCGCTTGTTCTTCATACCTTCTGAGGACCAATCAGTTTGGACCTGATGAATGAAAAGGGAGAGATTTTAGGAGTTTAAGGACAACTGTTGGAAAGTGATGATGTTTAGACAGGAAGGACATTTTCTAGTTTTTTATAGGACATTTATTTTTTAGTGGGGACACTTTGGAAAGTACATTATGAACTTTTTTGGGCTTGTAATTATTAGAAGGATCAAGTCAGAGTTTTAAACCTGAGAAGTGAGAACATTTTCGGATAGTGAGGATGATTCGTTTGGACGTCACTTCTTCAAATGACTGTTCTGGCAAAAGAGTGTGTTTAAGGCTTGAATTGTGTTTAGGTGCATTAAAGGTTCTTGTGTTGTTATCTGTTAGAAATATTCATCTTTAGCAGAATCTAAAAGTCAGTGTGTCACAGCGCAGAATGACATATATGATATATGAGATGACATATTTACATTTACAGCTACCAGAGCTGGTCAGTGTCTTATGGAGTCATGTTCTGGTTTAATACAATATTATGTTTGTTTCTATAACTAACAGTTGTAATATTATGGTTGTAGCATTTGGTTTGTTTTAGATGTGGGACTGTAGCTGAAACCTTCACATGTTTTCACTCACAATTTTTTATTGTTTAACTGACAAAATATTACAGAAATCTCTATAAAAAAAAAAAAGAGACCAAAACCACAAAAAAAACAAAAAAAACAACTCATAAAATGAAGAATCACATTTGTTCAGTACGTTTATGTTATGTTGGCTGAAAGATGACATCAAACAATACGGCGTTCAGAGATAATTCATAACAGAGAAGAAAGTTGCAAATCGGTCAGTTATGAACAAATATGCATCGGTGCACGGTCACACACACACACGCACACACACACACACACACACAGGCTCTAAATGATGAAACTGTGTTGAAACTGTATCTGAAGAGAGCCAGTCGAGCCGCTCAGCACTGTAACGCATAAACACACGAAGCCCCCGCAGAGCATCTTTCATAGCAGTGAGGATACTCATCATTTCATTTAATAAACCACTTTAGAACACAGGACACATATTATTATTATTATTATTATTATTGTTGTAGTGTATAGAGTTATAGTCAGTTTGCTGATCCTGAATCATTCTAGAGTGCAAGATCTCGTTATTACAGTGAAGCTGAAGCTGTCGGAGCAACGAGAAATAACTTAAAACACAATTAACACTGATGGTTAAACTACACACATCTACATTAACACACAGCCTGTCTGTTATGTTATGTCTTCCCTCACAGCTGTGACAGGATTAAGTATCAGATGCTGTTTGCAGAAGCGCGTCGGTAAATTCAGCAGATTTGTATTTGTTCATTTCGTTTTTGGAAGCGGCGGCTTTCAGACTGTTTTGCTGCCTAATGGATCAACTGGACCAAAAGTTTCTGACATAAATAACAGAGAAAAATATGGACCAGCAGAGATTTTTTAAATTAAATTAAAGAAAAGAAAATTGAATTGTATTTTTACGCCAATGTTGGCTCTGAAAATACAGTCAGAATCATAATGTGAACCCTATGTAATTGTCATTTTCTTAAAAAATAAATAAAAACTTTTCTCTTTTTTAATTCTTATCATAATAGTTGTTGACTCCCCCCTCCTCTCTCCCCCTCCTCCCCCTCCCTCCCTCCCTCCCCCCCTCCCCGTCGCCTCTCAGGGGCTGCAGGTGTATACTTTACAGCCCAGGAGCCGCTCTTAGTTTTGATCCTTGTCACAGCTCTCAGTGGGAAGCCATTGATTTCTGGCAGAAAGAGGCCCTGAGCTTCTGGAGAAATGAAGATTGGAAATATTGATAGCAGTCATTTGTATGGAGAGAGAGAAAGAAAGAGAGAGAGAGAGAGAGAGAGAGGGGCTAAATGGAGAGAAAACGCTGGCTCCATTTTAAAAGAAGCCGACTCCATTTTAGCGATCATTTGTCTGTTTTTTTTTTTTTTTTTTGGCGTTTGGACTCGTAAATGGGTTCGATTTCTGCGCTGCAGCTTATTACTGTACGGCTGTATGAGAAAGCAGCGGGGGTCGGCAGAGGTCGCTAGGGAACACACACACACACACACACATGAATGCACGCGTTCATTTATAAAAGCACAAACACACACACATTTCAATGGAGACATTTCAGTAAAGACACACTGCCGCATTAAGAGCAGCACTCACTTAAACATGCACACATAGAAACATCTGGATTAAAGGGTCAGTTCGTCCAAAAACGCTTTTGAATTGAACTCTCAGCTCGTCGTCAGAATATCGTATCGTCTGTTTCGTACGACACTTTACGCAACAACAGACGTAGGAATAAAAGAGGCCAGAAAGAACCCAATAAAACAGACTAATTATTCGTAGACTAATCGATAAGATGAGTTTGAAGAAGTGATTCAAGGGAAGAGAAGGATTTGACGAGCCAAAGATCCTCAAGTGACGCGACGGCAAAGCACGGTTGACTCTAGTTTTATATCTGGATGTAGAAACAGCCAGCAGCTTCCTGTCTGAGGACCTCAAGCTATCAAATCAGAAGAGTAATATGAGGCTAAAAAGAGTCTTGAACCACTGGAGTAACTTTCTAAAGAAGATGTAGTCTCTGTTCTTTATATCATCCAGATCCATGTGGACCATTGTTCTTGTAATATTTAAATGCTCTGAGCGGCACAAACTCCAGTTCCATCCAACTACAACTGTAGGAAGGTTGAAGGCAGAAACCTCAGAGGACGGCGTGTTAAAACCTGCGGAGCTGGATACCAGTGTCGAGGTGACCTTTACAATCAGAACACCGGCAGCAGATGTAGAATGAAAACAGGCTTCGATGTCCCGTTAATGACAGAAACCATGTGTGGAGGAAAATAAGAGCTGCCAGTTCAACCTGGTCTTTTTCGTTTATGGTAATTATACTAATATCTAAGATGATCAATCATGCAGAAGAATGTTTATTGAAACACAAACAAACATCTTTATACTTTAGCTGCAGCAACCAGATGCTAAATACTTCCTTTAAGTTTGGATTAACCACATGAGAAGATTGACAACGGCATAAATATTAAATCTTTTTCCTCTATGAGCTTTACAGAAATGATGTTTTGCAGGTATTGCTGCTTTTTGTTTATTGTCTGTATTGATAATTCTCCCCATCAGGGGCTGAGAAGTGCTTTAAAAGGACATCGTAACGCTCTCTTTGACTGCAGACTAGCCTGGACCGATATATCCTTTAAGTTGTTTGCCTCCACAATAAAAGATGCACCTTGAAAAATGTTTTGACAGTCAGATTTAAAGTAATTAAAGCAGCACATCAGCAGGAGACATGGAAGGGTTGCAGCCACCTTTATGTCTGCAGGCTGAGCTGAAATAAGAATCTTTACAGCCGGCTTTCATTTCTTTCTTTCTTTCTTCCATCACATACAAATAACCAGCCAGAGTCTGTCCTGTCATCTCACTGGACCTTCTTCTTCTTCCTCTATTTTTTTTTTTTACACTTCCCCCCTCCTCCTCCCTCCCCTCTCCCCCCTCTCCCCCACCTGTCTGCCTGTAACCTGGCTCTTAATTGAATTAGCACTCCTTTAAGATATGGTGTCGCCCAGACGTTCCTCCAGCAGGCCCCGGGCCTCCGATGACTCTCTATTGTGGTGGAGACGCTCTTGGGGCCGGACACACCGAGAATTAATAGACTCTGAGTCTGACACACACACACACACACTTACACACACACAGACAGGTGCAGGCACAAATACACACATGCATATACAGGTATGCAGGCTGGAAAATGAATCGCACACAAAGGTTAAATGATGCCTGTCGGTGGTTTTCTCGTATCTTCTCACTTTATTTAATCAGCTGAACTCCGGTGTTATCACCGCAGACAGCCGAGTATCACCAGATTCACACCGAAAACACGCAGGAGCAAATAGTTTACACGTGGCGGTGTGTGGAATGAAGAGCAGCCCATAATCCTGCGGAGCGCCTTAATTCGGACGCCGACGACGACGTCATGATTTTCATTTTCTTATCTGATGTGCTCGCCTGATGTTTTCTGACATGTTTGAGATTTTGGACTCGAGTCAGAAGGTTTGGAGAGTGTAGAGAAATGAACACATCAGATCAGATTCTTCACCGGCTTTCATCACAATCAACATCACGCTCATCATACATCACAAAAACAGGAAGTTAAAAAAAACATTTTACACTATATTGGGTGCAGATTTGTTAAAAAAAAAAAAAAAAGCAAGACAACGAGTGTCGGTTACAGCCTGATAAGTTCGACTGTTGTAGAAAAGTTTGACCTTGAATGCTTTTGCTTTTTGCCAAATGATGAAGATAACGGCTTTGCTTTGCGCCGTGTCGCGCTTTTAATTTGAAAAAAACCCTTATAATGCTGCTGTTAATTAAAACGTACACGTCACAGAATGAAGTCGAGGCCATTTTTTATTTATATAATCCAATATCACAAATAACTCATCATCTTAAATGCTTAGACACTCGATTTTAATGAGGAAAAACAGGGAAAAAATGGAATAACATGCATGTTGTATGTACAGAATAGAACAAGAAAGCAAAATTACAAAAATAAACAAGATGCTCCTTCAATAACGTCTGATTTCCTGCAAGAAATTCTCAAGAATCTTCTACTAAATCTGTCAAACCTGCCACAGTTATTCAATAAAAGGCTGTAAAATAACAGAACTGTAGTCAGGTCGTCGTGTTACTTAGACAATTACAAGATTTCCTTCAGTGTTATTATATTATATTTTTGTGACCTTTAAAAAAAAACTAGAGGTCAGGATTTCTTTCTTTCTGTTTGTCTTTTCTTTTTCTTTCTGTATTTCTGCTTTGGATGGAAATGGAAACAGTTGATGTTCAAAGTCTCTGTTCCTTTGGCCAGACGAACACACACTGTTAGGAGGCGACCTCTCGTGACACACACACACAAACAGAGATGTGAGCATAGATTGGTGAATATCAGTGTGAGCATTTAGCTCGTTCTTCTGAAGTAAAGATCAACAAACTGACCTCCTCTGTCTCTCTATCTGAATATCTGTCTCTTATTTTTCTATTTGTTTCTCTTCCGTTTATCTCTCCTTCTCTACTTTTTCGTTCACTCTTCCTGCTTCCGTTTATCTGCCCGTGTGTGTGTGTGTGTGTGTTTTTTTTTTTTGTCTGTATCTGTCGTCCTTGCCGCATCTCTTTCTTGTTATCTGTTCGGCTGCTCCCTCCTCTCCCCCGCTGTTGACAGTAGATGAACCCGTCCTCCCCCACTGTTTGTTACCCACGGCCCCCTCATCACCCCCAAACCCGTCCAATCATGCTCTTTGCCCTCCGGCCTTCCTCATCTATTGTAACACGTACCCCCCCCCCTCACACACCACACACACACACACACACACTCACCCTCCCCACCCTCCTTCAGTCGTTTCTATTTTCAGCCCTCTTTCCTCCCGCAGTTTGTAAGATTTGACCCCCCCTACAGTTTATAGCCTGAGCCTTCCCTTCCTCCGCCATTCATGACCCCGCCGACCTCCTGTTGCCTGTTAACAACATATATATGGACTCAAACAAATTCAGAAACATTACCTCACTTTGCCGGTGCGATTCATGAATTTCTGTTTGCCAATAAAGTGCAACTTCCTGGTGGCGAAGTCATAGACTCCTCCGCCGGGTCGCCGCTGTTGTTTCGCTTAAATTGTTTTGACTCGTTTCAGTTTGATCCATTCAATTCCAATAACGTTTGGAAAAGTCCAGAAGAGTCGCCCCGGTTAAATTATTTTATCCCTAGGCCAGTTAGCAGAGGGCAGATTACCGTAATTACCAGTAATGTGGCAACAAAAAAATTCAAAAATGCAAACAGAAGCAGATCAGAAAACAAGGAGGCTTCGTACTAAAATATGAGCAGATATACTTATCAAACAGAGAGAATTAGAAGTAAAGGCTCTCACTAATATAAGCCCAATATAAAGATCTTCTATTAGAGGATATACGGTACCTGTTCATTTGGTCACATACCATTTATAACCCTTAACTTTATCCTGGTCGTATATATAAAACGTATATTTAAGGAATTAAGATACACAGAGTCACTGAGTAGTCCAAAAAGAACCTGTTTATTTCTGTGTATTTATTGGATAATGTGACTTACCTGACATAAAATGGCATCTACATACGAGGCTGGATTATCAACCAGGCAAATTTGGCAACTGCCCCAGACTCTGAGGGGTCTCAGTAGGGGCACACTGTCCATTTTTGCCCCAGGGCCCCCAAGTGGGTTAATCAAGCTCTGACACTTCATGGCCATTGCTTGTAATTTTGTTGCTGGAATAAAACACTGGCATTAAACCGACACATGACTGCCAAGGTAAAAATACCGTTATTACCCAACTCTGCAGCTCCTCCCGGCCTCACGGAGGTTTATAGTTGAGTTTCAGCTCATTGTTTATCTGTCCGGCTGCAACTTTTACTGTTCTGCTTCACTCTCAGCGGCTCTCATAGCTGTTAAAAAGCAGCTGTACACTACCTGCTCAGCAGCAAACGGCAAACAGACACAGTTAGCTGTAGACTAGCTGGTGAACATAGTGGAGCATTTAGCAGCTAAAGAGCCAGATATTTCCCTCAGGAGTTGGTAGAAAGCAGAAACAGAAGCTAAAAGACAGAGAAGATTGGACTCCACATGAAGGATAGTGTTGCTCCGTAACTGCTGGATGTGGAAATAAGCAACTGTTTGTTAACTTTAAAAGCTGATAATATGTTAGAAGTAGTTTCTACAGACTATTCTGCTGGAAACAAGTGGACAAAAAACATAATTTCAAGCAGGTTTAAACCAGATTGAAACTTTAAAGGACCGAGAATAGAACCCTGAGGAACTCCACATTTAATTATTGATGTTATCAATGAGAGGATAACATTGCTCTGTAACTGCTGGATGTGGAAATATGCAACTTTATAATCTGATAATATGTTAGAAGTAGTTTTTACAGACTATTCTGCTGAAAACAAGTGGACAAAACACATAATCTCAAGCAGGTTTAATCAGATTGAAACTATAAAGGACCGAGAATAGAGCCCTGAGGAACTCCACATGTAATTATTGATGTTAATGAGAGGATAACATTGCTCCGTAACTGCTGGATGTGGAAAAAAAGCAACTGTTTGCTCACATGTTGAACACATCAGTTTAAAAGGTGATGACGTGTCTCTGCTGTTTTAAACCATTCAACTGAAGCCTCAATTCTGTCTGAATCCATACGTGTTGATTACAAAACAGTGTATGTATGCAGAGTGTTGTACGTCCGCCACTCTAACCGTCTACCATTATGACTTCTGTGTACAGTGACATCATTTCCATGCGCTCTATAGTCCACAAACTACACCCCTCGCTCGCCATAGTGTATGAACCACCCCCCCCCCCCCCCTCCACCTCAGCATCTGTCAGGCAGCTAATAGAAGGTGACAGCGAGGCTCTGATATCAATACCTGCTGCATGATGAGGATTAAAGATCAACTGACTACCTGCCAAGAACACCGGCTGCTGAGTGTGTGTGTGTGTGTGTGTGTGTGTGTGTGTGTATATGTTTTTTTGATTATACCCATCTGTGTGTGTTTCTCAGCTCTCATGTGTGCGTGCATGTGCTCGCCGGTGTTTTGAAGAGGTGTTTTCTCGTTAAGAGTTGCTCGTTAGAGGTTGAAGGCGAGCAAACAGGTGAGACGTTGCCGCGGTAACGGCGTCAACAAACAGATCAGACTTTCATCTTCATCTGGTCGGGAGGAGAAGAAAACACTCGGCTCTTTCATCTGCTAAAGGAGCAGAGAGACACAGGGAGAATCAAAAAACACAGGAGAGAGACAGAGACAAGAGGAAGACGGAGAAGAAAGCTCAGAAAATGAGAGGAAGCGGAGAGACGGAGCGGCGAGAGAGCGGTCAGAGAAGAGGACGGGAGAAATATAAAGATGGAAACAGAAAAACAGAGAAGAAAACTCTTTTTTTTTTTTTTTTTATTTGGTAAAAGCAGCAGCAGGGAGAATCAAACCAAAAGGAGAGTGAAGAGTAAAGAGGAAGGAAAGACAGTCAGGGACATTTTGGAGTTTGATCCTTTCATGACCAAATAAAGTTTCATTCAACTTCACTAAATGTTCTGATCTGATATTATTTTAACAATTAAAAAGTGCGTGGAGTTGATCTGTTGTGGCATGGACTGGAATCAGACAGCTTCTCTTCATCTCCATCAAACACAGTTTTCAACCAACAGTAACGTTTTTAAGGTGTGGTTCACCTAGAAACAGACACTCGCCACAAATACGATATAAAAAAGCCAGCGTTATTTTGTCTTTTGGTTTTATTCTGTGACACCGAGCATCAGGTGTGTAGAGCAGTGGGGTTCGTTATCAATGAATCGCCTGCTTTGGAAGTTTAAAAAGTAGACAAAGCTCTCTGAGATTACAAGAAGTGTCTCTCCAGCTGGTCAGTGGCTCCGTCCAATGAGAGCTGAATAACAACTGCATCACTTTAGAGACTGTTTGTGAGGTTATTACCAACGATGAACTGACTTTGTTCTACGTTTTTGAAAGAACAAAGTAGATCAGTTCATTGTGGGTTCATTTCAGGAAATATCCTTTAAACTCGCTGCGTCTTTTTCCTCGTTGCTCCCCGACGCGTCTCCTCCGACAACACGATACTGATTTTGTCTCAAAGTCATCAGTACACAAGGTCATCAGTCCGTCACTCGCTGCTCATAATCTGTCCTTATTACTGTTGCAACAAACAAACAGAAGCATTAAGTTTCTTCACAGGGGGTGGAGGAGATAAATATGAATTTGTTAGAATATCCAAATGTTTGTCCTGCTCACAGTCTAACCTTTATTTCAGCCCCCAGTAGTGAACTAAAAACGCCCCTACAGTAGGGAGAGAGAGAGAGAAGCAGGGGAAAGAAGAGAAGAAAACACTTTAATCTGCTAAAACAGCAGGGAGACAGTGAGACAGACCGAGGGATAAAGACACAGTGAAAGATGGCGATGGTGGAAGATAGTGGTGGAGAGAGAGAGAGAGAGGGGAAGATGGAGAGAGTGGTCAGGCGAGAACAAGGAGAGAGATGGAGAGACTGCTAAGGAATAAAAGAGAGGAGCCCGTAGAGTGAGACGCAAGAAAGAAAGACGGATGAGAGAAAGAGCTGAAAAGACGAATATACAGAGAAATGCAGACAGACAGAAGGAGATTGGATTTTATTGATAGCGGCGTTTTAAGTCGCGGCAACGGCGGCGCGTTCGCTCGCTCGGCTGCATTAGTGAGAAACAGTAAATGCTTCCACTCACAAAGACTTCATATATCCTTCATTTGTTTACCGCTGCTGAATATTTTAAGAGTAAAGCTTTCATCCCTAAAATGTCACCGCGCGCAGAGTGGGCAGGAGGACTTCAGCTAATAACTTACAATAATCAATAACGCCTGATGATGTCAGCAGTAATCCATTTCCAGTTTCACATGAAGGCCGCTGAGCCTCTTTGTCACAGAGGTGGATTTTTTTTTTTTTAAACAAATGCTTCCTTTAATCAAATAGCTGGTATTTTTTCCTTTAAACCAACTCTAAAGGCAGTTTTCACTACTTTAACTTGCAGGGAAATTATTCCTACAAACATCCACTCTGAGTATTTTACAGAGCTGCAGCAAAAATCTGAAGTTATAATCTAAGAAACTAAAGTCTTTGTTAAAGCAGTATGTGTGTGACGTCTGGTTTTACTGAGTTACAGCACTGGGAAGAAGGGATTTTGACATAAAGTGCATTATTGAGTATTAAGAAGTACTTAGATATATATATACTTATGTTTACTTATGTAAAAATGACAATACCACAATGTAAAATGATTCCATTGCAATGAACTTCCTGTATTTAAGACTCTACTTAAGTAAAAGTACAGAAGCATTATTAGCTAAATCTACTAAAAGTACTCATTTTGCAGGAAATCAGCTGTTTTGACTGTGACTCATATCACAACTACACACGGATAACGAGCCAATTATGAGTTTTGAAACTACTGGTTTAACATTTCTCTATATTATAAGCTTATTGTGAGATATTTAATGCAAAATTTTAATTGGAAAAGTAACTATAAATGTAGTGGAGTGAAAAAGTGCAATAGTAGAGTAGAGCTATAAAGTTGCATAAAATAGAAAGTCGACTACAAGTGCTTAAAGCTATACTATGCAGGATTTGTAAACACACAGCAGAGCAGCTTGAGAGTGAATGAAGAGAACAAAGCCATGAATCAAATAAATAGAATGATGGTTACATCCTAAAGCACAAATAAACACACCCACACCCCCCTGCACAACGCTGCGGGGAGGTGCCGCATCGTCAGTTCACTTTGTGTGAATGCAGAGCTTCGTGTGGCCTCTCTGCTCTGCGCGTGTGTATCTCAGCCCCGCCCCCCCCCCCTCGGTCACACAGACACACAGACCTGCTGCTCTTTATACGTACACGACGCGGAGCGGAGCGGAGGAGAGACACAGAGGCAGAGATGTAACCTGACCTCACCTCCCTGCTGGCTGTTATTGGCTCGGGGGCTTCACATCTACTGCCCAGAGGTTGACGCCCAGAAGCTCCCAGAACACAAAAATAATAAGAAAGTAAGAAAACAGAGGCAGAAGGTTTAGTCTCTGTAGATGCATACACCGCCACATTTTCTAGTGGGTCATAAGTGATGATTGAGAGGGACTACTTTTCTCTGGAAAGTAAAAAAAAAAAAACCCTCTATATTCATCCTTATTTGTTTCTTTTGGTCACTGCAGGATCTCCGCGCTGTTTTCCCCTCCAATCTCCGACCTGAGAGCGAGTCACTCTGGAGAGGAATGTCACTTAAAACCCAAAAGTGAAAACATAAATATCTCACTTTGGAGTCGAGCTCTCACTTTGTCAGAGTGCTAAATTTGTATTTTAATGCATACAGGTTTTTCGCCATAAATGTCACAAACACGGCGGCAAAGTGAGTGGGAGAGACACGTCTTACTTTATTGTCTGCTTCCATTTTCAGTGAATTGCTCTAAAAGCCCTTAAAGGAATCCCGCTGACTTTCAGACCCCATTTATACGTGATGTTAAAAAAACCAGAGAACAAGAAACAGATGGATTCTGGGTCAGCGGAGGCAAAGCATCAAGTGTCATTTCATAATGTGGTATGACCCATTTGAAGAAGTCTTAAAAAATGATACATAGCACACAATTAAAGCAAATTCAGCTTTATTTTTAAGGAGAGAGACGGTCAATGAGGTCGCAGGTTGATGACATGAAAGCACTTTGCAGTATGGATCCTTTTCTTCAGCTATAGGTTACACATTCATCCCAGGAATCGCCCTTCAGCCTGAGAAGAAGAAACCAGTCGGACGCAAATTTGAGTTTTTGCAAATTTAAAACGCTGCGTCACAGCTGCTGAGAAGTCTGAAAGGGAAGCGATTTAAACTGCTGAATGTTACATCAGCTTTCTACAAATCTTTTGCTTCAGTGGTCAAAACATTTAGTCCAAAAACTGCAGAATTACTGACTGATTATTGCACTTTGTGTTTTGAGAAAATTAGCACGTTAGCTTGCGAACACGGTGAACTTTACACCCTCTTGACTTCAGCATATGAGCGTGCTGACGTTAGCATTTAGCATCCTGTAAGTACAGCTTCACTGCTGCTAGCATGACTGTAGCTTAAAATTGTCCCGTCAGCATTGTTTTATATTCCTGACACTCTGTTCATGTGTTTAAAACTTGACTGAAACCAGCTTAAAACAATGCAAGAAGCTGCGCTGGTGTGGGTTTGTTGTTGACGAGTAGATATAATCCAGGAAGTTGAGTTTGAAAGCTTATCATACAGTGGTTTGTAATACTCACAGTCAAGATTCTACATGGTTGCAATTCTTTTACCTTTCATCATGACAGTCACAAGATAAACAGCGGAAATGCGCCTTCACATTACAAATAATCCACCAGAAATGTGCGTTTGCATGTATGTGATTGGTCGACTTAATTTAAACGATTGGAAAACGTTTCACTGAGCTAATAACGGCTAAAGCTAACCACCGTCCATGCTTCTACTCCACTTCCTGCATCCTCCTTGAACTCAAAAAAGCCCCACAAAAAACTTATTTCACGGATCTGAACTTTAGGAGGGAATTTTGGATTTACAACCAAGTCCACCTCCAGTCTGTGTGAAGGACCTTCGGCGAGGCCTGAACCCCAGTTTGGGAACCCCTGGCCTTGAGGAGTACAGGGTAGCGAGAGGAGGATTTTCTTGCAAACCCCCGGAGTGGAGTGATCTCTGAACATTACTCACCGCTCAATGACATCTGTCAAGGTCTTCAACAAACCTCTACAGCAACAAACCTTTACTTCTTTTTAATAAATTCACCGGGACGGAGATGAAGTGAAAACTGGAACACAAAGAAATTAATAAGAGGCAGGAAGAGAGGGACGGAGAACAGAGAAGAGGATGAAATGGAGGAGAGAGAGAGTGGAGGACTGAAGACAGGAATATCAGACGAGAGAAAAAGAGGGAGAGATGGGAAGAGTATGCAAACAACAAAGTTTGGGTAGCTGTAGGCGGTATTAGCAGCAGCGGAGGGAATATGTGTGTGGGAACAAATTGTCGACAGGAATTCATTAGGCTCGTTGTGCGATAACGAGTGCTTGTGGTTTTAATTGACTTAATCAACAAATAGAATTAATCAGAGATTTCTAATTAATGGTAATTGATTGAAATATCCACTGGGTCACTGCGCAAGCAACCAAAATTCTCCTTCTCTCTCTCTCTCTCTCTCTATCCGTCTCTGTTTCTCCCCTCACTTTACAGTTTGTCCTTGTCTTCTTTGCTCACTTTTTTCTTTTTTTCTGTTTCTGTTTGTCTTCTTCTGTCACTTTTTTTTTTGTCTTTCTCACTCTTTTTCTTTTTGTTGCTTCTGTTTTATTTTCTCAGTCGTCTCCAAACTTTTTATTGCTAAGAATAAAAACAGACTTGTGTTCTCTTCAACTACCAGTAAAGCTACCGATAAAATATGATCTTGGAAGTCCAGTTGGACAGTTTTGAAGGCTTATCAGATGCCAAAAGCTTCGCGCAGCAGTTTATTAATAACAGGAAACAGGGTTTGTGTTTGTTTGACTGACAGATGACGTCCTGTTGTGTTGCGTTGGTAGCTGTAGAGTGTTTTGTTTTCATGGGAACATATTAAAAACACCCCCGCTGTTTTCAGCTCTTTGGACTCTTCCAAACTAACGGAGACTTCTGGGTCTAACTGTTCTCAACGGTTACTGAACGTTTACTGAATCAGTGTTTCTCCTACAATTATATCAACGAGAACCCGCCAGGACAAAAAATATGTTTTAATGCCAGAATTAACAACAAATATCCATCATTCAGAAATATTTAGCATTTGGGAGTCTGTGCAGTTGTTTAGGACGTGAGTGTCGTTGCCTGGGAAACGAGCGTAACTCTGTTCAGTAATATGGCATTGCGTAGTATGTTTGCGTAGCGAGTCGGACGCAGAGAAAGTGACGGTGGATACGAGCGGAGCAGAGGAAAAGGTTAGCGGTAAGTTGTCAGTCTGGCAGTAAATGTACAGCACAGACTACAGTGTGACAGTTAAATGATGAAAAGTCACGTCTGTTGTTTCTCCAAGTGCTGGAAAAGTGAAGGGAGTTAGCTCCAAAGTTAGCAATGAGGGGTTAGCCTAGCCTGAAGACGCTAAACAGAGAAATACAGATTGCTAAACTCACTGTTCACTCTGTCCTGTTACCCTCCTTCCTGCGCACATGCGATTAGTCGCACATTATTTACAATTTTAGTCGACCAAGATTTTCTTTGGTTAGCTGAACGGCTTGTATTAACGCTAACATTGGATTTTATTTAGACTGACAGCGACGGTTTTGGCCGTTTTGCCACCAGTTTAAGTCTTTTGTAGTTCTTTACGATAAGTCTGAGACGTGGATAGTTTTTTCTCTCGTTTGATTTCTCTTAATTAAGATCTAAATATCTCAGTTTGAAGGATTTGTTTTGTTTTTCTTTTTCTAATCATCTCCTTTTCCTTTTTGTCATGTCTAGAGCTCAGCTGCTGTTTCTGATCATAATTTGTTGTCTTAATTGATCAGATAGTTTCTGATTTAAATGAAAATCTATTTGAATGTTTGCAAAATTGTTTTACAGCTGCTTGCGTTTATCCAACAGATAACTTTTCAGTACCAGAAGTAGTCTGGTCTCCATCGTTGTCTCGTTTCCAAGCGCTTTAACCATCGTGGAAAACAACCTCCGCTCTCCTCTATCCGTCTTTTCCTCCGTCCCTCTTTCCTCTCTCTCTCCATCCCTCCCTCCCTCCCTCCCTCCCTCCTTCCCTCCCGACATCCCTCCCTCTCTTCACGGCAGGTCTTGGTAATTAGATTGTAGAGATGAGGAGGTGGAGGAGAGATAAGAGGATTTTGTTTTTAGGAGAGGGAGATTTAAGAATGAGAGAGATAGAGGAGGATGGAGTGGGAGAGAGAGAGAGAGAGACAGAGAGAGAGAGAGAGGGTGAAGGGGGAATTAGAGAAAGGAGGAGAGCAGATCCTCTTCTTTTTGTTTATCCCGAGTCGGTCACCCTTCCTGAAAGAGGATGTTGAGTGACAGACAGAGAAGTACATGGAGAGAGAGAGAGAGAGGAAACAGAGGAGGAGATAAAGACATCACTTGTTCATTTCATGTCCCTCCTGTTGGCCGACCTTGAATATGCGACAGAAGCGACGTCACATCCTGAGAGAGAGAAAAGACGCTTCTCGTCAGGATTCTTGAAAGTTCGGACTTCTTTACGGAGCCTTAATGATGACTCGTCCAAACCAGAAACAGTCCACTTCCAGCCACGTATGATTATGACAGAATACTAAGCACGCTATCCAGACTCCCTCCTCTGTAGTTACGTCTTCCAGCTCCTCCCGGAGGCATTTCCGCAGGGGATGGTCCAGATGGGGGATGTGTGTAATCCCTGCAGAGCGTTCTGGTTCTGCTTCTGACTCTCCTGCGGGTCGGACGTGCCTCGAAAAACCTCTGAAGCAAGACGATGAGGAGGCGAGGAGGAGGCGTTGTTATCGGATGCTGAACCACTCTGAGCTCCTCCTGGATGTCCAAACTCTTCTTCATGTCCAAAAACGTTGCATTCCTCTTCGTCTCGACAGTCCACCTCGACGCCAACGTCCACCAATCCACCTGTCGAACTCTGGCATGGCGATAAAGACGTCAGAAGACAGTTTGGACTCATTTTCACTTGTTTTTTTCCCTCTTTGGCGGGAAAAGAGCCTCCTGTTGAGCTATCTAAACATGCTTAGTGCTGATGACTCTAACTTGCTAGCCTAGCAACATTAAGGCTACAAACAACCCATAGCATATCTGATGTTTTAAAGATGAAAAGGCCTTTAATAGAAGATGAGTCCCGCTTTCTCTCGTGTCATTTTCAGAATATAGTATCGTACGATGGCGTCCGACGTTAAGGTGTTGACACTCAGCTGCAAACAGAACCACATCGTCTGCAAACAGCATAAATGCAAACCCAAGAAAACTCTCCCTCCTCTGCTGAAATAGATTAAATTCACCAGGGTTACATTTAAAGATTAGAACAGTAGAAAAGGTTGGAAGCTTTTCATCGTGTCCAAACTCTCGTGTTTCCAGAACAGATTATTTTTAGGGATCACCGTCACTTCTTCACTCTTGATTTTCTCTGTTTCACTTCAACGAATCAGCAGTTTACCTCTTCGATCCTTTTCATTTCCTGTCTCTCCTCCTTGTTGCCACTGTCTTTATCATTTCTATCCTTTCTTATCTCTCTGTTTCTCTTAAGCTCACTTTAATCTTCTATCTCTTTCTTTCTTTCTGTCCTCCCCCTCTCTCCCCCCTCTCTCTCCTCCCCCTCTTCTTCAAATTCTCTCACTCACACTGCTTTCAGCCTTTCAGTCCGGCTCATCCCTCCCTCCAACATCCTCTGTCTCTTTCTCTTTCTCTGCAGCCACTCCACGGCTTTCCATGTATTTTGGAAGAAAAGCTTTTTAGCAAATATTTGTCTGACTGTGTCTGTAGAGCCCTCTGAGTCAATATGGGCCCAGCCAGGCTCGACCGGCCAGAGAGAAAGAGAGAGAGAGAGAGAGAGAGAGAGAGAGAGAGAGAGAGAGGGATCAGTGCATAAAAACCAGCAGTGCAGAAACAATAGAGACTTAGGATTCTCTCTTTCTCCTTTCTGCCTAAAAATAAACTCTCAGAGAAAAAGACTTTTTTCTATCTGAGGCTCCAGACTGCAATCATCAAACACTAATAACGGTGTCGATCATCATCATCAGCGCTGATATCAGCTCCTATCTACTGTAAAATAAAGCTGTTTGTTGTTTGCTGTTTCTGTCCTACGTAAGCCACCGGAGACTCGGGAGGAGGGGGGAGGTTGGACGGCTATCTTTGGTTACCATGTTTGTCGAACTTATGCAATTCATAACGCCAGTTGGGAGACATAAAACCCCCTAAAAGAATGCACCACATCTGGCTTGTCATCAAGACTCGCAGCAGACTGATGAGAAAGAAGTTTGTGTTTTTTTTTGTTTTTTTTTTCCCCGGCTTGTGTTTACGATAAATCTCAAACTGTATGACATAAACTTTAAAATTTCCCCCCTCAGTCAGTGTGTGAGACTTTGTGTTGTCGGGCCAGACTTTGTGGAGCTGATTCCAGAGTTATGGCCGTCATCCTGTGACTCTAACATGCTGAATTATTGTTCCAGCTCCAATCTAGTTTAATTCATCTTCCTGTGCTCCTTCGACGCTGTCTGCTGCAGTTATTTGGCGCAGAGCGAGTATCACTCAGTCGTTTTGTTGTTGTTTAGAGCCTCCTCCTTCAACGTAATACACACCTCCTGTTTGGAATAAATTTATCTGCGACGCACACGCACACACACACACACACACACACCGTGGCTTGTCCTCTTGATCCTGTCTGCTGTATTCTGCATCCCCATCTCCTGTTTAGACAAGCAGGCGAGCCACAAATATGCTAAACTGAAGAGAGCGAGAAAGAGGAGATGAAAGACAGAAGAAGAAGAGTTGAGTGTGTGTGTGTGTGTGTGTGTGAGGAAGAGGCAGTGTGTGTGTGTGTGTGTGTGTGCGTGCAAGAAAGAGAGAGATAGAGACAGAGAATCCCATTTCATTGTAATAGTGTTTAATATTTATTGGAAAAATGTAAAGAAAATGTAAAGGAAGTGCTTTTCAGCGAGCGGGCAGGATTAGCATAAATAGTTTGGGGCTTGGACGTGTTTGGTCTCCGCTGCAGAGGAGTAAGGCTGTCCCCTCTGTTCACTCTGACACACACACACACACACACACACACACACACACACGCAGAAATACATGCATATGTTTGCACACACATTCACACGTCTGCACACACACTTCTCGTGCACGCGCCTGCATGAGTAAACATTCAAACATGCAAACACACACATCCACACTGACCTTTGTGTGTGGAAACTCATCAGCATATAGTGATTTATAATAGGCACTGCCAATCCTCCTGTTTCTCCCTTTCTCTCTCTCTCTCTCTCTCTTTCTTTCTTTGTTGCATTTATTAGACAGCAGAGAGGGAAGCAGAGGGGGGAATATTGGCTGTTGTCATTTATTTTATGCACTGCTGTTACTGCTGATCAAGGATCTGTGTGCTGGATTTGACTTTATGCTAATAAATCTTCTCTATCAACGAGCTGAATTTAACTAAACTGAACTGAAGCGGGTTCAAAAAAAATAAACAAACAGATTCAGCTCTTGTTCGTTCTTGTTGTTTTCCTGACTTCAATGATAACTCTGCAGGGACGACGCTTTATTTGGACGTAAAACTGAAAAAAACGTTGCTAATAATCAGTCGCGGTTTGCACACACACATCAGGAAGAGCATCAGCTGATGAAACGTTAACGTCCCTCAGAGGGAAACAAGTGTCTTCGTGTTATTTTTGCAGAGCTTTATAGCGGCGAGGTGCATTAAAAGCAGCCGCTCGTTGCAGTGAGGACAGATGAGTTTTCCAGACGACGAGCTCTTCTGAAGGTTGAAGACGCTCTGAAAGCTGCTGATGTTTGTTTTTTTTGTGACTTCTGATGGATCAGAAAGAATCAAGAGAACATTCAGGTGTATATATATGTATGTAAAGGATGATTAAGGTGAAATGAACCCTGATGGACAACACTATGACAATAAAACCTGCTCAGTAATAAAGCAGAATCGTCCTTTAATCTGCAGCTTTGTGAATTTTTACATTTCTTATGTTTATGTTTGTACGTTTAGAAGGTTTTTCATGCAACTATCACTGCTTCTGCTAACCATCCAACAACTCAGACACGTGACACGCATCACTTGGGTTGTCGTTATGTTTGTATTTAAATAATAATGATGATAATAATCTGAATATTTGCTTTTCTTCTTCTTCTTCTTCTTCTCTCGCATCGTCCGCCAGTCTCTGTGCTCCGAGGTGCGAAGCCGACGAAGAGGAGTCTCCTCTGTTCTGAAACTGTGCCAGAAGCTGCTGCAACAGAGCCAGGTCAGTGAAAGAAACCCCCCCCCCCCCCCCCCCCTCCACCCTCCACCCCCTCCCCAAACAAACAAACAAAACATCTGCAGAAGAAGAACTGGAACCAATCAACAGGTCCCACTTAGTTCAGGTTAAAATGTCACTTGGTTGTGGAAGCTGGAAGCAAAAAGACGTTATTGGTCTCATGGCGTCTATTTCAGATGTTGTAGGAGTTCTGTAGAGGTCTATGAGACGACCCTGCATGTTGTTAAATGATGCTAACAGCTACCCAGGGCGTTAAAAACGGGCGACGCTGAGGGACGTGAAGAAGCATCGGTGTTTAATGAGCTGGGAGTGAAGCAACAGATGACAACAAATTAGCAAAACAGACAGAAATGAGTTCATTATGACATTTGCTAGCTTTAAAAAATGTTTTTATTTCATTATTTTCTTTGATTTTGTCTCCTGAATTATCTCAGAGGAGCCACATTACTCTACATTCTTAATAATTATAAGTGTAATGGTTTTATTAGTATGTTAACAACCGCTTGTCTCCTCCATCCCTCCGGGGGCAGTCGGGACCCATGGCGGAGGTGGGCCCAGAGGCGGAGCAGCACCGTGAGGCCCTGCAGCTGCTGTCAATCAACCTGGAGAGGAGGTGGGAGGCGATTGTGATGCAGGCGCTGCAGTGGCAGAACAGACTGAAGAGAGAGCTGGGAGAGCAGCAGGTTAGAGCTCTGACATTTACACTTTTACATCCTTCATCTTGCTCCGCAGGCAGTCAGCTGACTTATTGTTACACTCAGCGAGCATGTCCAAGTTTGATTTGATGCTAAAAAACGTAGCGTGAAAGACAGATGGCGCCGTGATTGAAGCTGCGATGTTTCGGTGATGTGAAGGAGCCGCAGCAGCCCTGACATTTCTTCTTTTATTTTGTTTAATAAGAAACGACTCTGGAACAAAGCACAGAATCACTTGTTTTTGAAATGTCTATTGACATCATGTGAAGGTTACATTCATAAAAAAAAACTTATAGTTTTAGATGCCAGCAAATAAGCAAAATCAGCCTCAGTCATGTATTTTAAAGCTGTTTGATTCAGACAACACGATCGATCTGAGCGAGGTTAGGGTAACCCTGAAACGTAGCTGGAAGTGTGCAGCGTTACATTAGATGGACGGAAGAGACGGAAAAAACTACAGAAATACTTTCAGCTTTTAGAAAAGTTGTAGTTACAACTAGTTTAAACTAGTTACTATGGTTACTCTGACATTATGAAATAGTTTCCTGGATCCTTTGACATCCACTGGCTGTCATTATTTTCATTTCTTCCAAACTTCTACCTCTACCTGCATCCCTTCAGGGTTTATTATCATTCTCATGCTGATGATGTTCAGCTTTATTAAATCTGGATACTTCAAGACATCACTTCCTGGTTGTCTCATAGTTTTCTGCAGTTAAATCACAACCAAACATTCCTTCATTTAAACGTATGTCCAGAAACCACCAGCTTACGTTTGATTACATCACAAATCTCTGTCCCTTCTCATCTTCGTATTTTCCCAGACAGTTTATTTCTTCTCTAAACAGACTGTTAAACACATTTAAGCATTTATACTCTCTTAAACTCCAGCATGTTCTGAGGACTTTGTGTCATTTAAAAAAGAAATTTTGTTAGATTTTGGTCATTCTTCCTCCGAAAAAGTGATTTTAGTGTGATGGTGGCGCTAGAGGAGAGGTCAGAGGTCACCAGAAGCGTTAGGAAACATCCTGTGTGGCCAGTAGTTGTTGGGATACTTCAACATTGAAGGAACAACAGAATCTGTGGATTGTTTTACAGTTTTCAGCGTCGATCCAGAATGAAAATCTGCAGAATTTACTTATATAATATTAATTTAAGATAACAAAGATTGTTTTTTTAGCACAAATAAGTAGATACATAAAACATTAAAACAACTTAGAATGACCTCCTGAAAGAAATATGTAGTAGATTTTTAAGTAGAACTGTTGAATTTAAGATTTTATTTCATCACAAACAGTTAAAAACAAAGTGTGAACGTTTGTTTTGACACTAAAATGCTAAAAAAAAAATGCTAAAAGGTTGAATGTGGAGCAGAGAGCAACATTAACTATTAATCATCTCCCAACAATTAACACTTCAACACATAACAAACAAATACATAAATTAATAACTGGACCTCAAGAACCTCTAAAAACAGCTAAAAACCACTCAAACATGAAGCTTAAATGGAGCGTCTCTATTGGTTTAAAATCTGTGTGTTGTCATGGTAATCCTGCTGACACGCTGCCGCCATGACAGCTAAAGCATCTTTGTCTGTTTTGACTTTTAAAAGCCTGCAGACGACGACTCTATTCAGACTCAGTGAAACCGTCCAGAAGCAGCCGGTTGATAAAAACTAATCTGTTAGTTCTGCAGTGCGATCAGTGTCACAGAGACGATGTTTCCGCCGCCGCCGCCGCCGCCGCGTCTTCCACAAACAAAAGAAACTCCGCAAATGAGATTTTAACACTTTGACAGTTGGCGTATCAGAACACCACGCATGTCTGCCGCCATGACGGCGCCTCGCCAAAAGGTTTGTCTTATTAGAAATCTGCAGCCGATGAACCGATTCAGGTTTCCACGTCTCAGGTACGCCGCCGCCGCCGCCGCCGCCGCTCACTGATCACGGCGACGGTTTAACGCTGCGGGGCTGACAGCTCAGCAACATGTGCAGCTCGTCTGAGGATGTGAAATACTGAGCGCTGTAGGTGTTAAGTGAAATATTGCTCATGAGGGAGTCGTCCAGAGACGAGATGCTCGGGCCGCACGAGGCAGAGAGAGAGAGAGAGAGAGAGAGAGACAGAGAGAGAGAGAGAGAGACAGAGAGAGAGAGAGAGAGAGACAGAGAGAGAGAGAGCTGAGTGCTTTATTCAGCTGATGTTACATGAAGGCAGAGAGCTGCAGCAGAATGGAGCTGTTATGGATTTCTAATAGTGATGAATATGGTTCTATAGAAACAGAAGCGGGGGGGTCGGGGGGGTGGAGGGGGGGCATTTGGATACGAGGTGGAGCAATTTTGCAGTTGAGGTTAAAACACACACACACACACACTGGTTTGCACACATGCAGGAAAATACAGATACATGCAGTGACACTGGAGTAAATATATATGATGTGTTACATAAATGCTGCGTCATGTGCATGAGAAAGCACACACACACACACACACACACACACACACACTTCTTCTTATTGACACCAGCAGCAATTAATTGATATACTGTGATGTGTTAAGAGCTCAGAGAGAAGAGAGCTAAATACTAGTTTTTATACTAGATTTCAAAGTAAAAGCACAGAGCAGCTTAGATCAGTTTAGAGTTTAAAGTCTTCATCAGATCAATAGTCATCGTGTGTTTCTTTCATGAAACTGTTGCACAAGTTTCTGCAAAACATTTCTGCAAAATAAAATGTGAATTGATGCCATCAGGTTACGTCAGAGTTCAAGACAATGTGACCAGATTACAGAATAAACTGAGCAGCAGTAACACTGATGAAGCGTCTCCTCATCCAGTTATGATCTGAAAGATGTGTGTGTCTCGTTAAGAGCTTAAACATTTTTTTGCTAAACTTTGTCTTTTTTTTTTAAGAAATTAGTGTTTTCACTGCTTTAAAACTGATGGATAGAAACGTACAGTAGTGAATGTTTACATGATTATAAAAGCTTCTCAGTGTGTGATTCTGTGACGCTGGTTCACTATTATTCACCCTAAACCAACAGTCAGGAGTCTAAATGAACATTAAGTATGTTTTTTTTCTTGCTGTAATCATTCCTCCTGTTCATACTGACCATCAGAAGATCCCTTCATAATGAAGCTTCAGCGTCCAAATGAGTCAAATCCAGTAGATATCTTTCAACGTTACAGTCTTTTTAGTGTCAAAGTCCCTCTTTTTGTTTCTATACTTCCACCTGCAGCTCAACAGGGAAACACAAAGAGGAGAATTTGATGCTAAAAAGACTGTAAATGTGTCAGATATCCACTTGATATGACTAACTCTTTAAAGGGGAAAGTGTGACATTTGGTTGCAGAACAGGCAGGAAGTATTTCCAGATTAGAAATAAGAAGCAAAGATGTGTTTTGATATTGTTTCTTACAGAAGTTTAACATGTTTATAGGAATAAATAAAGTTGCTCTTTCTTATGGTTCTTTTATGAATGTTGAAAATTAGCAGGAAACAGTCTACTGCTGCTGCACATGTGGGTTTGGGAGGAAAGACTTTCCCTCTCTCTGTCTCTCTCTCTCTCTCACACACACACACACACACACACACACACACACATTGTAGAGGAAGGGAAGACAAATAACAGGCCAGACACTCTGACCTCGCTGCCTGGCTGGAGAGTAATTTCACTTCTACTGGAGATGGGAGAGGAATAAAGAGAGAGAGAGAGAGAGAGAGAGAGGGGGAGAAGCAGAGAGGCATATATCTGTGTGGTTTAGTTTATAAATGAACACTTCTGCTCGGTGATAAAACGATGGTGCTCTCCTCCTCTCCTGGTTTTCGGATTTGTCGGTCAGACAAAAACAAGTAAGTTGAATGCATCACCTTGAACTCTGGGAACTCGTGATGGGTGTTGTTCAGGAGCTTTTTTCCTTTAAGATTAAATGAAACAATGACCAGTAGATTCATTGATAATCATTAAATAAGGATAAGAATAAGAGGAGAGAGAGGAGGAGGTTAAAAAAAAACAGAAAAAACATCTGCCAGTGAAGTAAAAATGTTACGTCAGGAGTTGAGATTCATCCTCTGAGGATCATGACAACGAAGCCGTCCAGCCAGTCTGACTCATGATAATCTGACCTTTCAGATGATGAGATGTTTGTCTGCAGACCCTCAGTGTGACCTCTGTGATGATTATCAGTCAGGCCGTGATGCTTCATGCAGCACGTGTTGTTCTGCATCAGAGCGGTCGTCTTCCTGCGTGTGTGTAACGCCGCTCAGAAAGCAGACGAGGAATCCTGTTTTTGTCTTTGATGTGATGCAAATGAGTCTAAATTAAACCTGCAGGGACGTGTCGCGGGGATGAAGTTTCACCAAGTGTACCTGTAAGTCCGACGTGATATATGGAAATTATATTTTAGAAACACTTTCCCCGCGATTATGAAATATATTTTAGAGAGGAGTTATGAGCAACATATGGAGGTTTTCATTCACCGTTTGCAATTACATTCAAAGCAGCCTGTCTGCTCCTCCACTCTGCATGGAGAGGTGATTTATCTGCGCGCTTCTATTCATTTCTGAATCAGACCGGTGACGCCGGGCTCCCTCGGCACTTTAACAACCAGTACAGCAGAGAGCCAGCAGAGACTCCAGCAGCAGCAGCAGCAGCAGCGGCAGCAGCGGCAGCAGCTCCAGGAGGAGCGCAGGCACATGAATAATCACCAAGACGCTGCTAGATAGCTGCGCTCTCCTTGGGCCTTCCAGCAGATGCTATGCTAACAAATGGGAGCAGTCAAACCAGAGCTAATGGGAAAAAGTGTCCTGTTTTCACCCCCCCTCCTCCCTCCTCCCTCCTCCCTCCTCCCCTCAAACGCTGCACAGGTCCCTCGCATGCACACTGTCACACCAGACTCTGATGTTCATGTGAATATGCTCAGCCTGGTCCACAGCAGAGAGGGAGGAGGAGGGGAGGAGGGAATCATTGATTTTAATGACCCCATGACTTCTCCTCTAGTGTCACCCACAGGAGAGACTTGACATTTCTAGGTCCACTCCTGGCGAGATGCTAAGGAGCTAAATCACCACTATGTTGTTTGTTCTTTTCATCCCTTTTGGTGCATCGACTCCTGCAGCTTCCAGGATCTCCTACTGCATCTTTAGACCATTAGCCCCCCCCCCCTCCTCTTCTTGTTACGAGTGTAAGTGTTTAAAGACGGGCTGACTAAAGACAGACGTGCATGTTCACTTTCTCCATGTGGAATTTGCTGCTGAAGGCTTTTTTTTTTGCAGTAACATCTCAATCCAACACAAACCAGTCGTTTTCCCCTCTCGTTCCCTGCGGGGCTTATAAAGCAAACTTTTTCTCTTTTTGCTTCAAAAAAAACTCGCGGCGACGTGTAAGCAAACCTGCATCTCTGCATCCGCTGATGATCTGAAAACGTACTTCATGTGCAGGCTGGACTTTCTGGTAGCCTTGGAGGAGGCGGACGGTCTTTGAACCCTTTTTTTTGTTTGTTTGGCTTTTTTTAAAACGTAGAATTCATAAACGGCCTCATAATCTGAGCTGAGTTATTATTTTGTTTAATTTTATTCATGTGGTTTCTTGTTGGGAGAGGGCATTATTTTGGTTTGTTTTATAATATTTTTATTGTGATTTTTCCGTAATATAAAGCAGAGAACAGAGAAAGAGAAAAGAAAACAAACAAAAAGAGGACAAAAAAAAAAAGAAACAGAACATATTTAAAGGAAATAATGAAGGACGGCACGCTCAGGTGTAGCGTCATGTGATGCAGGAACGGGCTGCCGTGTGTCTGGAAATGTATTAAGACTGTCCATCATGTCGTATCAAACTGAATCCATGTGTAATATCCCAGTCAGCTCTTAAACTGCAGCTCCCAGAACCTTAAAATGACTTTTTTTGCTTTGCACGGAAACATCGCAGAGAGAAAAGAAGAGAAAATCCAAACAGTGAAGCACTTCTGCAGATTTACATCAATCACACTGAGAAGAAACTGGAGGGAAAATAGTGTTTATTTATTTAAAAAAAAGAAATAATGAAGCCTGTGCATCATTTTAAATTGAATTAACTGATGCCTGGCATTAATAGAACTAGATCAGGTCCAATCTGTGCTCCCATATATAATGATATAAACTTATATATCATTCTTCGCTCAGGGAGAGACTGACGGACATTATTCCTAATCTGTAACTTGTTTTTTTCAATGAGTCAATGAGGCTAATTGCTTTTTAATATACAAATCTTTTAAAGGTGACCAGACCTTTTAGCCTCCAACTGTCAGAAGATCCATCTGAGAGTGGAGATGTGAAGGGGGAGGGGTGTCTGGTAATCTGCACCCTTCTTAATTCGCTGTCATATTTCCAAGCAGTCCAGAATGATTCAGTTATCCACCTCACTATCTGCAGGAGGATAAAAAGGCTTAACTATTGAGTCTAATCAAAAAATATGTACATTTTGAAAGAGATACAAGAATCTTGGCAAACGAAAGAGTGAACGTCCTCAGAAGTCTCTCAGATCTTAGAGGACCGAGCTAAAGCCGGCGTGCTCCATGATCCTCTTCCATCGGCAGCTCAGGGATGATTTTAATATTCTGCCGCCTCGTGGTCGATCGCTTTTTAGGCGAAACGCTTCGTTCCCCGACTGCGTTTGCAAGGCGGCGGTCGCAGTCGGAGCCGGCATGTTCCACCTCCTTTATTTGGTCGCCAGGATTCACCGGAGCTGCCCCGCGTCCAGCTCGGCTTCACAAGACGAAGGAAATTATGGGATAAAACCGGCAAATGAAACTAAACGTTGAGTGAAATGATTTACGGAGTACGGAGAGGAGATCTCTTCTTCACAAGAGATCAAAGAAAAACAAAGAAATTGAAGGTTTTGTATATCTGAAACTTGACTTTTTGATGCCGTCCTTCCTCGCCGCCGTGTTTTGTCGTCACAGTTTTTCACGACCTTTCCATTTCTGATCCTACTCTGATCGATCACGAGCATGATGGTGATGATCCAGAAGTCCTCTAGATTCATTACGTTTCACATTTCACAATCTTTAGACGCTTCAGACAAAATATATACACACCTGAAGCAGAACTAGACATGTCATTTACACGTGTAGAACAAGTGTAACTGCACTTGAACACTCCAAGGCTGCACAAACTTGTGGAAACTGGTGAATCTGTCTTTTCTGCCATCATCTCGCCAGCTTTGGCAGCTTCGGCAGGTCACCAGCAACACTTTCCAGTTGTTCTCAAACCTTTTTGAAGCCACTGCGGCTGCCGGGACAACCAGAAGTCACCTCTCCTGCACGTTCAGGGGTCATAAAAAAAAAAACACACACACACACCCGCCGCAACTCAGCTGCAAACTGTTAGGAAATCATAGAAACGAGATAAATTACAGATATGAATTGTGTACAAGGTTTTCGTGGGTCATCAAATACCGGGGGTTTGATTGGATTAAGCTGATTGGTAGCCTCTCTCTCCCCCCTGTCTCCCCCCCTCCCTCTCTTTCTCTCCCCCTCTCTCACAGCGCTGAATGTGTTTTTGAATGCGTCTGCAGTGGCAAAACCCAGTTCAGTCATTACCCCCATCTCCCTTATCAGCACAAGGGGAATAAACACAAATCTAATAGAAATTCATTACACAGACCCGTATCCACACACACACACACACACACAGAGCCAACTAGTTTATTAGATTAATAGGCTATGAATGGCTAATACGAATTACTCCCCTCTCTTGTTAACGAGACGCGGAGCAATTTGTATAATTATGTCTGTGGAAGGGAAGAATTCCTGTGTCTAAGCATATTTTTAGACAGCCGAGCTTTCTGAAGGCTTTTGATTACGTATTTACTTTGGGGTTTTCAGCTTCGTGCTCTTTTCTTTCACAAGTCGTTTTTGAATAATTCATCGCTTTGTTCCAGAGCGGAGAATAATTTGTGTTGAGATTTATGAGCAATTGCTTTGGGGTGGGTTGATTCTGCTGCTCTTTTTTTTTTTTTTTAAATGATCACAGAACGTGTTTTGTCGGGAGTCGGGTGTCAGTGTTTCTGTTTCTGATGGAGTCCTGAGTCGAGACGCCACCTCTCAACAGGTTCTTTGCTACCAAAATAAAAACATGGCATGGCTTTTAAAATGACAGTAATCAGGTATTCTTCATTTCAGATGGACTAGAACCCTTTTTTTACCACATTAATCTTCTGTTTGAACAAGTTTAGCCTCAAAAGAAAAGAGAAATAAGAGATAATTTTACTAGAAATAAAGACAGAGTGATGCAGACTGCTGCAGTATCGGGAGGATGAACCTCGCTTCTATTGATTTAGGACTCAATAATTATCTAAGTGACTTGTTTTAGACAGCAGCATGTTTATGGATTAATGTCAGTTTTAACATATTTAATCTCAATGATTTAAATAGCAGGAAAAAAGCCTTTAATGTTTATTTTATAACGACGAGGACTGATAGTGTTTGGGTGTGTTTCTGGATGAAAATCATCATCACTGATAGTGTATTCATTTTGATAACTTTAAAAATGTTTCACTCTTTTCCTGAAGAAACAGTTCAGTGTTTGACTGCTTTACGGATATCATGTTTGTTTAACACTTCACACAAACAGGAGACAACATGTGGATGTAGAGAAATGACATCTGGACACAGCGACTTCTTACAGTGTTGTACTGACAGCGAGGTGGGCAGGTGGTGGCAGGAAGTAGCATCACGTCTGTACAGAGACGTTTAGTGTCACTCTTACATCTGTTTGTGTACGAATGAGAAGCTGATGTCATGTAACCTGACTCCTTCTTTTCTTTGCTGCAGTGGTGACACACTTTGTTTAGAGTACTCTTTTTAAGTTAATTCTTGTTGGTGTTTTTAAAAAAAAAAGCACATGAAAGATAAAAAGAGAGAGAGAAAGAGAGAGAGACATTCAGCTGGATTAAAACCTTGGAAAGTTGAGAGTTCATGGTTTGTGCTTCTGCAGCCGAGACGCCTGAATTCCCTTTTTTTATCCTCGCTGAACACTTTCAAACATCTTTCTTTCTTTCTTTCTCTCTTTCTTTCCTCTTTTTTGTCTGCAGGTTCCTGGGAACTTTCTGGAACCAGGATTAGTCGACCTCCACCAGATCAGCCCGGTCCCGGCGTGCCCGGTGGTGGCTCCGGCTCCGGACGACTCCTGGGAGTGGGATGAAACAGACATGACAATCACAGAACCGGAACCGCAAGAAGCGGCAGAACCCGACCTGATGCACAACCTCCCTGCACAACCAGATCTGCCTTCAGACGGCGCTCTGTCCAATGGGAACCAACCCGACGGGATCCAGACAGATCTGACGGGCGAAGCTTCATCTGAGCCCAGCGTCAGCTCCCAAACTTTCCCCCCCAACAACAACAACAACGTCTACCAGGTGTACAGCCTCCATAATGTCGAGTTGTACAAGCAGCCTCAGTTTCCGTACACTTCCTCCACCATGCACAAAACCAAAGCAGGAAAGAGACAACAGCACCTGCTGCTGAAGAGCCTGAGTAAAGACTCCTCCTTCTCCTCCCTGGAGTCCCTGCCGGACATCATCGGGGACGTGATGCCCAACGGCCGAGGAGGAGGAGGAGGAGAGTGGTTTGTGGGGTACAAGGACGGGGAGAACGAGAGGGAGGGGGGCAGGGGGAGCGGCCAGTCGACGAACAGCCGGCGGTCGGAGAGCGAGAGCGGGATCGTCAGCGACACGGGAGACGCCGAGACGATAACCAACAACTCGGAAATCCAAGAACAGGAGGAGGAGGACGAGGAGGAGAAAGACGACACTGTGGTTAACGTGAAGCTGCACAAAGACCCAAACCAAAGAAGGAGGAGGGAGGAGAGCAGGAGGAGCAGAGAGGAGGAGAAAAAGAGGAGGCACAGGAGGGGAGGAGGGGAGGCGGTGGAGATCCTCATCAACGGGCGCGGGATCCTGACTCCCGCCGACTCCGACTCTGACTTTGAGGCGGGAGGCCTCAGCGTAGACTCGTCCAAGCCTCTCCTGCCCCGCTGCGACGCCGCGGGGTTCAAAGCCGACCAGTACAACGGTTTGGAGACGCCTCCCGTGCTCAGCCGCAGGGCGTCCACTCCCCTGTTGTTATCTCAGGGCTCCTCTCTGGAGTCCCTGCTGGCTCTGGGCGTGGAGTTATTCCCCTCCAAAGACCTCCTGCACCGCAGCGCCTCCGTGGAGAGCTGCCTGGTCCCCTGTCGCAGCGCCGAGGGGGAGACCACCGGCAGCCTGGCCAGCCTCGGGGAGCTGGATCTGGGACGGAGCAGAGAGGCGGATGGTGGCGAAGCGGGGAAGGAGGAAAACGACGAGAGCGCGGCGGCAGGAGGAGGAGGAGAGCCGTCCTCCGGGGAGCTGAGTCGGAGAACTCTTGATCTCCTGAAACGCCTCGAGAACATTCAGAGTCCGTTGTCGGGGAAGATGACCCGCAGCGTTTCTGATATGACTCTCCGGAGCAGCTCTCCGCAGCAGAGCCGCCTCCCCGCCTCGCCGTCCCTCGGCGGCCGACACGCTCCCCTCTCCGGGATTTCGGGCTCCTCGCGGAAAGGCCCGCCGTCCCTGATCAACGAGAGCTCAGCGACGGCGTCGTTGACGGAGCTGAGCAGCGCCGAGGACTCCTCTCTGGGGTCCGAGGATCTCGCCGCGCTCAAAAACCACCGCCACCACCGCCTCCTGGACCCCGCCGCGGCGGCGAACGCCAACTCGGGTTCCCATCGGAAGCGTTGCCACGGGAACGGCCGAGGAGGACAGGGGATGGACGAGGCGGACGGGGCGAGCCTGAGCATGGTGGTCAACGTGTCCTGTACGTCGGCGTGCACGGACGAGGACGAGGACGACAGCGACCTCCTGTCCTCCTCCACGCTCACCCTCACCGAGGAGGAGCTCGGCGTGCGGGACGGCGAGGACGAAGAGGAGGAGGAGAGGCTGAGCGGCGCCTCCTCTGGGAACGACGAGGAGGAGGACGAGGACGAGGAGGAGATGGAGGGGTCTTACGTGCTGGGTCTGGAGTACATGAAGAGGGAGCTGCAGAGTTGGATACGACCTCCTCGCACCTCCTCCTCTTCCTCCTCCGCCTCTAAAACCGAGGCGGGCCTCCGGGACGAGCTGCAGTGCGGGACCAACCTGCCCTCCTCCTTCACCTCCTCCTCCTCCTCCTCCTCTCAGAACAAGGAGCAGCGCTGCTTCCTGAACCGCTCGGCTGCGAAGCTGATGGAGGCGAACACCAACAGCAGCAACAACAAGACGAAAAGGGACAAGAAGGAGGAGCAAGAGGAGGAGAACAGGAGGAACGCCACCAGGAGCTACATCAGCCAGTTCGTGGACGACGTAGAAAACGGAAACGTGGACCAGAGCTGCTTGAAAGGGAAGGACGAGGACGACGAACTCCTCCGAGAGGAGTCCAGCGTCTTCACGAAGAAAGGAGAGCCGCTCAGGGAGTCGTACGTGTTCGCCAAGACGGGAGAGTTAGTCCAGGACGTCGGCGGCTTCGTAGCGAAAACAGAATCCAGCTCAGCCAAGCGGCTCTCTCCGTCCCCGTCCTGCGAGCTCCTCCCCGTCCGCGCCTCCTCCTTGGTGGGACAGCTGAGGGGGGAGTTGCCCTGCCACAGCTCTGCCTCCGCCCCCTCGCCGCCGTCCCTCTCGCCGGTGGAGGACTGCAGGTCCCACGGCGGAGGGCGGAAGGCCATCAACATCCAGGAGAAGTTCAAGTTCTCGTCCTTCGTGACGGAGGAGAGCAGGAGGGAGGTGAGAGACAAGGAGTCGTCCCTGCCTCCCAAAAAACGCCACAGTTCCCTCTCCTCCTCCTCCTCCTGCTGCAGCCACCTCCCCTCCTCCTCCTCCCTCCTCCTCCGCCCGCGCAGCGTAGACGAGGGCAAGAAGGAGGAGGAGAACGTGCACAACTTCGTGATGGAGATAATCGACATGACCTCGCTGGCGCTGAAGAGAGAAGAACCGAACCAGAGCGAGATCGGCTCCGAGCAAAGCCCCGCGTCACTGGCACAGATCAGAGACAAGGTACGGTCTATGTGCTGGAAAACACACTGTTATATCACTGAAAACATCACTGAGAAGAAGTTGAAACAACAGTTTTTGGGATGTGTCTGAAGTCCTGTTTGACCTCCTATACTCTGATGACAAATTTATCCAAGTGACAAATTTATCCCGAGTTAGAGTAATTCAATAAATCGCATCACAGACCATAACTTTTAGGATGTAATGACTAATTTCTTCAGTATCTTTTTCAAGTGAAGTCATCTAAAAGCTAATCAGTTTTCATTTTATTTCTGAAAGGAAAAACTAAATCAGGCTGAACGCTTTGCTCCTCTTGTAAAAGTGTAAAATATGAATACACAGATATTTTTTTTTCTCTTTTTAAAAAATGAAAATATGCAAATCTGGAAGCTCTGCTGGTTTTCTGGAAACGCAGAACACATAAAAACAACACCGATAGAAGAAAACAAAGAAAGTTTTTTAGCTTATGACCCTTTAAAAATGAAAATTGTGACCTCACATCACAGCTTATTATCATTTTATTTCATTTTCACAATAAATAAAACCAGTTTATTGAGATTTAAAAACCTTTAAAGGCAGTTAAGTGATCATGTGATACATTATTCTGCTTGTTGCTCCTCTACAAACTCCTCTCTCCTCCTCCTCTTCCTCCTCCTGTAGGTCCTTGAACACTCGCACCGGCCCCTCCACCTCCGCAAGGGCGACTTCTACTCCTACCTGTCCCTCTCCTCCCACGACAGCGACTGCGGCGAGGTCAGCCAGTGCTCCGAGGACAAGAGCTCCACCCCGGCGCCTTACAACATCCCGTCGTACTCCACGCCGACGCAGGGCCTCCACAGCCCGAGCCCCGAGCCGTTCGCCGGCGCCGAACGCTCCCCCGCCGACTTGCGCGCTCTCGATTTGAAGTCAGCTGATGATGGCGAGCACCCGTCTCCGTCCCTTCCCCCCAGCCCGGACATCAGAGACGAGGAGACGCTGTTTGCGGCCTGCACGGAGGAGGTGTACCTGGGTCCTCCTCTCTGCTACAGCATGGTGCTCAACAAGAAGCCACGCAGGGTCTCGCTGAAGGAGAGCGTGGGCGGGTATCTGTCCTCCCTGGACTCTGGCTATGAACTGAAGGACAGTCTAGCTCAGTTGCCTTGCTCCAAATCAACTGATAGTCTTCACTATGTGTCCCAAAGGGGGGCCTGCTCTAAACCAGTTGATAGCCTGAGCCACCTGTCTCCCTCAAAGGAGTCTTTACTGCGTTTCCGAGGGTCCAGTCCCACACAGAGCTCCTCCTCCTCCTCTCCTCTCCCGGAGCCTTGTTACAGCTCATTCTCCACCTCCTCCCCCTCTCCCCAGGGGCCCGACGACAACCCTCCTCCTCCTCCTCCTCCTCTTCCCGTGTCCTCTGGCGCCGAGGAAGAGAAGCGAGGTGAGGACCCGTACCTCCTCTGTGATGTCGCTGGAGGAGAAGTCGCGGCCGCTGCGAGTGTCAGCGCGCCGCGGGAGGAGAGGAGTCGTAATGAGGGGCCTCCTTATCTTAATCCCCGGGCGCGTGTCGCCCCGATAGACTCCTCCGCAGCCGAATGTTTGGCAGATACTAAAACGCTTGAATCCAATATGGGCGCCGTAATGACCAAGATAAGTGTCTGCAGCTCCGCTACAAATCCCTCAAAAGAGCCAGCCGCCACCGCCACGCGTATTAATCCCAAAATTAACTGCTCGGCGATGAGAGAGGCAGATAGGGAGGAGGGGGGGGGGAGGCGAGGAGAGGTGGATGCTCGGCGGGTGAAGCAGCAGCAGGAGGAGAAGGGGAGGAGAGGGCGGAGCGGCTCGCAGCAGGAAGCAAAGACAGCGCGGGCGAAGCAGGTTAGTGTTCCACGCATTGGCCTGATCTGCTATCTCAGGACATTATACAGGGCCTTGATACCGCACTTCACCTCTCTACTCCAGGTATTAGTCCGAGTCGAGCCCCTCAGTGGCTATGAATGTAATGAGGCCGGTGTGCCTTTCTCTCATTTCCATTTCTGAGGCCAGACGGACGTGAGAGGCGCTGATATGTGTAACCTGCCCTCCTCCTCCTCCTCCTCCTCCTCCTCCTCCTACTCCTGCTGCTCCTGCTAGTCCCAACCTTCTTTCTCTTACTTTCTCTTCCTTCTGTCCTCTTCCTCTCCTCCTCACCCCCTTTCTCTCCTCCTCTTTCTTTTATCAACCCCTCCTCTCATCTCCTACCTCCAGACTTCTCCACCCTCTCCTCCTCCTCTTCACCCTCTCTTCTCCTCCCAACCTTTCCTCCTTCTTTCTTTCTTCACTTCTTTCCTTACTTTCTCCTCCTCCTCCTCCTCTTCCTCACCCTCTCTTCTCCTCCTTTTTGTCTTCCTCCTGTCCTCTTCCTCTTACTCCCAACTCCTGTTTCCTCTCCTCCTCACCCCCTCTTTCTTTCCTCCTCTTTCTTTTATCAACTCCTCTTCTCAACCCCTACCTCCAGACTTCTCCACCCTCTCTTCCTCCTCCTCCTGCTGCTCCTCCTCACCCTCTCTTCTCCTCCCAGCCTTTCCTCCTTCTCTCTTTCTCTTACTTTCTCTTCCTCCTGTCCTCTTCCTCTCCTCCTCACCTCCCTCTTCACCTCTTTTCCTCTCCTCCTCTTTCTTTTATCAACTCCTCTTCTCAACTCCTACCTCCAGACTTCTCCACCCTCTCCTCCTCCTCCCCCTGCTCCTCCTCCTCTTCACCCTCTCTTCTCCTCCTCTCTACATCACACCCAACCTCTCCTCCTTTTTCCTTTCCTCCTTCTTACTTTCTCTTCCTCCTGTCCTCTTCCTCTTACTCCCAACTCCCGTTTCCTCTCCTCTTCACCTCTTTTCCTCCTTCTTTCTTTTATCAACTCCTCCTCTCATCTCCCACCTCCTCCTGCTCCTGCTCCTCCTCTTCACCCTCTCTTCTCCTCCCAACCTTTCCTCCTGTCCTCTTCCTCTCCTCCTCACCTCCCTCTTCACCTCTTTTCCTCTCCTCCTCTTTCTTTTATCAACACCTCCTCTCATCTCCTATCTCCTCCTGCTCCTCACCCTCTCTTCTCCTCCCAACCTTTCCTCCTTCTTTCTTTCTCTTCCTCCTGTCCCCTTCCTCCTGCTCCCTACTCTTGCTTCCTCTCCTCCTCACCTCCCTCTTCACCTCTTTTTCTCTCCTCCTTCTTTCTTTTATCAACACCTCCTCTCATCTCCTATCTCCTCCTGCTCCTCACCCTCTCTTCTGCTCCCAACCTCTCCTCCTTTTTCCTTTCCTCCTGTCCTCTTCCTCTCCTCCTCACCTCCCTCTTCACCTCTTTCCCTCTCCTCCTCTTTCTTTTATCAACTCCTCCTCTCATCTCCTCCCTCCAGACTTCTCCACCCTCTCCTCCTCTCCCATCTTTTCCTCTCCAACTCTCCTCCCTCTTTTCTTTTTCCCCCTCTCTTCACTTTTCTTTCCCCTCCCCTCCCCTCCTCCCTCCTCCTCCCTCCTCCTCCCTCTCTCCTCCCTCAGGTGTTAATGGAAGGGGGGATTTGCAGACTTCTCAGTTTTTTAGTCAAAAGGTTAAGGTCCACAGAACAACATCAGCATAATTACTATCAGTCAGATTTCATTAGGATTCATCAGCTAAGAGCTTTCCCTTCCCGCAGTGATCGTTCAATTCATTTCATCGCTGAATTAGCGTGTTTGTGCTCTTTTTAAGTTTTCTATTTCTTTATGCAAATGACTCTGACATTTTTTTTTTTTTTTTTAAGCATCTCTGCAACCTTGCTTCCTCCTCTGTTTATCAACTTTTTAGTCTCTTAAAGAGGAACAGGGCTCAGCTGAAGAGCTTGTTTCATTCCTGCTCTGTCTTTCATATTATAATGTGGGCCACACG
Source organism: Euthynnus affinis (assembly GCA_029490765.1). NCBI lineage: Eukaryota > Metazoa > Chordata > Actinopteri > Scombriformes > Scombridae > Euthynnus > Euthynnus affinis. The sequence goes on along the minus strand of CM055851.1, from coordinate 30,778,808 downwards.
TCCTATTAAAGGGGCGATACGTAAGATTTTTTTACTGCACCGTGGCCCAAAAAAAAACACATTAACGTATCTGCAGGCGTGTTGATCAAAATGATATGTTGATCACAACTATCCGCTAACAGGAAGGTGCAAAGGGTTTCCATAAACAACGACACTGCGGGCGTTCGTTACTGTACGTCCCGCTGCAATAAAACCAATTAATCACCTTCACAACATTTATAACGGTGAGATTCTTCCTCATATTTAAAGGAACGGACTACAAACCCAAATTTAAACGATACTGTTGAATGTCGTCAGTGCGTTTTTTTCTAACATTCACACAAAACCACTCTGTCATCAAACAGCCGTGTCGATGATGTGAACACTCAGTCGAGTCATTAACGTTGTTTTTAATGGTTTTATTGTTTTATTAGGATCACCATTAGCTGCCAGTTTAATGACCGCTAGTCTTCTCTTGAGTCCTCGCAGGGGGAATCTCATCTCGTCTCTACCATCCATCCATCCAGTGTGAACTTTAGCACCGACTGATCAGGACCGTCCAAACCCAAATGTCTTTGCAGTTTATTACAACTAAATTGAAGCTATTGAAGTTATTATTCTGTCCGTGTTCTGTGATACCTGTAACAGCTGTTCATATTTATTTAATAACATTATCTGGAAAATGTATAATTTCTATTATAAATGCTTCACTGTATCAGTGGTTTTGAGTTTGCATAATTAAACTCATAAAACAGAAGACTGGAGGTGACAGGATCCATATATATATATATATATATATATATATTTAAATGCTTCCCTCTGTGAAATTAAAATACAACACAGACTCCAAAATGGAGGAGATGACCATATTAGCGATGTTACACCACGTTATTTAATATAATCCAACCATGCTGGAGTATAAACTGCTCTACAAAGACAGGACCAAACGCTACCAATACAACAAGCTAACTATTTTAACTCGAGTCTGGTTTGTAACAGACCTTCATAGCTTTTTAACACTTAGCTAACGAGTAGCTAAGCCAGCTAGCATGTCAGTGGTTAGCTTTCCACAGTAGCTCACCAGTTAGCGCTGACAATAGTCACTATGTCACCAAGCTATCAGCATCTAGCAAATGTTAGCATGCTAACATACAGCTAGCTTAAGGAGCCATAGCTTGCCTGACTAGCACTACTAGCCAGCTAGCATGCAAATAACAAATTTTAGCTAGCAAACGTTAGCATGCTAACATACAAAACTAAGACTATAAACACAGCATCAGAGCACTAACACACAGGCTGCACAATGACAGGAATTTTTTATCATTAAATAAAAAGATTTAATTTTTGTTTATGAGATTTTACCTTTTTTTTTTTTAATTTTGGCAATTTTAAGATTATTTTTTGTACACTGAAACTGTTTTGTATGTTTTGTTTTTGTATTTTAAATAACTTTTTTTGCACTTGTGAGAATTAATTTCCATAATGTGCATATATATAAATATATACATATATAAACATACATATATATGTAAATGAGCTTTGAGCTGCTGTGCATCATTTATGTTTAAAACTGCTCACTGTCCCAATCAATCAATCAATACAATAAATATATTACAACAGGATTAAAGGGGGGGGTCATAAATCTGAATCCTCACCTGACCGATGACGACGTCGACTCTTCACGCCATAATATCACAAACTTGCAGCTTCCTGTCTGTCTGAGTGCTGCCATAGTTTCCTCATTACCTCGTGAATTCATTAAAGGGGCATCAAACAAAGACCAAAAGAAAAGGAGAGGACGACGGGGGGGGGGTAGACGTGCTCCTACATGACGACGGCATGTATGTGTGCATGTAACCGTGACCACATTTGCATATATGTGTGTGTGTGTCTGTGTTTATATATGTGTGTGTGTGTGTGAATCCCTAGCATCAGTAGATGTATGGGGAAGGATAATAGCTTCACAAGTCTTTACAAAGCGATTAGTTGTGAACCAATTAAGAGACTGGGCTGATGTGTGTGTGTGTGTGTGTGTGTGGAAGGGGAGGGGGTGAGGAGGGGAGGAGGGGAGGAGGGATTGTTTTCAGCTTGATGCTCGTTGTTTTAATTTGCAACTTTTCATCAGTTTGGGCTCAAAGAAAGAACAAGCCGATTAGAAAACAAAGACAAACAACGTTTCAGCCCGATAATGCCATTTTGATTTATTCTTCTTCTCTCTCTTCTCTTGTTTGTCTCTCTCTCTCCTTTACTCGCTCTCGCTCTCTCTCTCTCTCTCTCTCTCTCTCTCTCTCTCTAACTGTCGGTAAGAGAAGAAGAAAGTGGAACATAGTTTTCTTGTTCTCTGCTGCATCATGTATTTACCTTCATGTAACTTGTTTCTTCTTTTCTCTTCCTCTCTCCCCTTCATCTTTTCTTTTCTCTTTCTCTTTCTCTCTCTCTCTCAGGTTGGTTCTCAGTCAGCCGCCAATCATACCACCAGGGCTGCACAGGGGCGGAGCCAAGCCTCGTCGAGACTGCCCAGCTCGAGGACGGCGCCGGTCAGAGTAGGTTAACACACAATGCAACAAACAAAAAAAAAGCCATTTTCAGCGTGAGTTCTGCACTGAAAATTCAAAAAGTCCAAAGTTTTTACACTTGGGGGACACAGAAACAGAAATCATGTGCCTTAAACGCCGCTCGAGCCTCCGTTCCACCGGAGAGATGTAAAAAAAAAAAAAAATGGCGGCAGATGAAAACATGAGGCGTGTGTGTGTGGCGGCCCGCTGAGGAGACAGCAACGCTCCTTAAATGAACACAAGAAACAAATATAAAAGCCATATTAGATGGGAAACAGCAACACCTGCGCCTCCTCTTTCTTCTTCTGCAGTGATATAACGGCACCTGACTGGAGCTTTAGGTTCCACCTACCTGCTTTTCATAAATGAACAAACGCCTCGTTTTTGCATAACAGTGCTGCATAAATTCGCATTTTCTTTTGCTGATTTTCTGTAAATTCAGTTAGAATTTGCGATACGTTCGGATGGAAACCCGACTACTGACACAATGTGTGTGTGTGTGTGTGTGTGTGTGTGTGTGTGTGAAGTGGCGGCCCTATGGGTGCCTCCAGGGCTAAGCAAACCTACTGCACCTATACTCCAGACACACACACACACACACACACACACACACACACACACACAAACACACACTCGTACACACACACACCCCTCAGGGCAGGGCATGAGAGTCCAGGTAGAAGCTCTGACAGCCCAACAGCTGCAGGTTAGACAGACATGCTGTTCACACACACACACACACACACACACACACAGATTACACCAGAGGACAAACCTGCATACACACTCACATGCAAAGAAATACACACGTGAGACTGTGAAATCAAGCATAGTGTACACACACACACACACACACACACACACACACACACACAGACACACGATGCATGTAAACCCACGACAAAGGACACGCACACGTGCACACATCATATCAGTGATGCGTACAGCTGGTCCTGACCCCCATGGCGTGCCCCAGTCTAGCCCACCTGTTCACATGCACGCATATACACACACACACACACACACACACACACACACACACACACATACAGTACACACAGACACAGGTGCAATTAAAGCAATCGTGAATGCGGCTCATGATGTGCTCTGTGACCCAGACAGCAGAAGGTCTGCAGCAAAACACACAGGAGAGAGAGAGAGAGTAGGGGAGAGAGAGAGAGTGTGTGTGTGTGTGTGTGTGTGTGTGTGTGTGTTGGGCTTTTCATCACAGACTCATGTTTTGAAAGTTTCATAGAAAAGCAGGAGAGAAAACGATGCTGAATATCTGATACACACCAGAGGAAACTGTGAGCGTAGAGCGGAGAACAGAACAGAACAGAACAGAACGCTGAATATGTAATTAGATGTATATGAAACTTAAATATAAATACAATGAAATCCAATGTGTAGAATCAGCGCAGTGAGGAAAAATTACAATTTTTACATGATTTAAACTGAATATCTGAACATTAAACCAGAGTATGATACAGCTCAGTCATTTAAAGAGGAACTATTCTGCTTTTCTCTTATTTATAACCTGTTGTGATGTTGCATAGTATGGATTAGTATAGTATCTATTGATTGGATGATTTTGACAAGGTGGGTTGGAAGGGTTCTGAGGGACAAAATTACAAAATCTGAACGTAAAATCAATAAAGTTTGAGTGCTCTCAAATTCATATACTAGGGGAAAAAGCTCCGTAGTATAGTAAACATTCAAAGTTATAAAACTTGAGGTGAACATATGTAGAAATGCTGCCTGTCAGTCAAAACTCAGGGCTTCAATCTGCTCGTACGCTTCATTTGTGGCATTTTTTTGCCGTCCATAGCATAGCCTCGGTTGCTAAGGTTGTTGCTAAGGTTGTTTGCATTGTTCACCTGCATATATCTCTCTCATATACTCCTACATATTCACTTCAGATAGGTGACATTTTGAGTACAGAACAAGAAAAAGAAGTGTTGTTTGTTTACGTAGCCTCCTGAGCGACCAGGCTGTGGAGGCGTGTCGCCTTAAAGAGACAGGAGCCGCAACTTCCTGTTTCAGACAGAGGCTGAACTGAGGGGCTGCAGGAAGGAGCAGCAGAAGATAAATAAATGAGCTTTTAATTGTGAACCATGCAAGAACAGCAAATATTTGTTTAGCAGAAATATTAAATGACTAGAATTTAATTAGTACGCAGTAAAATGTTTACGAGCAACATCAGTCTCAGAGGAATAAAATAAAAATAATGCAGAGAGGCCGCAGATTAGAGCAGAAGCAGTTTAATTAGAACGTGTGTTACACCTTTTAAAGAACACGACACAAATACAGAGATTCATTTTTTTGGTGACAAACAAAAAGGTGGAGGTAGTGCATTAGTTTGGGGACTATTTTCAGCGGTGGATGAATCCATGTTTGCTGCTCTAGTGAGTGTTTCAGCAGCAGAACAGTGTGTGTGTGTGTGTGTGTGTGTGTGTGTTCATGGCGATGTAAGAACATGTCACCCAGTGCAGCCGTGTGACATGTTTTTAATCGTTTTTGGACAACAATGGAGGTCTACAGCACAGATCAGGCTTTGGATACACACACAATGCTTACACTAGTAGTTTTTTATTATTATTATTATTATTATAACATTCAGTTAACAGTCTGTCTCTTCCTCTGTTGATTCATCCTTCCAGAGACTACCTACACTGGGAGCAGGAACCTCCAGGATCCAGCTGTAAGGGAGCTCTCTCCATCTCCTCCCCAGCTGAGCTGATCTCTCTCCTGGGCTTCATCTCTTCGGCTGTCCTCTCTCTCCTTCTCTCTCTCTCTCTACTCCCGGAGCCTCTCGTAACCTCCGATGTCCATTTTTCCTCCCCCGCTGTAACCGAACGTATCTTCAAAACGACCGGACGGAGAACTCAACCTGCAGTTTTCAGGGTGACCTTGAAACCGATTCAAACTAATTCTTAAATGAGGACGATACACGTTTGTGATCATATCCACCGTTTTAACAGTAACAACGAGTGAAAATTCAGGGTTAAACGTGTGTTTAGGGTTTGCCTGAGCATATTTGTGAGTCAGACTGAGGACAGTACAGGTTGAGTGTGGTTAAGAAGACGGTTTTTTAGAGTTGTGAGGAACCTAATTTAGTGAAATTACATCCAACAAACATTTAAAATGTGATCATCAATCGACTGCAGACAGGAAACAGACACGTGTTTGCAGTGAAGTGAAAGTCAAATCTTTAACGTTCCAACTAAGAAGTTACATGTCATGTTTATTACATAAGACCTTTTTTCATTCTAAATGGCAACCCAGAACCAGCTTCATCTTTTTATTCATTTTTATTTTATGTATTTTTTCTTTTTTTAATATGCTGTTGGAGTGTCATGGTGGAGTTCTACAGCACAGAGTGGACACAAAGAGGCAAATATTTACTCTTTACTGCACCAGTGAAGTAAGAATCTGACGTTTCAAGGAAGACACGAGAAGTTTCAGCCTGTGTATGTGACTAATGTGCAGAAATGGTGTTGAACTGACCGGAGATCGGCTGGATTTCACTGGTTTACTTCTCAGATGGACCCTGTCTTCTTCACTGTATTTCCTTGTTGATGCTACTTCCTGTTGTTTTTTGCTCAAAGGTGTGTGTTTGTCTGCTTCTAGTTTGGCTGTTAATTCATCTAACGCGAGTGGACGAAAATGAAAAAAATAACTCGGGGTTTATTTAAGCTCTAAAGAGATGGCCGAACATACTCTCAGGCCATCTCGGTTGTAAGAGTTTCCATAGTAACCGTCAATGCCACCTGCATGTAACCTCTAAATCACCGCCTACAGAGCAGATTTGTTTGGCAATCCAAATAATTCTATCTTGTAAAGAATAGCCACACACACAAAAAAAAAATAGCTCCTAGCTGTTCCTAGCAACAAAACGAACAGAAAAGATTCCTACCAAACAAAAACAAAAGCAATTCAGTCTGATTATCAGACTAAGCTGCTTCCTGTTACATGCTTTAAAACACTTTTAAAAGTATTTTGCAGCTTGGTCTGTTGGGGGGTCTTTATTTTAAAGCTGCGTCAAGCCATTTTTGACCAGTAGGGGGCAGAAAGACTCCCCATTGGTTAATCAAGTTATTGTGGCTAACCTGTTTGTGAATAGTTTACACCTCCAGCATCTCATTGGACTCCAGTTTCTGTCTGCCTGATGCATATAAGTCCAGTATTCACTCTCTTTTTCACTCTGGTTTGGTCTCGTTGTCACATTGTGAAACTGATAAACCAACAGTGAGTCAGGTAAACTTCTAGATCTATATTTGAGCAACCAGAAGCCTTTCTGTCTTTCTTTCAGTTCGTGTCTTTCTTCATCCCACACAGACTTCTTCCTGTGTTCCTCTGGAGCTACCTCAGTATTGTTCTGCCACCGCTTGAACACACACACACACACACACACATATCTTTAGCCAGTCTGCATGACATATTGCTATCTCAGTTATTTTATGCTGCAGTTGTGTACATCCTGTTATAATACACACTGTTATAACTAAATGCTGCAGTGTTGCAGCACAAGTAGCATGTTACTTCCTAAAAAATAAGACTTGGTCTATTTGTCTGTCTGTAGGTGATGCCAGTATTCATGATGTTTATGCTATGACTTGGTCAAACTCAGTAGATCTGCTCACAGTTGTAGGTGTGATAGAAACTTCTCATCCTGTATCGTCACCACACTGCAGCTTGTGAATCATCGGTGTTGAGTTACGCAGTAGATACGCTGTTATATCGGCATCACACAATCACAGAGCGACTGTAATTTATTAGACAAAAAAGCAGAACAAATGTTTTCCCAAATTTCAAGGCGTTCTGGCTTTAAAGCAGCTTTAAAAAGCCTCTTGCCTTCTTCTCTCAGATACAGCCATCTGTAGGTATCTGAAATAGTCCAATCGGTTAAAGTTGAACTATAGTCTTCGTTATAGGAACTGAAACTCTGTCTTTTTTTAAAGCTGTCGCTAAGACATATTTAAAAGGTGGCAAGAACTTAACAAATATGAAGAAATAAAATCATTAATAGATACCAAACCACTGGAGACATCAGTTTGTGATTTAAAGAGAGAGACACAACCAGTACTGTGAAGTATTATCATTGATAGGTGATACAAAAGACTGGAGGAAGGAAGTCGATAAGTATGAAAGCTACAAATCTGACTTTGTTGTGAACAAATGCAAATCAAAAATCTAACTTTAAAGGACAGAAAGAGGTGATTGACTCATGAAACTGTACTTATAGAAGCTAAAAAAAAATAGGGTCCAAAGTGTAGAAAATTACCACCAACTGTCAAACAATCACTGCTAGACTTTGACTTGTTGTTAAAGTGGAGTTGTGTCTAACTTTAGAACCCAAAAAGCTAAACACAAGAAAAACGACAGCGTCAAGCGTTTGTTCAGATGCCTGAAACTACCTGTGTTTACCTGACAGGTGCTCCTTGTCTGTCAGGAAAGAAGACACTGATAAATGATGTAGCCTGCTGACAATGGAGTGAGTCAAATCACAAAACTTTTACGTTTTTCATATTTTTTAAGGCAATGAAAAGGGACTTATTTTGCTGTTTAGTTTGGGAAGGACGTTGGAGGACTTATTGAAACCTTGGTTACTCTTTCATGGCGTCATTTAAGTCTTGTTGAAGTGCTTTACTTCTTTGGACAGGAGTAAAAATATCCCTGACGATGCAGTGATGACTGGTTACACTCAATATTACATTAACAGATCAGTAGATACGGTGTCCATCGCTTATTTAAAGTACACAGACAGTAATCAACACAAGACACATACTAAGAATAAGCTGAGAGATGACTCCAACTCTACTCTCAAGCTTTTTTGGAGATTCACCTCCTTTGTCGCTGATGCTCAATCTCGACTTTGACCATGGCTGGTTTGTAGTTTTGTCTCCCATTTTTCAGAGTCTTTTGAAGGAAGGACAACAATCCCTCTCAAAGGTTCCTTCATATGATCTCGTCCAAGTTTGGGCATTCATGGTCAGTTCAGTCAGCACAGTTGAGTTTTTTTTACCACTTTTTCAACCATTTAAGTGCTACCTATCGGTGGGAAACTCAAAATCTTCCAAATTCTACATTGATGAGGGTTTCCTGAACTTACCATTGGTTTTCTCTAGAGGGAGGAAGTGGTGATGATGTTGGGGTGAGCCCTCTGTACACCATCATATTTGGAGAAGGACAGGTTAAGACCTTCTCCTCTGCATCCCTGGGCAACAAAAGACTATCTGCAACCATTCATGGTCAGTCTAGTCGGTACAGTTGGTATTTAACACTTTGTCAACTGTTCAAGAGCAACTTCTTTGTGGTAAACTCTACATTTTCAACCGTTACACACTGACAATGACTCCCTGAATATGCTCGTTCATTAGAGGCAGGAAGTGGTAATGATGCTTTTGCAGTAGACTATCTCTCTTGAGGAGGGCGGGTTCAAGCCGCTGGCCTTTTCCAGAGTCTGTCTTCCTCGAATTCAAGCCAACAGCGTTGTCTCTGTGTCTCTGAGAAACAACACATTCTTTGCAAGCATTCGTGGTTAGTCCAGTAAGCACAGGTGGCTATTTTAGTACCTTGTACCCTTAGTTTTGATGATGCTATGGTGGATCCTCCATACACCATCTCGTTTGGGGAAGGGTAGGTCGCTGCGTGGCTGAGCAACAAACAAACAAACAAACAAAAAAAAGCATTCATAGTCAGTCCAGTTGGCGTTTTATCACTTTGTCAACTGTTTAAATGTAACTTCTTGGTGGCAAACTCTACATTTTCCAACTTTTTCCTGGGATTTGGAAGTGGTGGCGGTGATGATGATGATGTTGAATCCTCTGTAGACCATTTCATTTGGGGAAGGGGACGGGTTCGGTCTGTTAGCTTTCAGGTCTCGCCTTTTGCAGGATTCATTGCCTTGAAATGGGACACGGCTACCTTTTGTTGGTCCTCATTGATTCTAAAAACTGGCTAGCTTGGAGAAGTGGCGATGAAGTTACCGTGCTCTGTGTCAATGGAAATATTATCCGCACCCATCAGGTCAAATCTAGCTCTACATTTCCGAGTACATTTTTGACTTTTCCCCCTCTTTGCTGTCAGCAGCGTCTGCAAAACTGAAGTGATGAACCAGGTGTCCAAAAATATAAAGATGAATAAAAAAACAAAATGGTATTTTATCTATGCAACACGACCAAAGTTGGCGAAAGCTGAAGCGGTGTTGTTGTGTAGATGTGAAGGTTTGATGACTGTTGATGAGGACGTGTGTTGTTATTAATACTGCTGTATGTATGTACACCACTACTGTACCATGTATTGTTTCCTTTTTTTATTTTGTAGAAAACTGAGATGATGATTAGCAGTGACGCTGGGGTGTTGGGACGGGTGTTGGAACAGGTGTGTTTAGGACAAAATAGGGTTTGAAATATTTAAAATATAATTGTGTGCCTTGCTCTACTGTTACATCTTCTACCTTTTTTTTGTTAATTAAAAACACTGCTTTCCCAGTTAGGTGATAAAAAACATGCAACAAAAAAATAAATAAAAACAACAAAAATCAAGCAAGGTTCAATTTGAGCTTGTGTATATATGTAAAGGTGTAAAACCTTGGTGTAAAATGCAGAGGGAGGAATGCTTGGTGTTTGTGTTTATTTAACTCTGTATGTGATCTGTGATGTGGAATATCTTTATTATTATTAGTATTGGCCATAAAGAGCTTGACTGCATGGTTCCTGCTAACTGTAAAACCAACTGTTGACAAATAAACTTAATTTATTGGAAAAACAGAATTCAGACAAAAGTGATTCTTTCATTGTGTCTCGATTGTTTTACTGTATTTTTCAAGAAGAAACAAGAAAGTTAATGGTATCAAACACTTCAAGTCTCCAGCAAGTCCCAAGTTTGTGGTGAAAATCAAGCAAGTCATATAAAATTCTGATGATCTACCAGAGTTTTCACATTTAAATCAGTTAAAAGACAGCGGTCATGAAAAGCTGAGTTTTATTTTTAACATTAGCAAAATCTGTTGCAGCCTGCTTACACCACATTAAATCTTATATATATAATATTTGACATTTTGTGGCAATCAATAACTAAACAAGCCTCCTGAATGAACAACAATGGAGAGTGAGGTTCTGAAATGATAATGTAGCTCGAAAGTGTAAACAGAAGTATGATCATTTTAAGTTTCAGGAGGGTCACACCATTTCTCTTCGGCCTATTAACATATCTGTCGACAGTGTTCATCATGTGACACTGTGTTGATTTCCTATTTAACTATTTCTGTGCACAAAATAAGTATTTTAATTGGTTATATGACCCTGAATCAGTCCCCTGATTGTCTTTTACATTAATGATGTGTCTTCTAAATAAAATGCATGAATCAATTGGAAGCAGAGTCTAACGTTAGCTTGAACTTAACGTTAGCTTGAAAGCTAACGTTTGAGCAGCTAATAGTTTAGCTAAAAAGACTTATTCACGTACCGTTCTTGGTGGGTTTTGTAGTGACGGATGAAGATGGACGTTGTGGTGGTCGTGGCACTTATTTTTGAGCTCCAGACCTTGCATACCGCCGTTCTCTTCTCAACTACCGTCATCACAACATGATCCATGACAGCTGCCTCGTGCATCAGCCTCTGTAGGTTGCCAGGTTTGCACACATTGCACTAGAAATCAAAAACAAAACTGAACTTCTCAATATCTAGAAAAACACAAATATTTAATAAAAGAAAGTGAAGTTCTTCACAGTTAATCTGTCTTAAGTCATAAATATGAAAGCTAACGTTAAGTTCGAGCTATGTTAGCTTTGTTTGGCTTCGAGTCATGAATACCACCTCTAAGAGTTATGGTTTTCTCTACATTTTTAATCCTTTATCCTTCTTGTTATTGTTCCAGCTGTTTAAGAAGGAGCAGTACAGGGGAATTCAGCTTTTATTTTGAAGTGTATATTGACATTAGTGTGTTGTGTGTCCTTGCACATATGACACAGCTCTTTGTTGCTCAATTGCTTTTTTAATAGAGGGTTCTTACAGGATGTGTTTCAGCTGCATTTTTCAGTCAACAGTCTGATGCTTGTCTGATGTAAGGTAAGCTGTGAGCTGAATCATATTTTTTTTTACTCTTCAACTGTATTTTCATCCAGAATAACAGCATCCGAGTTCATTTCAATGCAGTGCAAACACATAAAAACTGTGTCAAAAAGTTTAACCTGGCAAAATTTTTGCTGCAAATCGATGCATCGTCATTTGATAAAACTGCACGGACTGATTAAACGTTGTACCGTACATGCTGAGTAGTTCTACTGATGATTCACTGCGGTCACTTCCCAGAATTGTAAAATCCAGTTTCATAGTTTTACAAAACACAGCGAAGTGTTTCAGACTCATTGATCTGTTACTTAAACTGGATTTTCTGCATCATATTTGATCTTTTTTCCCCCCTTTTTTGCTGTTGCAATATTGATTTTGTCATGTTTTTCTATTGTCTTTGAGCACTTTGAGCACTGAACGCATAAACATATCTTGAACTAAATGAGAGCTGCAGATCCTGATGTGCTGCTTGCACTATGTGTCCAGTGTAGATAAGGTCTTCAAGTTGTTGTTTTTTTTTAAACACATAGGCCAAGTCATTAGTAACTTGACGGCTTTACCTGATGTTAATTTTAAGCTGTGATCACAATCCATCAACAGCGGTGCAAACACTAAAAATCAAAGCAGAAGTTCTGAGGATGACAGCGATGTGTCAAGCCCCCAATCATCAGAAATGCATCATTAACATTTTTTTTTTGATCTTCCAAAGATTCATTTTTTTGCCCTTAATCAGACCTCTGTTTTCCCGCCCGCCGCCGCCGCTGCCGAACAGTCGAAGCACGCACACGCACGCAAAGTTTTAACTGCCGAAGAGATGAAGTACAATTGAAAGCCGAAGAAGTTGATTGGATTCGATGATAAACACACACTTTGGGGATATTACTAAACGTTAAATAATGTTTGCTTCATCAGAAGGAGGTCAGTGTGTGAAACAGGAAGACGGTGCTGATGACACGGAGAAGGTGGCGGGGATGATGAGGAGGAGGACGGGCGGAGGAATGTGGTGTTTAGCTCTGCTGAATGCAAAGGGCCTGAGTGCATCTCTGTCTCTGACACACACTGCAAGTCAACATGGCCCTGATTGCAGAGACCGTCTATGATAACATCCTTTACTGCTAAACATAGTCTGCAGCTGTCGGATTGGTGATGAAAAGTCTCTTCATGTCAGAACAAATCAGAAATGGAAATGTGTCTGTGTTTACAGATTCTTAAAAACCACTTGGCTTTTGGAAAATATTTTTCCAAATATATAAAATGATCCTTGTTGTGGTGTCAGCCTCCAACATTAACCGCCTAACTAAGATTATATCAGCCACTAGTGTCTCATGCAGGCTGAACAGAAGGCAAAGCAGTTTGTAATAATAATAATAATAAAAACTATATTTTTACTAAGCTAGTCCTATTTAACTACAACAGATACATGTAACAGATAATGATGTATTTTTAAATTTACATTAATTTAGATTTGCTCTACAAGAAGCTCAAAAACCTTTCAAAGCTTTGAAGGTATTAGCTGTGTGCCCAAATATAAATACGTTATTCGGCAAAGCACAAATTGTTTTTTTTCTTTATGAACATTTATTTCGTACAAACATTTTAAAAATTATTTGTTTTCAGGAAGAAAAATACCAGCATGCAAGTTGGTTACATCGTTATCTCGGTGTCTCTCCTCTGCTCTGCTGTTATCAGCAGGACTCAATATAGGGGGAGTCACATCCACCCGCTACATGACGCGCATTTCCTTATTTGGACGTCACTCCCAGAGTTTGGGATCTTCCTCCCCAGAGATAAAGCTGAGCTACTGACAGATGCAAAGAGACTCTCTATAACCTGTTGTTCCCCTTCTTCTTTCCACAAAGTTAGGGTGTAAAAAAAAAAAAAAGCAATAACTGAAAAGTGCAAAGCAAGAGTCAGTTTAGCTCAGCAGTCAGTGTAGTTGACCATGATCATTTCAACACTTTAATATCCTAAAATTAAACTCTCAGCACATCCTTAGAAGGTACATGTTTATTTCAAAAGTATGTCTGATTTTTCACTTTGTGGTGCTCACTAGTTAAACTACAGTATAAAACATGCAGGTGTTGGAAGTCCGTACACACTTTGGCACACAGCAGTCCAACAGTAGCTTCATCAGGAGAACTTCAGCTTTTATCAGCACACGTCGGTGTAACCGCACTGACCAACAGGAACGTGTCATATTTTAATTAAATTAAGAGCAACAATAACAAAGTTCATAGTTGAACGTTCCCAATTCAATGTTGACTTACAGGCTTTTAACCTTATCACATGGTCTTCATCAGCAGGTGTTTGTTCAGTTGTCATGGAGATGGATCCGTTATGACTTCCTTCGTAACTCCGCCTAGACTTCCTGTTCATGTCGGTTTTAAAAAGTAAACCATCAAAGTTCACTCTTGACCTTGAAAATAACAGTTTGACAAAACTATTAGTCCCAACTTCAGGTCCACTTAATAGCTTTTTGCAAAGCTTTCAACCATATCACACGGCCTTCATCAGCAGAATATTTTAAAGCAGACACCAGACGGGAAGTCCTGAAATTGTGTTCACTTTATTTGAGAAATTTCATTTAATTTTGTCACTTATTCTTATCCAAGTAGGCATAACTTAGGATTCATTTTTATATTTTAAATTTTTATCGGGTTTTATTAAAGAGTAAAGAGGGTGAGAGAGTGCACATCCAGAGTTCTTACACTAACACATCTCACCGTTTTAAGATTAAAGCGTTATTCAGCTCTTAAATAACTCGACCAACATCTCAGGTTCAGGTGGATCAGGAATGGTGGCTGAGCAGATGTGTTGGAGCAGTGAGTGTAACGTCCAGCTCAACAGTCCACCGGCAGGATTTGTTCTGAAGTCGCCCTTTTGTCTCTCCTCCTCTGCAGCCGGTGTGTTCTGCTCTGTAAGTCTGTCATATTTCTACGTTCTGACACTTCCTTCTGTCTTTCAGGAAGTATCAGAGGAGAGCTGTCAGAAGATTAAAAAAAAAATAGCAGTTAGCTGCAACAAAACACACTCCACATTAAAGCAAATTGCTTCTTGCGATTTTTGATAGTTTCTCATTGTTGCGTCGCAGAGAGGCGTCCCTCTCGGTTGGAGCTGTGATGTTGATTGTGGCTGAAGGGGCCTTCAGATGACTGATAAGCGTTGATGAATGAAAATGGAAATGCTTTTCAGCATTTTGCCTTCAAAGGGAAATCAAATATGGAGGGAAGGAGTGGGGAGAGCAGCGGAGAGAGAATATTTGCCTTTTTGCAATTAACAAGATATGTTCTTTTTTTGTGGTCAGAAAAATGGAAATGGCTTTTAAGGTCGTAAAGGTCGAGCGCATCGAAGCATGGTGGCTCTGCAATTACTCTTCAGGCAGCGGCCTGATTGGGGGGAGGGCGGGGGGTCCGGCCGCGCACCGACGGTCAAATTAACGAGACGGCCGGCTCCCTGTTGAAAAGATCACATGTGATTACCGTACATCAAACAGACAGAGCGCTCAAATTATCTCCTCTCTCACTGTGAAGTCGGAGAAAAAGGGATAAAACGCAGACGGGCTGATTGGTTAAAGGCTTTAAATGTCAAAACTTTCACTGTCCACATCTTGAATGAATCTGCTTCTCCTCTGCTCGACAGACCGGAGGGGGGTCGTCCTCAAGTTTACACCGACTGTAACAAATGGCTGCTCTCATGACATAATTGAGGACATACTGTATATCATTGGACTCGTCTGCGAATCAAAATAATCCCCCTTTCCTGTTGTTGTTGAATGCAAAGCTCCTTTCAGCACCTTCTCATCACACTTTGTACACATCCATACTGGGAGCTGCCCAGTGAAACCAGTCGTCAGAGGCACATTAAAGGCGGCGGAAGTCATTAATAACTCGCTTTGATGATCAGCTCTTTTTTCAGTCACGCCGAAATTGAAATCGGCAACCTTAATCTGATGATTGCTCATTGTGTGTTAAATGTTTTATGAAGCTTTAGAGTGTGTGTCTTCTTTCTTTCTCCGTCTTATTCCAGCAACTTCACTGGAATATAACGTCAGGAAAATATATAAAACACACCGTCGCCAGGCTTTTTAAACAGCTGATATGTTGCACCAAAGTTCATTTAGTCACAGAAATGCCCGACCTCACGACTAAATCTTATTTCCTTTAACATTAGATGCTCACAAACTTTAACTGAAAGGCTCAAACTGTCAACCTGACCTTAAATGTTCATTATTTACTTGGTTTTCGAGTGTAGAAATCAAACAAAGATTTCCTTATATAACGTACTTAACAGGTGTTTTGTAAAATGTAGTTAAAGCCTGGATTGTGTTCACTGGTGATGTTTTTCCAGTTCACTGTTACCAAATAGAACCAGTAGCAAAGTGGTCGGGATGGATTTAGGTTATTAAAACATTTAGGTGAAGCCAAGAGCAGATATTAAAGGAAAACAAATGAAAAGCATTTATTTAAACAATTGGCTAATTTTCAACTGCAGTCTTTCTGAAACCATGCAGTGTGCAGTGTATTATGCTTTGCTTCAGAGTGGCTGCGATTGATATTTTCTATAATAACAGTGTCTGATGTGTCAGTGTGGAACGTGTTGGTTGAACCTACAGAGACTCTGCAGCTCCTCCCGGCTTCACGGAGGTTTATAGTTGAGTTTCAGCTCATTGTTTATCTGTCCAGCTGTGACTTTTACTGTTCTGGTTCACTCTCAGCGGCTCTCATAGCTGTTAAAAAGCCGCTGTACACTACCTGCTCAGCAGCAAACGGCAAACAGACACAGTTATCTGTAGACTAGCTGGTGAACATAGTGGAGCATTTAGCAGCTAAAGAGCCAGATATTTCCCTCAGGAGTTGGTAGAGAGCAGAAGATAGAAGAAGAGAGCTGATAATATGTTAGAAATAGTTTTTATAGACTATTCTGCTGAAAACAAGTGGACTAAAAACATAATTTCAAGCAGGTTTTAACCAGATTGAAACTATAAAGGACCGAGAATAGAACCCTGAGGAACTCCACATGTGATTACTGACGTTATCAATGAGAGGATAACATTGGAAATAAGCAACTGTTTGCTAACAAGTTCAACATATTGACTTAAAAGATTATGATGTGTCAGAGTTAATGTTCCGCTGCCACCAAAGGTTTCAGACACAAATAAATGTGCAAACATCACATATACAGTATAATTATAATCTTTAGCATTTTTAACGACCAAGCTAGAAAGTTCTTACAGGCAGAAGCAGCGTAATCCATTTACACTGTTACAACATGAAACAAGGTAAAAGAAATAAGATATTATAGAAAATATAAAACAAAATGATATGTAAATGTTGCAGAAGTTCCTGTTGGTGATTTGAGGGTGAATAGAAAGAGAAAACTAAAAAAAAAACAACGTTATGTTTGTCTCGTCCACATGAGATGTTCGTCAGGAATCGATACACAGACAATCTGGTGTTTTATTCAGACAGGTGAGGAAAACTGTAGAGATGTAACACCCCCCTCCCCCTCCTCCCCCCTTCAGATGCAATCACTGTACACAGAAACACTCTGAATGAAAGTTAAATTTAAAAGTATTTATATTACTGGAACGCTGCAGGATGGGGACGCGTTTTAAACCATTTGCATCGTCGCTGAATGAAGATGAGACGCGTGTGTGTGTTTCAAACACCTACACATACGCAGAGGGAGTGAAGCACCTTCTCGAGTCTCTCTCTCGGCGCCGTAATGATCTCCTCGTGGCGCTGCGGAAATCTTTTGCAATCCCTCCTTCATTTTCTTCTCCTCTTCTCCCTGATGAGAAGAGCCATCCCTTCATCATCAGCCGCGACATAATGTACTTAAATCTGGGGGACGAGAGGAGAAAATGGAAGGATAGATTGAAAACAGATTCGCTTATATGCTGATCCTACATTAGGGGATGTATATGATACGCTGAAGTCATCAGGGGTTTGTTCGCCACAATCAGAGTCATCCATCGACGATCCGACACGCTGCAGATGAACAGAAACTTCACTCTGCTGCAGGTTGGAGGAGGAGGAGGGGGTTCAGGGATTTCTCGTTCACACTTGACAGTGTTTAGTTTTCTTGTTGGAGCTCAAACACTCCTCCTCCTCTTCCTCTTCCTCCTCCTCTGACTCTAACAGACATTCATTTTCAGCCAGGATGCTCGCTGTCTTCCCCGTCAGAGAGATCAAAAATTTGCTGGTTTTAAACGCTTTAACCTGATAATTACTGCGTATACTTTAGTGTTTTTTTTGGATCATCCCATCTGACAGACGCTGGTTTCAGTTCAGTCCTGTAAAAATCAACTTGCAGGGGACTTGAAACTCGCTCCACGCAGACACTGTCCTCCCATTAAAAACAACACAACAGCTCCTAATGTACTAATTAAGAGCCGAGGTTAGACCAAACCAAATAACATATGGGGGGGAAGACGACACAGACACCAAGTACAACTAAATACAAAGCCAAATCCCCCCCCTACATCATGTGACAACATGGTTCAGTCCAAGAAGCTGGTTTCAACATTTAAGACTCCTCAACCTTCAGCCACACCTTTTGCTCGAGCAGGAAGTCCATCCCCTCCCTCCCTCCTCCCAAACAACCAGGTAACTCTCTTGCATGTGTTCACTTCATGTAAAACAATGTAAGGTTGAGTGTTGGATGTTTTGTTGCAACATATTCATAATTTGGTTAAACTACAGAAGCAGATGATCATTACACACCAGAAAGCAGCTGCGGTTTGAACTAAACCTCAATTTCCATTTTGTTTGGTTTCATTTCTTCTGTCTGACGATGTGATCGTGTTTAGCTGTTTCCTGTTTAGGAGGGCAGGATATTAAGTTTTATTTTGCTTTAACTAATCATTAGATTTTTTATAGTTTTCTTTACTGAACACTGAACAAAAGATGCAAAAAACAACATTTGAATTCCTCCAACTTTATTGTCCAAAGATTGAAATTCACAATACATGCAAATAAAACACAAATACAGGAAAACATCACAAAAAACAACATAAAATATATATAATCATACATTTTTTTTAAAAAAATCAATAGAAATAAGAGGAGTGAGGAAAATAGATAAGCATGAATAAAAATGAATAAATAAAGTTTGTGGTTCTTCATTCAGCTAAAAGAACGCAGGAGACTGAAAACTAGGTGGAGATTTACAGAGTTTATATAATAATAATAATAATAATAATAATAATATCTTTATTTATACAGCACCTTTTTTAAAAAACAAACTTTACAAAAAAATAGTTTGAAGAATTGATTTAAAGGAAGTCACTGAATCTGCAGCCTTTCCTCCTCAGGCAGGTCATTGCAGAGTCGAGGGTCACCTTTAGATTGAAGCCTCGACTTTAGAAGGAAACAAGCAGCTGAGGATCTGAGGCTGCAGGCTCGTACAGGGTCAGCATATATACGTTATGTAGCTCGGAGCTTCAGACCCAGACGAGCTTTAAAAGTGATCAGTAAAACCTTAAAATCAATTCTAAAACAAACAGGAAGCCGACGGAGAGAAGCAGGATCAGGGTGATGTGATGTCGTCTGTTAAAACCAGTAAGAATGTTATATATGTGTATAAATATGTTTGTGGATATAAAATTTAGCCACCAAAATAAAAAAAAATTGACATTATACTTAAAGGAGCTGTTCTTTTGTTGTTAAAAATACAATGACATCATATGAAGTAAACATTATGCAGTCATGATTCATATAAAGATACTTAAGTTAAATAAATGTGAACTACACAAAGTACAGACAACTCGAACAGAATAACAATCAAAACATTTAAAAAACATACTTATACTGATGTTTTTTACAGTGTGTTTAAAGTTCAGAGGTTTCTGATCTGCAGCTCAACAAGCTAATGAAGCTTCAAACTGAAAACATGATGCTGTTATTAATCTTTAGAGCCGTTAATAAACAAACTAACACGACCAAAACTCCTCATGATGGAGGATCATGTGACCCAGAGCAGCGCTGCGACTAGTAGATCAGGTCATTGTTGTCAAATTAAGAAAAACTTAAAAGGATGTTTTTGTACATTTAATAATTTTATTTGTTTCTAGTTTGAAGCAGAAATGATTCAAACAGTATCAGAGACCGTCGTCTGACAGCAGAGGGTCGCTCTATTAAAGCATCATGGGAACCTGATGATTGTAACTGTGTGTGTGTGTGTGTGTGTTTCTTCACATGCTAATGAGCGTGTGTGTGTGTGTGTGTGTGTTTTTAATACGGATTCATAGAGTTTTTAGGCTGATTGCATTTTCACATCAGTCGTCAAAATGCATTTAAAAAACAATTTGATACGAGACGGCGAGAGGCCATGAGCCGCTCCGAACGGCCGGATAAATAAACGCAGCGATGATGCCGCCGTCGACCGGAGACGGCGATCAATCATTAGCATACGTAAGGAAGACCGTGTGTGTGTGTGTGTGTGTGTGTGAGAGAGGGGAAGGACGACACAGAGGAAAAGAAGACATAAAGTTGATGTCTATTATCAATCATTTACATATGGAGGTGTGCAGATGTGTGTGTGTGTGTGTGTGTGGAAACTTTTGCGCGTCTTCAAAATGCTCCATCTGTAATTCCTCGTAGCAGTTAATTCATCATCTGTGCCGAGGCGTCGAGGCGTCCGCGGGCATTTAGGACTAATATTTCAGCTCCCATTACGGCGACAGAACAGAGAGCCGAGGCTCCGCTTTGACCTTTGACCCCAGCCAGGGGAATCGCAGCCTGACCCCATCCATCAACGCGGGCAGAGGGAAAATATTAAGAGGGTAACATTATTAGTTAGATTACGGGGGGGGGGGGAGATTTAGCTGTCATCTCCGGCGTGGGCGGCTGACATTGGCTGTCTGTCCGGTTACCTGCCTGTCTGTCACTCTGATTGGCTGACGAGGCCGTCTGTCTGTCTGTCTCCCTGTTTGACATTCACTTAATGAAAGATGATGATGCTCAACTTGTGGACAACAATCACTGTTTCTGTAGAAGCGTTTTTACCATCAAATCATCATTAGAACATTAATCCTCAGACATCATTATAATTATCCTGCAAACATTAAGTCATAACTGAGCAGATGTCAGGCTCCAAGCACACTCTGACACTGACTGATTCATCAAATGTGTGCAGGTTTGCTGTGCGGCACAAAACGGTGACACACAGCAGAACATCTCTAACGTTGAAGTAGTGCTAAAAAAATCACAATCAAGATGTTCAAACTTCCTGTTTTTCTGTTTGTATCAGATTGTAAACTTTATATTTGTGAGCTCTGGACGGTAGTGGAGCCGTCTAAAGGTGTCACTTTGGCTCCTGAAGGCTTGTGATGTACATTTTTATAATTTGATCAATAAATCAAAAGAAAACAGATTGAAGGTGTCAGGATGCTTGTTGCTTGTTGAACTGCATCCGACACCTTCGTCCCATCGCATCTCTCTGAATCTGAAGGGCTGCGTCTGGAACTTCTCTCTCACAAGTTTTTCAGAAGTTCACATTCACAGGATTTTCACTTTCACTCTCCTGAGCTCTCGGCTTTTCTGTTTCTGTTTGTGTCACTGTTTGGTGTGAACATCCCAGTGTGAGGAGAGACTTCCTGAAGGTGTGCGCCTTAATCCCCCCTTCGGTCAATTTATTACGTCTGGACCCTTTTCTATGACGGCGGGATTTTCACCTGCAGAAAACGACGAAAACTTTCTTTCTCAAACCAACGAAAAGTCAAATTTATAGGCAATAAAATGAGACTTTCCTCTCTGGAAGAAATGAGGTCTACACTCCCTCATCAAGGTCTACACTCCCTCATTCAGGTCTACACTCCCTCGTTAAGGTCTACACTCCCTCGTTAAGGTCTACACTCCCTCGTTCAGGTCTACACTCCCTCGTTAAGGTCTACACTCCCTCGTTAAGGTCTACACTCCCTCGTTCAGGTCTACACTCCCTCGTTAAGGTCTACACTCCCTCGTTAAGGTCTACACTCCCTCGTTCAGGTCTACACTCCCTCGTTAAGGTCTACACTCCCTCATCCAGGTCTACACTCCCTCGTTAAGGTCTACACTCCCTCGTCCAGGTCTACACTCCCTCGTCCAGGTCTACACTCCCTCGTCAAGGTCTACACTCCCTCGTTAAGGTCTACACTCCCTCGTCCAGGTCTACACTCCCTTGTTAAGGTCTACACTCCCTCGTTAAGGTCTACACTCCCTCGTTAAGGTCTACACTCCCTCGTTAAGGTCTACACTCCCTCGTTAAGGTCTACACTCCCTCTTCCAGGTCTACACTCCCTCGTTAAGGTCTACACTCCCTCGTTAAGGTCTACACTCCCTCGTTAAGGTCTACACTCCCTCGTTAAGGTCTACACTCCCTCATCCAGGTCTACACTCCCTCATCCAGGTCTACACTCCCTCGTTAAGGTCTACACTCCCTCGTCCAGGTCTACACTCCCTCATCCAGGTCTACACTCCCTCGTCAAGGTCTACACTCCCTCGTCAAGGTCTACACTCCCTCATCCAGGTCTACACTCCCTCGTTAAGGTCTACACTCCCTCGTTAAGGTCTACACTCCCTCATTAAGGTCTACACTCCCTCGTTAAGGTCTACACTCCCTCATCCAGGTCTACACTCCCTCGTTAAGGTCAAACACTCCCTCGTTAAGGTCTACACTCCCTCTCGTTAAGGTCTACACTCCCTCATCCAGGTCTACACTCCCTCGTTAAGGTCAAACACTCCCTCGTTAAGGTCTACACTCCCTCGTTAAGGTCTACACTCCCTCATCCAGGTCTACACTCCCTCGTTAAGGTCAAACACTCCCTCGTTAAGGTCTACACTCCCTCTCGTTAAGGTCTACACTCCCTCATCCAGGTCTACACTCCCTCGTTAAGGTCAAACACTCCCTCGTTAAGGTCTACACTCCCTCTCGTTAAGGTCTACACTCCCTCATCCAGGTCTACACTCCCTCGTTAAGGTCTACACTCCCTCGTTAAGGTCTACACTCCCTCGTTAAGGTCTACACTCCCTCGTTAAGGTCTACACTCCCTCATCCAGGTCTACACTCCCTCGTTAAGGTCTACACTCCCTCGTTAAGGTCTACACTCCCTCATCCAGGTCTACACTCCCTCGTTAAGGTCTACACTCCCTCGTTAAGGTCTACACTCCCTCCTTCAGGTCTACACTCCCTCCTTCAGGTCTACACTCCCTCCTTCAGGTCTACACTCCCTCCTCCAGGTCTACACTCCCTCCCGCCCTCTGCGCTCTGCCAACAAAAGGCTCCTGGTACCACCAGACCCAGAAACACGCTTCTATTCACTCTAATCATCACCTTGTTGCGCTGCCTGGACACTGCACGGCCCAAACTTCAGCTTTACGGCTCTTCTTCCTGGTGTTGTTTCCTGACTGGATCCCTGCTCGTGTTCTATTGGCTCTCATGTGTACGTCACTTTGGATAAAAGCGTCTGCTAAATGAAAAATGTAAATGTGTAAACCTGAGCAAAGTCGGGCGACGCTCGTCATCTTTTTAAAAACAGGAGCTTTGTTCTGATTGTTTCCAATCATCACTTGTTAAAAAAACACAACTGTCTCCTCCGGTCTGATCTCCGTAACGAAAACTGATGATTTCTCTGTCATCCGCCGTCTTTCACTAAGAGGGGGGGAGAATAAATAAATAAATATAAAATATAATAAATGAGGAAACGGAGACATGTGATCTTTAACGGACTGATGGTCGGCTTGATAGAAAAGGCTCACGTCTGCAGAGATGACGGGCTGCCTCCAAAATAGATTTAGAGAGACATGACAGGGAATTATTGACTTTTGTTGTGTTTTTACAGCAAGTCAGAAAAAAGTGATGACAGCTGATGGTGACTCTGTGTGTGTGTGTGTGTGTGTGTGTGTGAGAGAGAGAGAGAGAGAGTGTGTATGACTTCTACTGACCCTGGAGAAAGGCTCAGTAGAGATAAAGAGCTGGATATCACTTTAAATATTGTTTAATATTCGCCCTGATATGAGTTTGAGTCACTCTCTTCAGCCCGGTATGCATGTGCACTTCTGTCCGGTCCGAGTTGGGTGTAAATATACAGCATGTATGTGGAGGTTTCGGTCTCACCACATACCTTCACAGACCTGCAATTTATGTTTCATTTTTCATTTCCTGTAACCACAATAACATTAACCGCACTGTACTGTACTATGATTACCATGCAAGTATGTTTCAGAGAGACTTAGAGAATCTGTGGTTTTGCAGAATAATCTGATAACGTTTGCAACTTAAATCAGCAGATATATGAAGGATGGAAAGTTGTTGTTAATGTTTTGTCAAACTTCTCTTTCCAAAGTCAAGAATTGTCTTTTATTTATTTATTTATTTATAAAAGCATCTAAATTTAAAAAATGAAGGCTGATGGTCAATTTAATTTAAGATAATTGAAGATGAGAGCAGCCAGTCGTCTCTGGTTTTCTGCATAATTTGTTCTAAATGAAGAAGAGTTAAATGTTAAATGCTGACTAAACACGAGCAGCCATTCATGAACTTTTCCTAAATAAAATGCAGTTTAATTTTAGCAATATTTTAATTTGAAATCTCAGGTAAACACGATTAAGACGAAAGAAAGAGACGATCAATGAAACTGCTTTTGCTTTCTGTCCTCTACTGGTACCTGAACGCACCACAATAGAAAGAGAGAAAGTACAGTGTGAGAAAGTGTTTGTTGTTTTGCTGCTGGAGCACAGGATGTGTGTGTGTGTGTGTGTGTGTGTGTGTGTGTGTGTGTGTTGTCCTGAGGGATAACAGCAGGTTGACTGTCCTGATTCTGTCTGCTGTACTTTACCTGGTCACAGCTCACTAATACAGCCAGCACACACAGCCTGTAATGTAAACACACACACACACACACACACACACACGTGCACATTCAGCAGCAACACACAAATACACACATAGAAGAAAAAAAAGCATGCACACTCTGCAGAGGTAAATGTATATTATGTCAAATGCACACACACACACATCATGAGTTGGTGGTCATACTTAGAAAACACAGGGACACATACATGCATGCATACACACACACACACATTTCAGTCCTAATTCTATAAGGGGGTCCAGCATGTCTCCCTTGAAACCTCCAGTCCAATTCATTTGATTTCATTACAGAGAAAGAGAGAGAGAGGGAGGGAGGGAGCAGGAGAAGAGGGAGCGGGGCTGGGTTCTGGGTTACAGCGGTGGTTTTCATTAGGAGCTGCTGGTTAGAGCTGCGATCCAATTTAGACTGCAGGCTGGCAGAGTGGTGGGCTGTGTGTTTTTATTGGTATTTAATCAGCTCAATTGGGACGTTTTTATTAGTGCAATGCTTTGTTTCGGTGGACAGACAAGAACTGTAGGTTATTAGGGGGCTCTCAAAGTGAGGCTCGGAGTCCCCGCAGGGGTCCTGCGGGGGGGGGGTTTCTGCGGGTCCAAAGGAGGAGGATGAGATATTGAAAATGTGTCCTGGGTAGTTCGATAAGAAGCGAAGGGGAGACGCTAAAACCGCCAGAGTTCGGGGGGTTTGATTCCCCGTGCTGAAAATGTCGAGATGCAAATTAGAATTTTTTTAGTTCTGCAAACTCGGAGCTCGGAGTGAAATAAATGTCAGTGATGTCTCTTTTTTTTAAAAGAAAAATCCATTTATAGAGAGAAGTTTAGCAAGTTGGTTAATTAGCTTATTTATCTAGCTGTCAGCTAGCATGATAGCTAGCCCAGATACAAGGGTTTAGTTTATTTGTTGTTGTCTGTTTCTGTCACTGAGCTTGTTGCATGTTTTAAAGGGGTAGGTTTATCCTGCTGTAATCATCCCTCCTGTTCATACTGAGCATTAGAAGATCCCTTCATAATGACCTTACAGTGGAAGTGATGGAGGACTAAACCCACAGTCCTCCTCCTGTGCAAAAAAAAATACATTTAAAAGTTTATCTGAGGCTAAAATGAAGCTATAAAGTAAAGTAGATAGTGCCATCCTTCAGCTCAACAGGGAAACACAAAGAGGGAGTATTCCACCGTGCAGGGACAGAGGCAGTGATCAGAAGCTCTAGCCAGCGGGGGAAATCCTCTCGCAGGTTGGATGTCGCTGCTCCACCGCAGCACTTGCCTGCTCGGACGCCCCCATCCTTCAGTTTGGTGACTTTGGCGCGCAGTGTGGAAACGCTTCATGCATTCTCCCGCCATGAGCAAACCACAGCTGTCATCCCCTCGTCCCCTCTCCTCCCAAACCACTAATAGTCGGGGGAATCCAGAATCAGGAGTATCATCGTAGCCCACACACTGCTTCCAAGGTCCCTGTCATTCGGGATGAGCTGCTGCTGCTCTCTCGCTCCCGTTTTCTGTCAAATGAGTAATCGTTCATGTGGGGACGAGTGATGCAGCTCATCAGCAGTCTGAGCCGACCAAAAAATTTACTTTAACGTCATTTTTAAACTTTTTAAGTAGTTGTGGAAAGTCTGTTTATATGTCTGGAGCGGTTCCTAGCAGGGCGCTTCAGCAGAGTCCTTCAGCCTCCACCCTTGGCTCCAGTCCGCCTGCAGACCTCACACTACAGGCTTCATTAACAAGTTTAACGTTTTTTGGGATCATTTCTCCTCTTTCAGGCCTGACAGAGAGAGTCCACCCTGACAAGTAGCTGGATGCTAGCAGCTAACCTGCAGCAGCACGCCATTACAATCCTCTCATCTCCTTCTATGGTGGCGCCAGGGTGTGACCCAGCATTCCCCCCTGTTGACGGCTGCTTAAACGCGCACGCCATGCTAAATGATCTCATCTCATCTAAGATATTAAGACTTACTGTTCCTGACTGAAACCTGGCAGAGGAACATGGAAGCTTTTTTGTTGTGGATATTTCCATAACTGAAGCTAGAAATGTCAAACTGTACCTCCTCTCTTCTTGAACTGAAGATGGATGGAGGCATGGCTGGTTGATAACCGGGAGCCTAACAAGACAAAAACCTGAGATACAACTAGAGGTCGCAGACTCTCTGATTTGAAACCGATGAACTACCGTATTGGCCCGAATATAAGACGACCCTGATTATAAGACGACCCCCTCTTTTTCAAGACTCAAGTTTGAAAAAAAGACTTTTTGAACACCAAATTTAATTTTTATACAGAAAATAATTACAGTACATCTGAAACAAATGATTATAACAATATATTCGAGAGAAAAAAAGCATGTTATTTTGCATTTTTTAGGCGATCTTTTTGAGCTCTCCATCTCCGCACATTACACTCTGTGACACCATATTTGAAGACTCTGCCTCGTTTATCACCGTCATCTTGAAGTTTGCATCATAACGTCTCCTCAGCTGCCGATCTTCGACCCACTTTTCTCCAGATTGTTGCTACGTTTCTCCATTTTCTGTTATCTCTTCTCTTATTTTCTTCTCTTGTCTTTCTTACCGCTATTTGTTATTTTTCTTCTTCGTGACAGGGGTTCAGCATTCACTTTAAAGATATCTGGCGCCATCTAGCGTTGTGAATGGGTATAATGTCTAGACCCCGAATGTAAGACGACCCCCACTTTTTCAGTCTTATTTCAATGCAAAAAAACACCGTCTTATATTCGGGCCAATACGGTAATATCTCTGGTTTGCTTAAAGGCTGGTCTTTCAGAGGGCAGAAGAGTCGGACTCTGTGTTGTTCTCCCTTGATTAAAATCATTAAAGTATTCCCAGAAATTCAGCAAACTCCTCTTTTCTTCTTCTTCTTCTCCTCGTCATCGAGTTTTACCTTCATCAGCTCGCTCAGACTTTCTAGCCGCAGCGGAGGACTTGCTGCGGTGTTCATATGTCGCTTCGTCGTTCACTTCTTACAAACTGCATCGTCCACCTTGTACAAATGGATCATTTTTAACTAAATTCACCCACTTGTTGCCTCTAAGCTATCCAGATTTAGCGTTCATGTTCATGACGTTTCTGACAGTTTTACTTCAGGTTTTTTATTAATATCACAAAGTCTTTTAATCTCACTCATGTATCAGGCCTTAAATACAACAGAGGACATACTCTGGACCTTGTTTTTACACTTCGAATCGATTCTTTACCCTCCGAGGATCTTTTTATTACTCATCACAACTACATTAGATTTGTTGTTTTAAATCTGGATACCTTGCCGCTCGCATCCTCCTCCTCCACCTCCTCCTTTTTTCTGCTGTAAAGTTTTCTGCCTCTTTCCATTTAAACTCACTTACGCAGTGATGTTGACTACTTGCTGCAGTCTTTTAATGAACATTGCCTTCTAGCACTGGGTAAAGTAGGCCCTATTAAAACTATATCGGCTCCTTTGATCAAGTCCCTTGGATAAATGACTCGGAGAATGATATTCGCTCTCTGAAGAGAGACTGTAGGAGAGTCGAGCGCCTATAGAAATCTTTCAATAATGTGGGGGAAGGATGCCAGAAGTACCTGCTTCTCCTTCTTATGTCTTTGACCCCATTAGTGATAATTTAAGTCCTGCATCACCTGCTGTTCTGTTTTTTCCAAGTGAAGAATGCAACACATTTCTGTCTTTCTTCATAGATAAGATTAAACATCTTTCCTCCTATTTCATGCTCCTCTCGGCCTACAATTTTAGACTTTTTTTTCCTCCAATAACGCCACCTTGACATTTTACAAACATCTCTTTTTAACAATGTCATTGGCTCTACTGGTCCTGCTGTGTGTTGTGTCCTTCTAAGCAGCTCCCAACTGCGATACATGAGCATTAATATCTTTATAATACATTGATAAGTTAGGGGTCTGGCTTCCTGATGCACGGTGATGCAGGAGGATGTTTGGTGTTGTTGGATCTCCGTGCAGGTTTTGATGCTCTGGACCACTTGAGTTCTCTTCCTTCCTCTCTGACGGAGGAGTTTTGTAGTTTCTGTTGGTAATTTATCCTCCTCATCTGACTCTCTGTATCGTGGTGTGCCCCAGGGTTCAGTCTGTGGTCCTGTTCTGTTCTTGCTTCCCTTTTATACTGATAATAAGGAACTTTAAAAGTATCTCCTATCACCGCTATGCAGATGATATTCAATTATACGTCTCTTTTAAACCTCAAAACATACACTGTCAGTTTTAAATGCTGTAAAAAAAACTGGATGGCAGATCATTTCTTGCATCTTAACGACCAGTAAACTGTTTTAATATCAAAACAAACACTTTTAGAAGACCCTGACAAATGATCTTCCATAACAATAAATAGAAAACGTATAACAATATTAGCATTTCCTACAACAATCATTTCCTGTTTTTACTGCTATAAATAAAGGTCTTTAAATGACTAAATGAAAAGGAGACTTTTATTGTGAAGAATTTACAGGAAATGAAACGTGCTTTGTTGGTGGCACCAAAAACCAGTTGAACCAACAACATATGGAGATATTTGGAGCTCTTTGTTTAGAGGACCAGTTAGAAAAAATGCAGGGAGGAAGAGTAGAAGCAGAAACGGCCTCAGTGATGATGATGATGATGATGTTTGATGAAGAGCTGCAGACACCCAGCACACCTCCGACAGGTAAACTACTTGTTTTATTTTGCCCTGCTGTGTAATGAAGAGACGGCTCGGCATGACTACCCCCCCCAAAACAGTAGAAAAACACCGTAACGACCATATAAGGAAATCTGTCACGAGCTGATGTCACTTCTGGCTGAAAGCAGAAAAAAACATTGGAAACGGAGCGTTCAGAGCGCTCTGAAGCTGGTGCTTTTTGCTCACAGGGATTACTTCTACACATGTTTACCTCATTATTTGACACATCCAACACTGTAACATTATATATATGACTGCAAAAAAATAGAAATAACATTATAGGTCCCCTTTAAAGATTCGCATCTAGAGACTGATAGATTAGAAAACACTTTAAAGGATGTGTTCAAGTTTGTGGACAGTGTTTCCCTGTTGAGCTGCAGGTGGAAGTATAGCAACAAAAAGAGGGACTATGACTTTTTAAACTTAAAAACTATTTTGTCATTTAATTTGAAAGACTTCTTTTAACAGGAGGGACATACTGAGACCATCATATTAAGTCTGAATTTATCAGATTGTACAACAACAACTAGTAGCTGCTACTGAGCTGCCACAACTACTACTAACAATTCAATTATTATATATATATATATATAATCATTATCATTACTATTTTGTTTCATTAAGCTCAGCAAAAAGTATTACTTTAATTAAAATGAAATAAATTAGCTGCGAGCTAGCAAGTGGCAGAAGTAGGTGGGAGGAAATAAAGAAGAGGAAAAAAGAGAGAAATGATTGTGTTCAGTTGTGTTGAGTGAAAAAGAGGGAGAGAGTTTGAGTGTGCATTATAGAGAGAGAGGAGGGAGGGGAGGGGTGAGGTGGAGGGGGTGAGTGAGAGAGAGAGAAAGGGGAGGAGACAGTGGAGAGAGGGAGAAAGTGTGTGTGTGTGTGAGTATGACTTTATTCGGGAGTCTGATCACACACGGAGCTCCAGTGAGCGGAGAGAGGAGGAGAGCAGAGCGGCTTCAGCTGCACAGACATCAGATGAGAGAGAGAGAGAGAGAGAGAGAGAGAGAGAGAGAGAGAGGGGACCTGATGCTGAAAACACTCCTCTCTCTCTCAAACATACTTCACTCATTTAACCAAACTGTGACAACTCTAACTTTGGCTCCATGCGTCTTTTTTTGGCACCAAAAAAAACGCAACTTTCCATCTCCATCCCTAAAGTAAGCTGCTATAGACACCACACTGGGGATATTTGAATTACTGAGGCTGAAATAGATTTAGATATTCACTCCTTGTGAGCATAAACATGTTGGATTTGAAAGTTTATATAAAGGGACAGGGTGCTTTACGCGCAGCCACAGCGGCCAAGTCTGTCCAAGAGTTTCTCTCCTCTTTCTTTTTTGTAAAAACGCGAGCGTGAAACGTTGAGAAATGTGTTTTTGCAGTTTGCAGCTTTGCTCCGTTTTAAACTCTCATCGTTCCGTTTCGCCTTCGCTTCAAGTTTTGTACGTTTTATTTCACGTTTCAGGTCAAAAAATCTGGAGACTTTGCATGAGGTGAAACACACTGTGACGCGGCTCAGACACACATAATGGATGACAACGGGCTGTTTTATATAAAAGTGACTCTTTATTATCGGTGTTGCCTTTGAATAAAAGTCCACTTTATGGCTGCTGCGTTATTCCGCACAATAAAGCCAGAGGAAATGTCCTCCCGCTGAACAAACAGCACTATCAGTCAATCTCTCTCTCTCTCTCTCTCTCTCTCTCTCTCTTTCTCTCTCTCTCGAGCGCAGAGGACAGCACACACACACATACACACGTTCGCGCGCGCACACACATATGCGCACACACACCACACGCAGGCGCTCGCCGACATACCGACACACAGTGCCGCCGTCGCCGCCGCCGCCGCCGCTGCTGCTGCTGCTGTATCACACCAATGTCATTGCCGAGCTCGTGCTGCTGAGAGCCGCACGCTCACTGACTGACTGACTGACCGACTGACTGCTCTCCTCCAGGTCCGCTGTTACCCCACAGACACCCACCGACCAGGCACACACCAGGAGGAGGATGGCCGGGGACGGGATGCCTTTCTCGGATGGAGAGCCGGCGGCGGTGCCCGCTTAGAGTCCGGAGCTCCTGCACCGGGAGACAACAACACCAGACAAGACTGTTCCTCCGTCTTTAATCGGTGAAATAATCACCTCTTAGATCCGCTGATCCATTGATCCCATTGATTGGTGAGTGGGAGGAAAGAGAGAAGGGGGGAGCCCGCGCGCACCGGAGACACCGGGACCATGATCCGGAGCTGCACGGGGGTTATCTGTGAAGGATAGAGCCGGGCAAGAAGAAAAGGAAGAAGAAATCATAAAAGGAGAAGGTTTTTCATCTTTTTCTGCTCGTGCAATACACATTCACTAATCCCATTCATCTATTGATCCATTGATTGGTGACTGTTTGTTTTGCGCACCGGAGAGACCGGGACCATGATCCGGATTTGCTTGAGAGTTATATCCGAAGGTTAGAAGAAAAGAAGAATTAAAAAAAAAAAAAAAAACAACAAAAAAAGAAGGTTGTTGTTCATCTTCATTTGTTGAATCGATATTGATCCCGGTGATCGGTGACTGCTCTGCGTTGGGAGGAAAGAACCGGAGGAGGTTTGTTAAACTAGAGGCGGGAGCGCATCGGAGACAGCCGGGACCATGATCAGGATCTTCCCGGATTTCAGCGTCCAGGTGACGGCCTCGGCGGCCGGAGGAGCCGTGGCTGGAGGCGGAGGAGGAGGCGGCGGAGGCGGTGGGATGGTGACCGGACCCCCGGTGGGTCGGGTGCCGGTGCCGGTCCCCGGAGCCACGAACGGGACCCCGCAGAGCGTGCAGGGGATCACCGCCTACCAGCAAAGGTATGTGGGAAGCTGCGGGAAAACGACCTGTAGCGTTACTAGTGCGGGATGGAAAATGAGTTTAATCTACATTTGTTAGAAAAGTGCGCACATCCAGACTGAAGAACAACACTTTAATATTCATCTGCTGTGTTTTTGGTCCTTGAACGTGAGTTTGCAGGAAGATTTTAGTGCAATATCTCAAATATATTCCCTTTTTATTGCACTAAAATCCATCATTAATCTGTTACAGGAGTCTATGTTCAGGTACAGTTGGGCATCTCTAACTCAGTGGACACTTTTTGTTTGATATTGATTTTAAAGATATATATATTTTTTTGGAGATATGATGAGGCTGCAGTTATCAGTTGGTATTTTATATCAAAGCTTTCAAAATCATCTCTAACCCCAGATCAGTGTGTGTGTGTTTATACCTGGATGGAGAGAGTTTAACCGTGATCACTGAGAGTCTGTAACGGGGGATAAATGTCACTAAATGTGGCCTTTTTCTCAGTTATTTACCTTTTTTTATTATTATTATTATTTTCAGTCTTTCTATTTATTCTGAAAAGGGAAAAAAAGGAGCGTCTGGTTACTTTTACGCCGCACGAGAGGATAAAATCCCAATATCTACATTTTCGGTTTTGCGAGTTGTGGCGACGCAAGTATTTGTGGAACAGAAGCAGAGAAGAGAGAGAAGTGGTGTGTTGAGCAAAGACAGAAGGAGAGATGAGGCGGCAGAATCCAGAGAAAATAGAGGAGTGGAGTTCAAACTATTTAAGCAGAAATAGAAGAGAAAAGTCTTAACAAAAAAACAATTTAAGGTTCTGCTAATTTAAACAGACGAGGTGATTTATGGGGAATAGAGGAGCGAGTTATCTGAGTGTTTCTCCAGCTGGTCATGAAGCCGCGGCTCCTCCAGTCCAACCTGTTTTCTGGTGACAATTCACTCCATCCAACCAACCCCCTGTTATTTCCTTATTTCTCCTCCACTCTGAATCTAAATGATTGCCTCCCTGTCCGGACGCTCAGTAGGGTTGTTTTTTCTAATCATCTGGAGCCGTGGGGGGGCCCAAACATACCACACACACACACACATAGACACACATATATTCTCGCCTTATTACTAGAAAACTCTCCGTATTATGAATGTGTGTGTAAAGTCTAAAAGCTACGGGGAGCAAACACGACATAA
Source organism: Euthynnus affinis (assembly GCA_029490765.1). Classification (NCBI taxonomy): domain Eukaryota; kingdom Metazoa; phylum Chordata; class Actinopteri; order Scombriformes; family Scombridae; genus Euthynnus; species Euthynnus affinis. The sequence continues at coordinate 30,745,656 of CM055851.1, read as the reverse complement.
ATCACAGCCGGGGCCTCTCTGAGTGCACTGAGGAGCGTCTCAGCCCTCTAAAGCAACAAATAGGGAGAGAATAAGGGGCCGTATTGTTATTTAAAGCAGGGCTTCTGGGCTCAGATACACCCCGGCTGCAGCGGACTGTACGTCTGTATCCATACGGAGAGGTGAGGATTAGAGTTTGACGTGCTCTCGGATCATTTCCTCTGACATAAAACCTGCTGGATGTCATCATCTGGCAGCTGTGGGGGCGGAGGGGGGGGGGAGGACCCGTCAGGACTCCTCGAGGGACCCTAAAAGGCCCCTCGGACCCCGGTTTGGGAACAGCACAGGCCTCGGTTTTAAAGCTGAACTTGACCATGAATGGTTTGAGTATTTGTGTGCAGATCTGTAACAGCCGCAGAGCCTCGTTTCATCCAAACGGGACATTTTTAAATTTGAAAAAAAAAAAAAAAATTCTGTGTCCGACCCTGCGTCTTCATCACCCCATCGTCTAGCTGCCCCTCTCCCTCTCCTTCTCCCTCTCCTTCTCTCTCTCTATACATAATGTTTCCCCCAACAAACAGCTGGGAGCTAATATGTTTATACATTACGCTCCATTATCCACGTCGCCTCCGTTTGACTGCTCTCAGTAAGCAGAGCCGAGATGGAGAGAGAAAGAGCAGCCAAACCATCATCCGCAGAAGAACGGAGGGAGCGCTTGTTTGTTTCAGCGCCACTGGACGAGCTTAAAAAAAAAATCAAATCAGTGAGCGAGCCGGTGCCGTCTCGGCTCAGAAAGCAAAAAAAAAACTGACTCCTGTGCTTTTGATTAAACATCTTTAAATTCAAAAATCCCTAAAACTCATCTGAGGCGGAGGAGAGGTCATGTTTTTTTCTCCTGCTGCTGCTGAGGGGTCAAACTTGTGACCTTTCAGCTTCCAAGACTGTCATGTGACCAAAAAGCCAGCACCTTCCTCTGCTTCCTGAATTTGCACCGAGTGTCTTTTCAAACGCACGGACGGCAAAGACGGCGACCGAGGAAGCGGCGAAGACTCAACGCCAGTTTATTCCAACTCACTTTTAATGCAAACATTTTTTTTATTTCTCCTCGTTTTTTTAGAGTGAAATGAGTCGATATTTCTGCAGTAAATCACAGCATCTGCTGTCAGACTGCTGAGCATGATGAGGCAGAAGCACACGTTGATGCCTTTCCTGAATACATAACTACACGTGTGTTGATCGGCGGGCGGCGGGCTCATGACGATCGGGGGGCTGGAGGTCACGGTTCCCCTCTCCAGTCTTTATTTTCCACCACAGCACCGCCTGTAACCCCGTGTTTGTGTGGAGAATACCCAGCATGCCTTTGACCTTGACAGGTCATTGGTATAGAGAGGGAGGCTTTTCAGCTTCCAGGGCTGCAGCCTGGGGGTTAATCACACAGCACACCGATTAGGTTACAATGAATTATACATTAAAAAAAAAAGGAGGAATTTAAATGAATGTTGAGGGAGAGAGGAGAAAAAAAAAAAAGAGAGAGAAAGAAGAAGCAGTCGGTAGTTTCTGTTGGAGGATAATGAGCCATCGCTGACGTACAAACATCAAAGCCTGGAGGAAAATATATTTTAGTGGCCTAAAATATAAAAAGTGAGCAGAATAATTAGATTTTTGGAGATGAAAGGAGGAGTTTTGTTCACATTTTAGAGGCTCATGGGAAAGCCAAACATCTTTACATGCAGATGCAAATAAAAAAAATATATATATATAACAGCAGTTAGAAAAGTTAGTTTCTGAATTTGTAATTTGAAGTGAGACATTTGCTGTGATGTGTTTATTGTGACACTGAAGGAAAGGAAGGAGGAGAGGAGAGGAGGGTGTGTGTGTGTGTGTGTGTGTGTGTGTGTGTGTGTGTGGAGGTGCACAGATCTGATTTACAGGGCAACCATCCAAATAAATCACCCATCAGCCCCCCCGCGCATGCTGGGTGGTGTTTTTTTTTTTTTTTTTTTGTGTGTGTGTGTGATGGTTAAAAATTGGATAATAACCCCGGCGGTGCAACCTGTAATACAGGAAGAGAGGGAGAATTAAATAAAAAAACAAACACACACACACACACAAACTGACTCCAACTGCAACTGAGTGGCGTTGTTGCGCCGGGGCTGAGAGGAGAAAATACCGGAGATCTGTGGTGTCCCTTTTTTTCCTGAGAGCAGCCAGAGGAGAGAAAAATGCTCCGAAAAACCACACAGACTTTGACCGCCGAGCGACGCTCCGCCGCGGGGATTTTAACGGGGATATAGACGCTGCAGCGGCGACGAGAATGTAAAGATTTGACGCGCCTGCTTTGCTTTTCTTTTTTTTTCTTCCTTCCTTCCTCCTCCGGAGCGCATGCAGGAAATTCCTCTGTAGTGCAAGAACCGAAACGTGTGAGGAGAGAGAGAGAGAGAGACATACAGAGAGAGGGGAGAGACAGCGGGATCTGAGAGGCATCCACCCCAGGTTCCCCCTCACTTCGCTCGGCATGCCTCTGCTGCTGCAGCCCGGTCCCTGCCTTCGCCTCCACCGCCCGTTGTTTCCACGCTGAGCGGCGGCGGCGGCGGCAGCGGCGGCGGCGGAGGAGAGAGACAAGCACGAGACGCACGCACAGCACAGCACAGCACGCACGCACGCTCAAACACACATACACACACACACACACACACACACACACGTTCACACACACGGACATGGCTTTGTCTTAACACACCGACCATGACGCATTGCTGTCAGGGCGCAGCGCACCGCCGCGGCTCCGCGTCCACATAAAATCTGAGGGGAGAGAAAAGAGAGAGAGAGAGAGGGAGGAAAAAAAAAGAACAGAAAGTAAGAAATCAAATAAATTGTTGCAGGAAGATGGCGCCCACCAAGCCGAGCATCCAGCAGGACCCGACGCGGAGAGAACGGTAACGGGGCTTGGATTTTTGTTCCTCCTCCTTCACTGCATGTTTACAGCTGCACACAGGCGGGTTTGAACGGACCGGCAGCCCGGCGGGTTGCCGGCTGTTCCGCGTCCGCCTTGCGTTTTATTGTGAGCCTGGAGGTGTCAGGAGGAACGCTGTTACCCTTTCCAGAGGAGGGTCGAGGTGTACGTGCCCGCCCGCGTGCGTGCGCGCCTGTGTGTGTGTGTGTGTGTGTGTGTTTGTGTGAGAGAGAATCAGAGGAGGCTTGTGGCGGGGTAACAGGTCGGTTGGATGACTGTTGAGGGGGAAACGGAGGACAGTCTTTGCTTTCTGGTGTCGTCTCTCTCTCGCCTTTACTGCTCGTGCGTGTGCGTGTGCATGTGTGTGCGTGTGTGTATACCTTGTACGTGCACGTGGGCGCGTGCAGTTTAGGAAGCCATGCAGTGTGTTGGCTCCGAGCAAGCAAGCAAGGTGTGTGAGCGTCGAGGAAAACATGTGCATCCATCGATGACAAACCTGCTTGTGTGTGTGTGTGTGTGTGTGTGTGTGTGTGTGTGCGAGTACTACTGTGTGTGTGTGTGTGGCTCAGAGGAATTAACAGGAAGTTTTTTCTGTGGAGGGATGTGCGTGGTTTTACCTGTGCAGAGCTCCACCTGACCATGACCCCTGAGGCTGTAGAGTGGCTGTGGTTGTTTTTTTGTTTTTTTTTTTTAAGGTGGAAGGTCAGAGTTTAGCTGTTTGGAATTAAGGTGGAAATATGAATAGTTGTGTTTTTTTTTATGGATGTCTAATGTTTTCTGCTCAACTGGTGGATTCATGAGAGCGTCCACGATGCTTCACACACACACACACACACACACACACACACACAGTCTGACACAGGTTGATTGTTCTGCACCTGTTGATTTACAGATGAACATATTCGAGTGTGTGAATGGAGCACGTTGGACACAATTATCTGGATAGAAATATATATATTTGTATATATGTGTATTTTTTTTTTACCTGACAAGCATTCACAGAAACTTTTCTTTTCATATTTCTTCCTGTTTCGTCTGCGTTTGTTATCGATCGGGTTGGAAAAACTCATTTCAGAATGTAACTTGGACCTGTTCAAATGTCTCTCCTGCATTAATATTCTCTTCTGTTCTGCGGCTTTATTGTTGAACATAATGCTCTCAGGTTGATGATAAGATTACATATTTACTCACCTGTTGATTCAGAGATAATTAGCAGACACACACGAATCATTTCTGTGGTGTATTTAGTGTACATAATGGACACAGGCTGATAATAGGAATACATATTTCTTCACCTGTTGATTCATTTAGAAAGGACACCTGACTATCACTCTATTCTCTTCTATTCTACTCTACTGTACACATGCAGCACATCCAACATGCTTCTCTGAAAATAGAAACACACATGTTTTATTCACCTGTTGATTTACAGAGATAACAACCAATCAGACGACATTGATTATCGTCTTTTTTATTCCGTTCTGTTTTGTCTGCATTGGGCGTGTTATTGATTATGAAACCCCGTTTCAAAACAGATCTTCAGCCTCTTTATTTCCAGCGGATTTTCTGCATTTTTTTATTCTGCATGTTACTGAACATTATGGCCTTCGCTTCATGGAGGAGGATCCATATTTCCTCACCTGTTGATTCAGAGCTGCTGCACAACTATTCTATTCTAAATATGAGGAGATATTGATAATAATAATGCACACATCATTTTATATATATTTATATTTTCACCTGTTGATTTAGAGATGACAAGCAAACACACCGCTATAATTGTATTATTTTCTTTGCTGTTGTATTTTATGCAACTTTAATATCTCTACCTGTTGTTTCAGATGGTTTCTATTCTCTTCTATTCTCTTCGGTCTGTTAGTGTAACTTTTCTTTTCTGCTGCAGTGACGTGTGACTGCTCGCTCTCTGTGTGTGTGTGTGTGTGTGTGTGTGTGTGTGTGTGTTTCACAAGTTGGACAGATTGTTTCTTTATTGCAGCGTCAGTGGATGATGAGGCAGATTTGTTTGAAGCTGAAGCTGAGTGATTTTTTTTATTTTTTATTTATTCATTTCAGTCCGTTTGTTTGAAGGGATTTGACTTCAGAAACGGACCGCTGATGTTATTCAGATGGATGGACGCTGATGAAACGCTCTCTCTCTCTGTGTGTGTGTGTGTGTGTGTGTGTTTGTTTTTTCCCTCTCTTTGTAACCTCGACACTAACATCCATTGTTATGAAGAAGAAGGTGCAGCAGATAATTTTGTTCCGGCTCAGTGAGGTCGATCTCTTTCTGCTCGACCTGCTCGTCATGTCGCTGGTTTTATTTCCTCCAGTTTAAACACCACCACACCTGCAGCCTCTAAAGCCTGTAAAGAGACATTTAATGCACATTTGGAGGTGTGTTTTTTACATGCAGCATCTTTGCCTCAGTGTTTCTGCAGGCCTGTAATTATTCAGAAAGACTCAGACATGTTGGTTTTTTTTTGCGTCAGGTAATCATGAAACACTGTAGGGACACACAAGGCTCCAGAGGCAGACGCACCAGCTGGGACGATGATGTTCCAGCGACTCTCAGACTGCAGCTCAGAGTTTCCTGATCACATCTGATCATTTCTTTTGGAGCGTGCACTGAATCACACCGTGTCATTTCCCACCTGGATCGCCTCGAATCGATCCAGAAACACACAAAACATCAGATAAAAATGCAACTTTGTGCTCTTCTCTCGCTCCAATCCTGCAACTACTTTCCTTTTTTTTTTATCAGTTTTGGATGAATTTGAAGGTTTCTGCTCTTTTGCATGATACGTGCAAACTCATATTTTAATAACTATCACTCTGACGATATAAAATCAAACGGTTGTCCTGCAAAACATCTGGCATGGTTTTAATCTTATATCACAGTCAGAGATGATGGTGGGTCATACAGTGAACACAGACTTCCACATGGTGTTGTGACGGCTCGTCAACAGTCGACTGCTTTAAACCAATAACTGAACTATAAATCACTTCCTCCCAGTAACATCCAGCTAACACAGAATAGAGAAAGCAGCTGCTACTGCTCACTGGCACCGTCTTCCCAGCGAGTAACTGGGAACTTTTTGACTGTTTTGTCAGCGACTTCTAAAAACATGTGACAGCGATCAAGGTCACGGTTGAAGGGAAGCATTTTCCTGAAGCTTTTGTTTTTTTCCCCAGCCGGACGGAGAACGGCTTTTATTTAACACACAAAAAAAGGTTTTTTCTGCTTGAGTTGAAACATTTAGGGAAGAAACAGGGAGAGTGTTTCAGCACAACAACGTTAATCGCTGTCTCTTCATGTAAATCGTGGGATAAAGATCACATCCATAGATACGGAAAATCAGCAAAACAAAGCAAGAGAATCGGAGTCAAACCTGAAAAGCATGGTTGAAACATCCAGTCGAGGCTGCAGGTCGATCCAGAATTAAGGCCGTCAGTGTGTGTGTGTAACTGTGTGATCAGGCGGTTCCTGCAGAAACAGCAGAGTGAAACTTCCCCTGAATAAACAAAGGATAAAAAATAATTAAAAAAAAAGATCTATTTCTGACTTCATGTAGATTAAACAGACTATGAGTGCAGTCGGAGGCGTCAGGTCAGTGCAGAGCAGCAGATTAACAGCCGCTTATTTGCATACGTGTCCTGTTGCAAAGAGCAGAGAGCAGGCGGAGGGTCAAAGGTCAAACGTATAGAGCTGAAATTACACTTCACCGCCGTCCAGCCTTCACTTTCACAGCTACAGAGAGGGTTTTATCCTTTTTTTTTTTAATTTGCCTCGAACCGGAGAGACAGGAAGCTCCCGACCCGACGGTGAGGAAGGAAGTTTGAAATCACGCCGTGGAGTATCAGACTTATTACCTGATATTACCTCGGCCTCTCTCTCCTCACCTGCTGAAGGTGAAACTCTCTGAGGGGAATCTGCTGATTTTTAACACCTCATACAGACGATGAAAGACAGCTACTGTCTCCGAGCGATTCCTAAAGGACACGGAGCTCAGAGGCTCATGTCAGATTTATTCTCAAACTGATTTTTTTTGGAGGATAGTTTAGGGGAAATTTTCAAAAAAAGCTGACATGTTTTTATAGTTTGAGAATCTGGAGGAAAAGCTGTAATGACAGCCCGGCGAGGATGCTGCTGCTCAGCCGACTTATAACAATTTCTGTCTGAAACCAGCCTCTCCCGAGTCCTCCGGATCACGAGGAGAGAAGTATAAAAGCTCCGTCTGGCCCGGCTCTGTGTGTCCTGAAATATTCTGGTAATTTAGATTTAGGGTTCAGGAAGGCTGATGATGAACGGTGTCGTGTTGTAAACAGATGTGTCGGATCAGAAGATGCTTCAGTAGGACAAAGAAATTGAGATCCTGCTGCGGTTTGCTCTGGAAGACTTTTGTTGGTCAC
>CM055851.1:30718066-30738214 GCA_029490765.1 Euthynnus affinis | reverse complement strand
TTTCTGATGATAGGAGGCTTTAAAACAGTCTGAGTTCTCTCCGTCACGTAAGAGTGGAACCATTTCAGCATGATTTCATTTAAACCTCCAGACTTTAGTTTGTGGAGAAGGATTTTTTATGATCAAACACTTTCATATACTTCTGAGCGGCACAAAATTGTTTTGAAACTGCAGCTGTTATTTTGCTGTGACCCGCTGCGGATGCCGTTAGTGTATCAATTAAAGCGTGTAGCGGTAAATTGAAATGATTCTAGGATATTTGGACAGTTCGTTGACTACTAAGGCGCTTTTCCACAAAGTTGGAATCATGCCTGTTAAAAAAAAAAAAAGGTTTGACGGATTGTATCGTCTTTGCTACGAAGGTTGATTCTTTAAAGCTAAAGTAAATTAGAGAAAATAAAAATATTCTCTGAGAGGTTCCATGAATACATTTTATAAAACATGGAACCTCTTTTTAGTTTAAATTAGAGAAAAAAACATCCAGCTTAAACTTTTTTAAACTCTTTAAATTGTTCTTTATCATCATCAGATCAGACTTAGATGCACTTGACTCCATGAGGTTTCATCGCCTACAACCTTAAATATTCCTCTGTATTCATTTAATCAGATTTGTATATATGAAGCTATAATTTTATTTATTTATTTTTTGTTTGGTTATTTGTCTTGTTTTTGTGTCTTGTCACAACATTATTGTCATTATCTGTTGTTGTTTTTCTGTGTCTGTAAAACCTAAAATAAAAAAATTATTCAAAAACTTAAACTTAAAAAATTAAAAGTATGTGTTAAACGTGGACAGATTAAGAGGCCGCTTAAATGAAGGTGTATTAATTTTTAAATGCTTTTAAACCTACGCAGAGTTTTGTGAACATCTGCCAACTGTGCAATCAGCCGAAGCCGAAGCATCGAGGCCTACCCTCTGTTGGATAGATATGGTGGCTGTCTACAGTTAAATCTGCAGACATGTTATTAGTGTGAACGCTGCAAGCATAGACTCATATAGGCCACGCCCATGATAAACACATGTTTTGCTTCTGTCGGCTCATATTTCCTCCAATCTTCACCAAACTTGGTACATACCATATTTAGAGGACCTCGAACAAAACGTATCCATTGGTTTTCGGATATCTCTTACCGTTTGTCTGTTATTGGCTAGCAAACTTTTGGAGGCGTGGCCTAATGCACATAATGGTCGATAACTCCTCAATAATGAATCAGATCGCGACCAAATTTGGGGATGTTGTACACAAGGTGACCTTACAGAAGTGTGTAAGATTTCATAAAGTTCTGCCCACAGGGGGCGCTAAAGTTACCTTAAAACATGATATTTCAGCAATTCTCTTGTCTTTAATGGAATGAAACTTGGTCCACAGGTTTTCCATCAGACTCACTGAATCACGGCACCAATAGCTCCACCTTGTGGTCATAAATAAAACAGCACTGTACTACTTTAACTACCAAATCTCTTAACTGTAACCTGCCATGGTAATCACATCCTGTTTGTACAGATGGGGAATCCTGCTCTCAGCTTTCATTTCAGCATTTCTAGTTAAATAAAAGACCAGAGGAGATCAAATATATTTACCAGGAAGTTTCCATCAATAAAAGCTAGCATGTGGCTGCCAAAATAGTTTCGATTGACTGATTGATTTATTGGCTAATCATTAGAGTCTGCAGTGAGTATTCCTCCACCAGTCTGATGCTGCTTTGCCTTAAAAAAAAAAAACTTGCATGCAAAAAGTGTGTTTTGAGTTATTTTCTCACCCAATAATGTCGGCAAATATCACCTCAGCACAGTGTAATCAGTAGGTGTGAGACAGCATCGGTCCTTTCAGCAAAAAGCCTGAAAACGACCCCGTGTTTACTCTCAACTGACAAAAAAAAAAAAAAAAATCCTCCAGCAGCCGCAGGAATTATGACTTCTTCTCCGTCAGGGGCAACAGTGGCGAGTAAATATCATGTTATTAAAGAGCCGCAGAGTCCATGTAAGGGAAAAAAAAAAAGTCATCGTTGGGTTTCTTTTAACCATGACCACAATTATTTGAACCATGTTGACAGAAGGTTCGGTAGCCTTAAAGGAGTTATTTTAACCCAAACCATGATTTTTCCCCCCTCAGTCCTAACCAAACATAACTAAATTATGTAACGGATATTTGTCCCAGTTTGACAAATGATGACCAGAAGTGAACACTAACAAAAAAAAGGAACATGTTAACATGCGGTCACTATACTCACTATTAATCTGCTTCACTGCTGGTTGTGTTGAAGGGAAACACATAAACTCATGTGCCAGTTTATCACCTGTGAATAAACACTCTGCCAGATGTTTCAGCGCCGACTTCCCGCTCATTAACTTGGAGATTTTTTTTTTTGAGTTGATGACAACCACCCCCGGAGAACATCTCAGGTCTCTTTAAGGTTAAACTGTCTCATTTTTTGGGGGGGGGGGGACGGAGAAGCAGCTCTTAACAAACATAGGAACCTCTGAGGGATGCTGCCCATGAAATTTGTCACAGCTAATGGGTCTTTTACTGGAAAGAATTGAAACTTTCTTCTAGGCGTTTTTTTTTGTAATCACAACCTTCTGTAAGTACAAGCAGGTGAACACACACACACACACACACACACTGTCTTATTCCTGGCTGTCTTTTCTCTCTGTCACACACACACACACATGCTGACTGTCTCTGCTTTCTTCTCCTCTCTCTCTCTCTCTCTCTCTCTCTCTTGCACACACACACATAAATACATACACACAGCCTCTTATTACCGCCCGCTGTCTTGACGTGCATAAAAGCAGAGCTGCTCTGCATGCCTTATCATCGTGTGATTGATGGCTGGCTGTTCTACTCTTATCGATTCTATGCTCTCCATATATTAAACGCAGGAAATGGAGCTGAATCGCTTGTGGAATAAGGCGGCTGAAATACGATCGCTCTCCGATAGCCTGGTTAATCTGCACAACCTAATTCATTCCTTACAGCCCGGCCCCTATCCCAGATACGCAGACAGTCACACTGTGTTTTCTGTAGCACTGATAGATGTACTTTATGTTTATTAGCTGTGAGGTATTTCACCCGGCTTATCTGGAAATTATGTGGGGCAGAGTGGCCGCCGAGTCTGTAAAATTACTCAATCAGCCGTGAGATTTGGAGTAATTTACGACGTTTGCGGGGGCGGTAATGATTGCGGAACGCAGACAGTCATGTTTTATTTGGATAATATTGATATATGAATGTGTTTTGGGTGCGTTGTGAAGAGATATAGCCGACCGGTTTGGGGGGGTTTCTTTTTTTTTTTTTTCAAAGTGATATTTTAGTCTTTATCTGTGAAATGGAATATGTAAGGGACAGTGTCACCGCTATCTGCTCACATCCTTTATAGCCGGCTGTCGGGAGATGTGAGGTTTTTTATTTAAGAGAGAAGGAGAAGAAGGAAGAAGAAGAAGAAGAAGAGCCGGCGTAGCTCAGTGGGTAGAAAGCAAGGCACTGCCAGGGTTGACGGGTAAAGTCCCCCGCTCTACACTTTGTTAAAACCAAAAGTATTTTTCTGATCTACTCATTAAAAACATAAAGAAACAGCTTTAAAGCGTTTGTTGCGTCCTCTCTTCTGGTGCTGTTTAATCTGCTGCAGGCATCCAGCTCGCTACGTTTTGTCATCCCTTTAAAAAAAAACACATATTGATGCAGCATGGCAGGATTTGTTTTTTTTATTTTTTTCAGATTCTTACAGTTGACTTTATAGCTGACTTTAATTTCACCCAGACTGGCCGCAGCTGTGCTTCACTGAAAGCATCACATCAAGGAATTTTGGCCGCAGCGTCGGAGCTCAAGAGGAGAAAACAAAAAAAAAAAAAAAAAAAAAGGTGGATCTAATCAGGATCAAACTTTATAAATATTGTCAATAATGATAATTTAATCTCATTAATACACACGGTGTCTTCTCTGGAACTACCACTAGGGGCACCGAAGTTAAACATGTTCAAATTGTCGTCATAGTGGCTTTAATTAGTCACATTTTCTGCAGCTCAGTTAAGTTTGGACAAGAGTTGCATTGATCATATACTTGCTTTTACTGCACATCATAAACACATCGCTCAGAAATGAACACAGTCACACAGTCGTGCTGGGATCACAGTCGTTGTCTGTGTGTACATGTTGGTTTTAAAAGCATCTTTATGATACATATATATACTTAAAACACTCTCTGAGCACTTCTACTCATCTACACATCTGCATATCAGGAGTCACTTTTATTTTATTTCTTCTTTTATTATTGCTTCATTTTATTAATGTCAACACCCAAAGACTTCCTGTGTCAGTAGAACTCTGCACTATTAAATAAACTGTGTGATGCAGAAACATGTAGTAAGTTATTTAACTGTTGGATTTAAAATGAATTAAATTAATACCGATAAACAGGCCTGAACAGAATCTGTGGATTGTCAGCGTTGATCCAGAATGAAAATCTGCTAAATTTGCTCGTAATGTGATCGATTATATTTATTTAAAGATTGTTTTTGAACAAAAAAAGCAGAGAAACAAAACATTAAAACCACCTAGAATGACCTCAAACAGGCTGAGAGAAATATTTAGTAGATTTTGAAGCAGAAACGTTGAATTTAATCACAAACAGTTAAAAACAAAGTGTGAACGTTTGTTTTATAAAATGCAGATTGACACTAAAATGCTAAAAAAAAACACTAAAAGGTTGAATGTGGAGCAGAGAGCAACATTAACCATTAACCATCTCCCAATAATTAACACTTCAACACACAAATACATAAATTAATAAGTGACCTTTGACCTCAGCTTCACCAGATATCTTCTGAAAACTTAAAGGAAGCGTCTCTGTCGGTTTAAAATCAAAACACAACGAGACATTTGAAGACATCGCCGTGGAGACGCTGCTTTTAACTGTTTTTACATTTTGAACATGAATCATTTGATTGATGAAAGAAAGACAAAAAAAAAATAACATATGAGACTCGACACATGACAGATTAATTGATAATGAAACACAGTAGATCAAATTTTTTTTTGTCTCTGAAATGATTCCAGCTTCATTCCCTCCGGCTGCAGACCCTCAGTGTGTGTGTGTGTGTGTGTGTGTGTGTGTGTGTGTGTGTGTGTGTGTGAGGGGTGAAAACACCTTGTCCCATCCGTCTCCACTGTGTGTAACCTGCTCCATAAATATTGGTGGTGTGGAGGTCTGACCTTGTCATGTGTTGACTGATGTTTATCCCTCACTGCACCAGATCTGTGCTCTGACTGCTGGATGCTTTTATTTTTAAAAAAACACAAGATTCTGGACCATAAAGAAGTGTATTTATTCATTTTTTTTTATTATATACTCTCTCTATGTTGCAATATCTTCTTTTGTCAGATAAAAAAATCACTCTGATGTTCGTTTATTTGTGTTTCAGATCAGTTAAGTTTAGGTAGAAACATCAAATTTAAGCAATTTTAAGCAAATTTGATTGATGTTGATGTTCGTAATTTGATTGATGTTGATGTTCGTTACATGTATTTTTGGTTAATGTTATAATGCTTAACTCCACATGTGCACAGTGTAAGCGAGCATGAATAAATGAGTATCACTGACACTCACACACACACACACACACACACACACACACACACACACACACACGCAGCACAGTCTTGACAGCTTCGGGATTGTGTGTGTGTGAATATGTGTGTGAAGCAATTCCCATTGCAGCACAGCAGGATGTCAGAAGTGGTTAAGACTTGAGGCTTGAGCACCTTGAGGCTTACACACACACACACACACACACACACACACACACACACACACACACATTAGATCAGAAAAGGCTGTAATGGTGTTCAGAGATCTGACTGGAGTGTTTCCCAACACTGCCCGAGGCTGCTCTGTGCCTCCATCCATCCATCCATCCATCCATCCATTTATCATCCATTCATACATCTGTCTATCTATTTTTTCCCTCTTTCCTGTTTACATCACCACCGTTATGTATTTTCCTCTTTCTTCATTTAACCCGACCCCTCCAGTCTACACAGAGAACTAAGCAGACTCTAAAAACTCCTTTCACATCTTATCAAGTTGAATTTTCCTTTGTTTTTTTAAGACAACATGAGGTCTTAAGATATTTATTATCTTATCTTATTCATATTCTATAAGTGATGTGACATTAAGTAAGAGCTGAAGATCATTTGGATCATTTAAACCACTTAATTTGCAGGTAAAACTTAAAGTGAGCACACCTAAAGATGAATAAAGTTACAAAATAAGACATATGAGGACGTCACCTTGAGTTTTGATCATCATTTTTCACCATTTTGTGTACCAAAATGACTAATCAATTAATCCACAAAATAACTGGCAGACTGATCAATAATGTAAATAATCAGCTGCAGCCCCATAATAATAATAATCCCTCTTTGCACAGGTGAGCTGTGTGTGCACACGACACAGAAGGTCAAAGTTCAAACAGGAAGTTTGTCTGTAGATCTTTATCGTTCATCTTGGAGATCCGTCTGACGGTCTGACTGCGACTCAGACAGACTGTTCACATATCTCAGATATTAACTGGCTTGTCCTCGGTACACATGGGCGCGTATATGTTTGACAGGCGGCCAAACGCCTCCTCCCTCATTATCAGGAGACTCTGGAGACAGTTATGATGCCAAACGGGGTCCGCTGACAAGAAAAAAAAAAAAAGGGGTGAAAACTATAAAACACAGTTAAAAGATGTGTAGGATTAATAATTAAATGAGCATAAATGACAATAAGAACAACCACAGATAGCCTGATTTATCTTTAAAACACAGCTTTTTGGTGAAGACTTCTTATTTCCTGTGTTGTTTAAAGGAGCCATTAGTGGTTGTAGATTAATTAAATTTACATCTACATACCCTTAAAGGCCACTAGGTGTCACTGTTTCAACTCATAACATCGCATGGGTTGGGATAAACTTCATCTGAAAACCCCGCCGTCATATCAGGAACGTAACGTAACATAAAAATAAAAATAAATAGTTTTAAACAGTTTTATTTCTTCCTCGTGTCTCTCAGCTGCTGTATTAATGCCTCAGATGTCGTCCGTGGATGTTTAAGACTCAAGAAGTTCTAATAAACTTCACTTTTAAGTCGACGGGGGAAAAAATGATCTTTACATGTTTTTCTGTCTGTTTCAGAGTTTTCAAGCTCAACGTGGACGGCCACAGTGCTCTGAAGGAGAATATAATGGAGGAAGGCAGAGTGCTGCTCACCGTCATCACCTCCCACCAATCAGGTATATTCACACACACACACACACACACACACACACACACACACACAGGTGGCCATAACCGCGGCCCAACTCTGTTCCATTCATTATTAATATTTGGATTAACAGAGTGACCTTCAGAGAGGAGAACTCATATGAATGTAGCCGAAAGAGAGAGAGAGAGAGAGAGAGAGAGAGAGAGAGAGAGAGAGATAAAGACAAAGAAAGAGATGGAGAGAGAGAGAGAGAGAGTGATAGAAAAGCAGAAAGAAAAGCCAGCGGGCAGAAACTGGCTGGCAGGGAAAGAAACATTCAATATAATTTTATATTTTCACAAATCTTTGCAGCCAGAGAGCGTGAGGGAGAGAGGAATGAGAGAGAGAGAGAGATATTGCTTTCAGACATCTGGATGTTGGTACTTTGCTTGAATTTTTTTTTGGGATTTGTTGTTGCTTATTAAGTTGACAAAATTATGTTTCTGTCATTTAAAAAAAAAACAGCAACAACATATAGCTCTGCATTTTCTTTACAACTTCAACAACAAAGTGTTTTGAATTCACTGCAGCTTGGATCCCTGATCATTAAGGATATATATATATTTTTTTTTTTTAATCATTTGAAACCAGCAGCCTGTTATATTTCTCAACTCTCTGCTCTTCACGAATATTCATTGCAAACACAAGTTCTACTTAATTTGTAGATTGGAAAAACCACATATAACGACTTCTGTGTGTAATTTCTGCAGTGCAGTTTTATTATCACATAATTTTCTCTGGAGTGCAGCGTTTATAGTGTTTTATAAACATATTTTTTTGATTTTTTTTGGGGTTGGGGGCAACATGTAACATTAGTCCGTGTCTGGATTGAAGCTGTGGATGTTGTGGTCATGTGGCATCTGTCTCCATCAGTAGGCGACCAGGCCTCGCCAAGTGCAGTGTTGTTTTCTCCTCAACTGTAGGAATGAGATGTTCTGAATTTGCTAAAACTCTGATTCAACTTCTGCTTGTTTTTATTCTCTGTTGCTGAAAAAAAACAAAAAAACCCACTATTTCTCAGAAAAAAACAGCTGAAATCATTAAAATTGATGATAAAAACAAAAGAAAAACCCTGAACCTGAGGATAACTTTGAAAAAGAAACTTTGAAATGTGAACTTGAAGTTGAGGAAAAACTTTCAGAATCCCAAATTATTATCATGTAGCTGAAAGTGGTAAAAGACAAACATTCATTTAAAGGGAACCTGTTACGCTCGTTTCCCGCTCTACATTTTCATCGTTGGACTCCACTAGAGTCGCTTTGCATGATTCACAGTTCATAAAACTCCTTATTTATCTTCTACTGGTCCTTTATGCAGCCCCTCAGTTCAGCCTCTGTCTCCAACAGGCCGCCTGTCTCTTTAAGGCCCCGCCTCCTGTTGAGCCCGCTCTGGTTCTGATTGGCTAGCTTTCCAGAAGTGTATTAAGTTACCACTGATGTAAACCCAACGTTTCCTGTTTCACTGTTACATATTAAAAGCTTTTAAATGACGGGAGAGGAAACGTGTTCCTCACGGTGTTAGCGGCGCTTTGTTAGAACAACATCTGGAGATATTTCGAGCTGTTTGTCGAGCAGATCGGTGAGAAATAATAGAGTTTATAATAGAGGGATGATAGAAGAAGTAGAAACAGTGATGATGATGTTTGATGAAGAACTGCAGACGACCAGCATGACCCAAGTCACGGCTTCAACGTGACTACCCTCAAAACAAAAAAAGGATAAACACCTTAATGTTAGCGCAGCAGAGCAGTGAACCGACAGCAGATGACCATATAAGGACATCCGTCACGAGTCGACATCAGCTTGAGCTGAAAATAGAAAAACACTGTTGTAAACTGAGCGCTGAGACCAGTCTGCTTTTTGCTCTCAGGGATTATTTCTACATATGTTTACCTCCTTATTTAACACTTTGGACACATTTAACACTATATATATATATATTAATATATTTATGACTGAAAATAAGGAAAAGCATTAAAGATCCCCTTTAAGCTTTAAATGTGCACCACTTTTATTTTAAGCTCACCTGAAACTGACACTCAGGTAGTTTCTATCATTTTCTCCCCTTTCTCTGCCTCATTCAGTATCTCCTCTTTCTTTCCTCCTCTCCCTCTCTCCCCCCCCTCCCTCCCCTCCCCCCCCCCCTCCCTCCCTCTCTCACTCTTCCTGATTATCCGTTGGTCTCTCGCCCTCCGCTCTGAAGGATATCCTCCATATGGTTTCCAGCCAATGGGATCAGCTCCAGCGGCAGATTCGGCGCCAACATGGCTGGATGCTCCGCGCCCTTCACTGCATCCAGGCCCGCCTCTTCTACACCGCCCAATCGCACGAGCCCTTCGCGGGCCTCGGGGGACCCGTCGGCCAATCGGCAGGCTCTGTGCCCGGCGGACGGCCTCAAGGTAAAAAAAAAAAACTGGTGGTGGTTTTTATTTTCTGTTTAGCTTCGAATCTCTCTGTTATTCTTTTCATCTGTTTTTTGTTTGTTTTTTATTCTTTGGTTCTTATCCTTCCATTTCCTCTCTGGTTGATCCCTGCTATCCCTCTCTCTCTCTCTCTCTCTCTCTCTCTCTCTCTCTCTCTCTCTCTCTCACACACACACACACACACAAGCTCACAGTCAAATCAATCACACACACTTACCCATAGTCCTTTGTAAATTTCTCTGTATTGTATGTATCAGCAGCTAATTAACATCCCGGTGTGTTTCTCGGCTCTCATTGGCTGCTGGTTAATTGGCTGGACTTGGTTAATTAGGTGTAATCTCCCTTTCTGTCTCCCTCTCTCTCTCTCTCTCTCTCTCTCTCTCTCTCTCATTGCGACAGTCCTGCCATTCATCTCATCCCGTCGCTGCTGTTGCTGTGTGTGTTTAAAATTTTTCCATGAGTCATCCTCGGCCTTGTTTGTCTCTCTGCTTGTCTTCAACAAACTGATTTTAAAACATTTCTCTTTTGTCATTCATCTTTTTTTTTCTTTATTACTTTGTTCCTTTTTCACTTTTTCTTTGTTCAACGCTCCTTCTTTTCATCTCTGGTGTGTGTGATTACTACAAGTGTCTCCTCTGTTATTAAATATATATTTTTACTAAAAGACAGTTAAATATATATATATATGTAAACATTTTCCTCAAAAGTCATCTCATCCACATCCAGATGACTTTAAGTCATATTTATATCAACCAAACCTTTTCAGATCCCAAACAATAATTACAAGTAGAAGTAGAAAAACATGAAGAATGCAGGAATTAATTTGACTATTCACTCAATATTTCACTAAGTTTAATGTTACCTTCCCTTTTAGCACAGTTTAGCTAAAGTAGCTAATGTTAGCCCAGTAAGCTAGACACTTTATTTTGAAAGTCTTGGCTCCAAACGGGAAAGATGGCGCCGACCGTGAGCTGAAACTCTGGGCTTCAAACCAACACATTTTTTTCTACACTTTAATGTTAATGTTACCTGTTTTAGCACAGTTTAGCTAATGTTAGCTCAGTAAAGCTAGTGTTAGCTTGGGTCCAACTTAGCAGGGTCTGTTTCCAGCGACACTTTATTTTGAAAGTCCTGGGTCCTGGCTCCAAACGGAAAGATGGCGCCCACCGTAGGCTGAAACTCTGGGCTTCAAACCGACGGGTGACGTCACACCTCGCTCGGTCCTGCTGATATTTGCCCTTTACAATATTAGCCAACAGATCCTTTACTTTCTGCACATATGTTTTTGATTACTAGTTGTTTTTTGTCCTTACTTTCATATATTATATATTTACTCCTTCCTATTTTATTGCTGTCCCAGTTCAGTTTCTTTTAAATCTCTTCTTTCTGTGCATCCATCGCTGTCTGTTTCACTTTCCGCTCTCATTTCATCAAATACATTCTCTCTCTTTTTCTTTTTCCTATTGCCTGTCCCGCCTCCTCTTTCTCTCCTCTCTTCTCTCTCGTTGTTTTCTCCT
Source organism: Euthynnus affinis (assembly GCA_029490765.1). NCBI lineage: Eukaryota > Metazoa > Chordata > Actinopteri > Scombriformes > Scombridae > Euthynnus > Euthynnus affinis. The sequence goes on along the minus strand of CM055851.1, from coordinate 30,726,989 downwards.
CTTCCTCCTCTCCCTCCTCTTCCTCCTCTCCCTCCTCCTCCTCCTCCTCCTCCTCCACCAGACCTGACTGGTTGTTTTCAGATTGTTTAGTTGCAATTAGAGCTGCAGCAGCCTGATCACTGTGATCAGTCAACAGTGACAGCCATTAGCCAGCTACCGCCTCTGTGTGTGTGTGTGTGTGTGCGTGTCTCATAGTGAAAGTGTGTTTTTGTATATGTGTGTGTGTGTGTGTGTCCATTAGCTGCTTGGCCGCAGCACATTAACAGTCCATTCATTATCTGTGTGAATCTCCCTCTGCACTTAAAGCTTTGATCCGTAAAACCTCCAAACAACAAACTGAGGTGTGAATCTGCTGAATTATTTCTGTTCGCTGCTTCGCGGCACAAACAGCGTCAGCATCACATGTTTCATATACATCTGTGATACGTTAGATTATTCACGTCCACGTCCGTTCCAGGCAGCGTAACGATGAACCTGAACTAACTGTAACGTACAAAAATCCTCCTTCCATCATCCTTGTTGGAGCCAGCAGCCAAAAATGGCTTCCAGGGTTCTCCATGGCAACCGGAGCTGCTTCCAAGTCGGGACATAAGTCATTTCAGACACGTCCAAGTCAGGACTGAAATTATTGGTGATGGTTCCAATTCAGGACAAACAAAGTTAGAGTGGAAAGTTGGAGCTGAAGTTACTAAAACAATTCAGTTATCAAGTTTTCTTTTTTTTTCCAAGTCGAAGTCAGGACACGAGTTATTTGACACAAGCTGAGTTGAGTCTTTTATCACAAGTCAAAGTCAGGATTAAGTCAGTTGAGAGACGGATAAGTCAAGTCCGGGTGAGGTCAAGAGTCGTTTGAGACTAAATCAAGTCATTCAAGTCGAGTCCAAAGTCAGTCGAGTCCAGGACAAGTCCTTGAGAAGAGTCTGAGTTGAGACGAAGTTATTTGTTAGTTATTTGACACAAGCTGGGTTTGAGTCTTTTATGGGAAGTCAAAGTCAGGATTAAGTCAGTTGAGAGAAGGATAAGTCAAGTCCGAGTGAGGTCAAGTTTAATCTTAATGTCGTTTGAGGCGAGATCAAGTCATTCAAGACGAGTTCAGGTCAGGACTCAAGTTATCGGAGACAAGTCTGATAAGTCTCAAGTTATTTGAGTCCAAGACTTTTGAAAAGGATCTGAGATGAGGAGAGGTGAATTAGAGTCTCGAGTGATTTAGACAATAGTCAGGATTTAAGTAATTTGAGTCCAAGTCTCAAGTCTAAAGTCAGGACACAAGTTATTTGACACAAGCTGAGTTTGAGTCTTGTTTGACCAGTCGAAGCCAGGACTTAAGTCAGTGGAGAGAAGGATAAGTCAAGTCCAAGTGAGGTCAAGTGTCGTCTGAGACGAGATCGAGTCATTCAAGTCGAGTCCAAAGTCAGTCGAGTCCTTTGAGAAGAGTCTGAGTTGAGACAAAGTGAATTTGAGTCTCAAGTGATTTTAGACGAATCCTATTCAGGATTTAAGTCACTTGAGTCAAGTCTCAAGCTGGATTTGAGTCTTTTTTGGGAAGTCAAAGTCAGGATTAAGTCAGTTGAGAGAAGGATAAGTCAAGTCCAAGTGAGGTCAAGTTTAATCTTATGTTGTTTGAGACGAGATCAAGTAATTCAGAGTCTCAAGTGATTTTAGACGAATCCTATTCAGGATTTAAGTCACTTGAGTCAAGTCTCAAGCTGGATTTGAGTCTTTTTTGGGAAGTCAAAGTCAGGATTAAGTCAGTTGAGAGAAGGATAAAGTCAAGTCCAAGTGAGGTCAAGTTTAATCTTATGTTGTTTGAGACGAGATCAAGTAATTCAGAGTCTCAAGTGATTTTAGACAAGTCATAGTCAGGATTTAAGTCATTTGAGTCCAAGTCAAAGTCACGTCGTGTCACAAGTTATTTGAGAGAAGTCAAAGTTTGGACCCCGATTATTGGAGACGAGCTTTGGAGTGAAGTCCAGTCAGCTCTGGTGTCAGAAGATGACGACTGAAGTCATGTCTCAGTTTAACTAGATGATAATCCAGTAGTAGTTTATAATATAGTCTCAGTCTGCAGTATGAACAGCGGTTCTTGTTTTGTATGTTCAGGCATTTGTTTCATTTTAATGCTCTTCATCATAAAACTGCAACTTACATGTGACAGTTTTCTGAAACCAGAAACGACAAACATGCGTGTGTGTGTGTGTGTGTGTGTGTGTGTGTGTGTGTATCCGACGTCCCCTGCTTACGTCGTACCTGTGAACCAGCCGAGAGATAATTTCAGGTGTTTGAGTACGAATCGTCATCTGAAGCCGTCAGAGGAAGCGAGACGTGGCTTTACTGTGTGTTCATTAATCTGCTAGTGCTCTTTAATGACAATCAGATGCACGGCCTAATTACTGCCACACACACAGAGGGGGGGGGGGGGGGGGGGGGGGGGGCTGCAAGGTCAACCAAGGGCATCATGTTTGTATATGTGTGTGTGTGTGTGTGTGTGTGTGTGTGGTCCCTGATGATACAAGATGATACAAGACTGACCAAGGCAGAGGGTTGGTAAATACACCACAGTTCATCTCCGTGTGTGTGTGTGTGTGTGTGTGTGTGTGTGTGTGTGTGTGTTTTCAGTGCAAATGTGTTGTGTGAATGTCTATTAGAGGCTGCATATGTGTGTGTGTGTGTGTGTGTGTGCATGTTTAAATGAATGTAACCTTGACTAAAGGGCAAAATAAAGGGCAAATTGGAATAAATTTATCAAATTATGAAGCCTCGTACAATATTTATAACCAGCAGATCCACTATTCATTACAAAAGATTAAATACCAACTTGTATCAATAATTCATCCTCTTAATCTTCATTTTTAGTGCAATTAAGAGCAGAAGCAAATGACATATTTCACACTCGGCTCTGAGATAGTTAGCATTCAATTTACTGGATGTGACTGCGGGCTCTGCAGGCTGCAGGCTGCAGGCTGCACGCTGCACGCTGCACGCTGCTGCTGCTGCTGCTGCTGCTGCTGCTCAGACAACATGTGACACAACCTTTATCTGAAGAGGATATAATCCCATGATGATGATGATGATAATAGCAGTGATCATATAGCTTCATGTTTCATACACTTATCTAAATGTAGAGAAAACATCAGTGTTCACATGCATTCATGAGTCAACAGCTTAAAGATTGTTTATGTTTGTTATATTATTCATATTTAGTCTTATATGGGAAATTACCTGCAGATTAAAGAAGCCACCTAACTCTTTAATTAATATTTAACGTTCATGTCAACAACCAGAAACTCTCTCTCTCTCTTTATGGCTGATTTCTATCCGTTCATAGTGCTGCTACTCTCTGTTTCCTTTCTGTTTGATGCTCAGCTGTTGGACGAAGCCCCTTTTTTTCTCGCTGGCATAAAGATGGTTTCACTGCTGATCTTGTTGTAATTTATAAGTTTAAATAATCGCGGCTCAAAATCTGAAAAGGTCGGTATAAATATTTGAAATGTCTGGATATCGTTTTATATCTGTAAAGTTTTAGGCGTCAAGGTTATAAAAAAAGATTGGGAATAGTTTCTGTTCTTCAGTGGATGGAGTCTTTGTACCTCCTGAGACGTTTGCTTCTTTTCCTCCAGAGTGTAAAGTCGCAGGAAAAAAAGCGAGTAAGTAGACTTTGAGTTGAGTTGAGTCTTCCTCCGTTTGTCTTTTCCTTATGATGAAAGAAAGAACTATGAAAATAGAGAAATTAAAAGTTGGTTCTTCCCTCTCACTGTTCATCTTTTCTTCTCCCGTCCTCCCATCATCCTTTTCTCTCTACTTTCATCCCATCAAGCCCTTCTTTCCTCCTTTTCTCATCCCTCCATTTCGTCTGTATCTTCTCTTTCATCCTCTCCTCCTCTCTTTCCCTTCATATCCTCCTTTATTCTTCCATCATTTTCCTTCCTCCTTTTTCTCCCCCTCTCTCTCTTCTCTCTCTTCCTCCTCCTACTTGGGTCATCTATCCCTCCATCTTTCCTCCCTTTTTCTCTCGCTCTCATTCTTCCCTTCCTCATTATCCATCCCTCTTTCTTGCCCACCTATCTCTGCTCTCTATTTTTTCCTCATCCCTTCATCCCTTCCCCCTTCTTTCTGTCTTCTTTATCCATCCATCCATCCTCTCATCTATTAGTCTAACTTCCTCTTTCTCTCTCTTCCCTCTATCAACACTCTTTCTTCCTCTTCTTATCCCTCACTCTTCCTCCCCTTTATGTGTCTCCCTCCTTTCATCAACTCTTTCTTGTCTCCTTCCTCTCATCCTTATCTCCCCATCCTTCCATTTATTTACCTCTCTAGTTCTTCCTCCTTTGTCTCCATCCATCCATCCCTCCAGTCATCTATCTCTCCCACTCTTTTCCTTCAGTTTAAACCTCTGCAGACCTTTATATGTTCCTCTTTTTCCTATCTTCTATCTTTCCCATGATCCCGCATCTCTCTCTCTCTCTCTCCATCCTCCACCTCCTTCCTTCTCCTTCCCTCCTTCCATCCTTCCTTCCCTGCCATCCGTCCGTCCGTCTGGAGAGGGGTGATTCATGTAAATGTCAGGAAATATCAGAGCCGGGGTGGTGGGATTAGGCGAGGGAGAGGAGAAGATACACTGATACCAGCAAATATAACGCTCTGGAAAGACGGCCAGCACCGGGGATTAGGACACACACACACACACACACACACACACACACACACATACATACGTCTCTGAGTGTGTGTGTGTGTGTGTGTCATATGAGTATATTGTGTTATGTGACGTCTGCCGTGTGTCGCCGCATTTTAAAGATTTGTTGTGCATGCGTGAAGATTTTCAAGTGACATCTGCAGCGTTTCTGTTGCATATTGAAGATGAAGGTAAAGGTTGAGTGTGTGTGTGTGTGTGTGTGTGTGTGTGTGTGTGTGTGTGTGTGTGTGTGTGTGTCGGTAGGTTGAGCGAACATAGAAAGAAGGAGCACGGGAGGAGGAGGAGGAGGAGGAGGAGGAGGAGAGGTAGAAAGGTGTTTAATACGAGTGTGAAAGCAGTGTAATATTTAACAGCTTAGTGGGATTTGTCTGTCACATTACAGGGGATTGGACTGAGTCTGGTAACACACACACACACACACACACACACACACACACACACACACACACACACTGAACACTGAAAAGGTGAATGGACGTGTTCAGTGACAGCTGCTGAATCTGAATCTTTCTGCAGAGTTTCATCACTCAGATGTTATAAAACTGTCGTCCGATGATACAGCTGCACACATACGGAGGGAAAAACGAGGATTTTTTTTACATTAAAAGTATTAAAATAAGTTGTGTGTTATAGTAAATCTCTCATCACTTATTACAAAGGTTGAGTGTTTGACTTATATGTTGATTTATTAAAACGTTTCTGCTGTTTAATCTGATTTTCTGTCAATTAAAATAACAGTTTAATTGACTTAATTGTTGAGAATAGGTCGCTCATCTTTTATTTAATTGCCAGGCTGAGTCAGCAAATACTTGATGGCTGTTAAGTTAGAAAAATTCAGATCTTAAAGATATTATGGAGATCAATAAAAAGTCAGGCTGCAGGTCTCCTGCTAAAAGGCTTCAGCTGTATGAATGTACTAGAAACACAGAAGACTGAAGCCCAGCATACAATAATAACAATAACAGATATAAAAGAAAGAAAATGAAGTTATTAAACATTTTAAATCTGACTTATAATAAAAAAATAGATAAAAAATAAAAACATATTTTCATTTTTTTCCCATAAATGTCAGGTGTTTGATTTCCTGAGAAGAGAGCCTCGCTGTATATTTTATACTTTTACATTATTTTCTTCTTTCTGGAACGTACCAATTTCCCCGGGGAGGGGGGGAGGAGGGGAGGTGAGAGAGAGGGGTGAGGGGAGGGGAGGAGGGGGGTCGTGTCATGGAGGGTGAGGTGGAAAGGAGGTGATGGGTCGAGATTAGACCATGTTCCTTTGGACACGGGGGACACAAATCCTGTTAGAGAGCTGAACCAAACAGCCCTGAGTGCACACACACACACACACACACACACACACACACACACACACACACACAGGTGTACATCCTGTCAGACATACGCACAAACAAACATCCAAATTTCCGGAACACATGTAGAGTTTTTGTGTTTGTTTATGGGAACATGTGGAGCACAAACACAATACTGTTTGTATCTATGTGTGTGTGTGTGTGTGTGTGTGTGTGTGTGTGTGTGAGAGAGAGAGAGAGAGAGAGAGAGAGAGAGGAATATTCAGGTAGGAAGTGATAAGTGACCTCCTAGGTGGCACTTCACACCGGCTGATTTAAGTTAAATAACGTTTAACGTGTGTGTGTTTGTTGTGTGTGTGTGTGTGTGTGTGTGTGTGTGTGTGTGTGTGTGGATGAGGCACTTGTACATTTGTGATTGTGACTGTTGGCACTTGTATGGTGACTGTGTGTGTGTGTGTGTGTGTGTGTGTGTGTGTGTGTGTGTGTTTCTTATCAGTGTAGCTGGTGGAGACAGCTTGTTGGCCTCAGGCCTCTATTTCACCCTACAGACCACACAGAGAAGGAGAGGAGGGAGGGAGGGAAGAGACAGACAGGAGAGGAGGAGGGAGGAGGAGGGGGGAGGAGGGGAGGAGGTGGGAAAAGGTGAAGAGAGGAGGAAGCAGCAGGGAAAGATGGAGAGAACAAAAGGGAGGAGAAATGATGGAGAAAGAGAAGAAGAGGGAAGCAGAAACCAAAGCTGTTGTTGTTTGGGACGCTGAAGACTCCAGTCAAAGGATTTTTATTGTGTGTGTGTGTGTGTGTGTGTGTGTGTGTGTGTGTGTGTGTAATAATAGAAAATAGACAATTCAATTGAAAATAGTTGATTCGTCCCTTAAGGGATGATTCGAGGGAAGCGAGTTTTGAAAACAAGTTCATAATGTTTTTAAAAAAAAAACAACACAAATGTGACGATGTTAGAAAGTTTGAATACACTCTGAAGCTGAGCGACAATATCCAACAACACAAAGTGCATTCATCAGTGTATACACAAGGTAAAGCATCTTATAGTAACACCAGCAAAACAAACAAACAAACAAACAATGCAGTTATAAATAAAAATATACTGTGGATGAAACACAGGAAGCAGAAACATCAGCAGCTGGTTAGATAAACAACCTTTAACAAACAGCCTAATGTGCAAATTAACATGTGAATTCTTTAAATAGTAGGTTTAAAGGTTAATTATAACTCACAGTCATGCCGCGCACACACACACACACACACACACACACACACACACACACACGATGAGGCAGGAGAGGAAGCGAGCGTTTCATAAATGATCGTCACTACCTGCAGGTTGGTTTGTGAGTCGTCTGACATGCTGGAGCTCCTTTTTATGAGTTAAACAAGACAAAATTAACGTTGTAAATTTAGTTAAAAATAATAATAATAATAATAATAATAATAAATAAAAAGGCCGACAGGATGTTTTGATCTGTGACGGCAGGTTTGGAGTTTAAGGATCCATCCTGTTCTCTTCACCTTCATCCAGCTGTCAAACTCACCACTCAAACTTTCTTTTTTTATATATATTTATATATATATATATATATATATATCTTATTAAGACATTTTTAATAATGCAAATTGCAGTTTTGATTTGAAAGTGATTAGTTTGTTTGCTTTCCTTCGGCGGTTTTTTATTTAGCAAACCGAAGAGCTTTCAGCAACTTTTTTCCACTTTTAATTTCCTCGGATGTTGACGTGAAGCGTTTTTACAAACTGGGAAGAGATGATTAATTTCCACATCACGATGAACGTGGGATAAGGTGAGGAGAGAAGGGGGGGGGGGGGGGGGGCTTTCACCTCGTGATGGGACGTTCAATGACAATCTGAAATCCGAAAAATTCAGCTTTTTAATGCACAAAATAGCAGAATTAACTGTTTATTTTTGTTAATTATTTGTTTCATAGACATCATATGAGGTGCAAGCTATGAATTTTTTCATTATCCATCAGTTATTATTTTTAAATTGATAATTCAGCCAAGAAGAATTGTTTTTATATCCAGTTTACAATGATATAAAACACAGAAAAACAGCAAATCATCACGTTTGACAAGCTGGAACAAGAAAATATTCATAATTATTGTTCTATTTTTTTAAAATTTGGCAGCTGAGCCTCTAATAGTTGAATCTTATTTATAGTTTTTTTGGGTCAAAGTTCGACACAAACAAACGACGTGAGATCAGACTCACGGTTTTAAAATGTGTAAATCTTTTAGACGCTGACACGAGAACCCGAGAGGAGGAAGATAGAAGGTAAATACTTTAAGGAGGAGGATGAGACGAGATGAAGGGAAAACAGAGAGGAAGAGGAGCAGAGGAGCAGAAGAGGAGAGAAGAAGAAGAAGAGAGGAGTGAAGGTGATAGAGATCCGGGGCCGCTCGACTCTGAGCATGCAGGATTGAAGCATCCTGAACATGCAGAGCGGCTCTTCTCCCCCTCTGAGTGATTTAAATATTGACCTCAGGTTATTACGAGCTTTTTAAATCAAATTACCGAGTGTTGGACTCCTGCCTGATACCTGATAGAGCCAATCAGACGGCTCGTCCCGCTCCCGGAGCTTCCACCACACAGCACTTTACATAAATTAAGATTAAAGTTGGGGAAGTTTTTCGGGAGTTGGTTTAAACCACGCAGTGACACTCTATCAAGATAGTTTGTGTTGTAACTCAGTGTTGGTGTTAATCCCTGGTTTAAGATCTGCAAAGCTGCATTTTCCAGGACATTTGAAAGTGATAAAACTCTCAAGTGTTTGCAGCTGCAGGCTTTTTTTTTTTTTTTTTTTTTTAATTTTTTTCCATGTTGCACAAGCAGTAAGTTTCACACCAACAACATGTGTAGGTTTAAAATAAATCAAAAGATGAAAGTTTTGCAG
>CM055851.1:30685566-30713066 GCA_029490765.1 Euthynnus affinis | reverse complement strand
TAAAACTAAACTCTGCAGGTTGCTGACATACATTATAACAGAGCAGATGACTAATCAATTCACTGGAAATTAAAATAATTGTTAGTTGCAACCATATAAAAGCAGATTTACCTGCAGCCTCAAAATGTTTATTAAAAACATGAGAGAAAATGTTAAAAACAATAATAAACTGTCTAAATGTGACGAATGCTGCCACACTTTAACCTCAAGAGACAAAAACAAACATGAACAGTTTCTGAGGAAACGTTTTAAAACAGAATCAATGAAGAAGATGCATCAATGTGCATTATTATTATTATTATTATTATTATTATTATTATTATGAAGTTGTGGTGCAGTGTGTCATTAATAAAACTGCTGCTGACTTTGTTTTTAATTCCACTGACCTGATTAAAGATCACACGAGATTAAATAAGCAGTTCATTCAAACTAGTTAAAACACGACATTAGTGAGTGTGTTTTTAGTTTCATTTTGCTGCTACACAATAAAATAAAATCTCATTTGAAAAGTGAAGTAAAGGTTCAGGTTGCATCTGCTGAAAGTTAACTCTTTAGTTTAGTTAATGCTGCATAAATCAATATCCTCTGTGTTTGTGTGATGATAGAAGAAACTTTAAAGCTCTACTGAACACTTTTACCTCCTCAGATATTTTTCTGAGGAGCTTCTTTACATTCCCAGCCTCTATATTTATATTCTGGGGCTCTACTGGAATATCTTTACATGATTTCCAGTTAAAAACTCCTTATTTATCTTCTACTGGTCCTTTATGCAGCCCCTCAGTTTAGCCTCTGTCTGAAACAGGAAGTTTTAGCTCCTGTCTCTTTAAGAGAGGCCCCGCCTCCTCATGAGCCCCGCTCTGTTCTGATTGGTCAGCTTTCAGGAAGCTATATAAACAAACTATAGCAGCAGGATTTCACCTCTCTTTCCTCCTTCTTTACTCACAAATGTTCAACTTGTCAAATCCATCCGTACAACAACACATGGAAACACCTTAGCAACCACCTTAGCAACCACCTTAGACTATTTGTAACAGATATTCAACATCATAATAGTAAATATATATAACAGAAAATGATAAAAAGCATAATATGTCTCCTTTATCTGTGCTGACGGAGCTTTAAGTTCCATCTATGGATGTTTCAGACTCTAAACAACACGGCTGCTGTTTCCTGGCTTTCTGGCGCTTTCTGCTTCTTCATCACTTCGTCGTCACATCTTGCTCGAGGGCACTTCACCACGACCCCGCGGCCGCTCGCGCTCCTCCACGAGCCGTCGGAGGGTTTGAACCCGCAACCTCTTCGGACGCGGTTTCAGTCTCCAGCCACCAGACCGCTCTGAATATTTCACACCTCGCACTCTCAAGCACATCCACAGTGAAACTAAAAATTAAAAATGCCGCTGGTGGTTAATTACGATTTCATGACCTCCTCCAGTAAAACGAGTCCGGTTGGAGGAGGAGGAGGAGGAGGAGGAGGAGGAGGAGGAGGAGGGGGGTCAGGAAGGACACAAAATGTCCGCCGAGAGATGTCCGTCAGCACGGAGCGCCGTTACTGTATGCGGAGCGAAAGCAGAGGGTGTTTATTTAGTATTTATTCTGCACTTCATCATCTCCCCGTCGCTAATCCACTGGCTGCTGTACGCACCACTGACCACGCCGTATCGCTAACCTCTGCCTGGATCACAGAGAACCGAGAGCGTGTGTGTGTGTGTGTGTGTGTGTGTGAGAGAGAGAGAAAGAGAGAGAGAGAGAGAGGATGATGTCTATCCCTCCATCTGAAACCTTGTTAAATATTCATTGACAATTATTCCGCTTTGACCGAGGAGTTAGATGATGCTACTGCAGAGAGAGAGAGACTGAAAAAGAAAGTGTGTGTGTGTGTGTGTGTGTGTGTGTGTGAGAGAGAGAGAGAGAGAGAGAGAGAGAGAGAGAGAGGGAGGCAAAAGAATAATAGAAGATTGTCTTGAAAATATTATGATAAATCACTTGTATCTAAAATCATTAAATGACCTGCAGACAAACCGAAAACGCAGACTGACAGAGAGAAAACACCCACTCTGTCTGTTCCACTCTCTCTCTCTCTCTCTCTCTCTCTCTCTCTCTCTCACACACACACACACTCAGCAGCTTAGAGCATGATTAGGTGAGCGTATTAAATATTAAATATCAAATAGTGCCCTTGCTCGACTCTCCTGCCATCTGACAGAGTGACTGACTCTCAGGGAGAAAAAGAAGCAGTGCTGAAACACTCGGTCCGTCCAGATACGATAATCACTGTTCTGCTCACTGTTCCACCTTTAAAGGATCAGTCTGCACATTTTATATAGTTTCCTCATGTTCGGATCCAAAACTGTCAACCAGCTGATCTACTAACAAGTATCATGTGTGTGTATGAAAGCTCTGACTCCTCCGTTGTTTTTCTAGAAACTATTAAACACCCGTCAGAGAGCCTCGCCGCTGCTGCTCTGGTCTGACATGTTCATTATCACGATCATTATATTAGTGAGCAGCACATCTCTGACTCACCTTACCTCAGCTTTTCACCATTTCTCACCATTTTTCTTACATTTTATTGTCTTAAATAATTAATTGAAGAACGTAGATTAGATTAGATCAACTGATAATGAGACGTAATCGTTGGCTGCGGCCCTGCTATGAGCTGATTGGCTGTTGGTCACGTCTCCAGTTTTTTTGTGATTTCAGTTTCACTTTGGTAACAAAAAACATTCAAACTCTCTTACATTCAACATGTAATTTCAGCCGCTTGGTGTCACCTTATAATGTAAACCAATGAGGAGTTTGTGTCAAACTGAAGCTTCTGACGTCTAAACTAGAAGTCTGACCGCTTTCAAACCTGCATCAATGGATTCACAACAAAATTTCCTACAAAAATATGATTTTTAATGTCAGATATTTCACAAAAAGCTCTCCAGCTGCTCCTGATGATGTCACTCCACATTACACACTCATAATAAAATCACAGGAGGAGCAAGAAAAGACTTTAAAACACTGAATAAAGCAGTTTCAGCTAAAAAAAAATCAGTGTTTCTCCACCATGTTGGGTGATCACCGGACTTCCTGGAGGGGCTGTTAGCCGAGCTGCTGCTAACGTTTGCCCAGTTTATTTCTCTGATAACTTAAGATCCACACGTCCAATGACTAAAATCCTTCTTGCGGCTAAAAGATCAAGTTAAAAACCAGCTAAATTTATCATGAAAATGTGGCTTCAAACTGAATAAAAGTCCATTTCTAACAGTTTGTGTGGAACAAGCACAACAAAGCCCATGTATTATCTTGTATGTGTGGAAGTTACTCTTTGCTAGACGCCATTGTAGCGGACAAACACGGCGCCCACGCATGCATCTTGTGCACTATACTCTTTGGTAGAGGAGGTATGACACCATTGACAGGCCACCAAATGAAACGGTCCGTTACTTTGATTAAAATGACAGATTTCTCTGGGTTTGAACATTAATGTAAGAACACAACTCAACAACATATAGAACATAGGTCTAGACCTGAGTGACAACAACCTGACGGTTTCAGGAGAGAAGCTTCTGTCTGGTCTAGTTGTTTTTACACATTTTAATGAGGAATAAATACAGATTACAGCTTTAAACAGCTAAAAATCACATCTTAAAATATTTGTTTTGGGACTCATGATTTAGATTTTTTTTTTTTACAGTATCGCCTGAATGTGTTTGATATTGTTGAACACAGTTCATCTCACCCCTGAGGGCCATCTTTACCCTATAGGTGTCGTTAGAGCAGCTGCTAAATCCAGCCGAGCGATTGGACTGGTCGGACTGGTTTCCATCCCGACTAACGAGGCCGTAAAAGAGATCAGAATCAGCTCCCAGCTGAGGAGCCGGCTAACGGGCTCCCCTGCTAATTTTTTTTTTTTTTTTTTAAAGCTTCTTTTTTTTTATTTTTTATTTTAACTCCCCTCAGAGCTTGTGTGTGGTGGTGTTGTCGCCGTAGTAACCATAATAATCCAATGAAGAAGACCCTCGGGGGTGATGGTGGCATATTGTGGCAGATGCCAACAGCCATAAAGCATTTCTCTGTCAGGAGAGAAAAGGAGGTTGCACTTCTTCCTTTCCTGTACCTTTTATATCCCTCTCTCTCTCCGTTGTGTCATTCCTCCCTCCTTCCCTTCCTCCTTCCCTTCCTCCTTCCCTTCCTCCTTCCTTTCCTCCTTCCCTCACTTCCTTTCCTTCCCAGGCCTCCCCTTCTCTTTCCCTTCTTTCCACCATCCCTCCCTTTTTCTTCCTGTTTCTTGACCTCACTTCCTTTCCTTTCGTCTTTTTCTCTCCATTAAAAACAAGTGAAACAAATCTTCTTTCCCTTCTTTTCTATCTTCTCGTTCTCCATTTCTCCTTCTCTCCTATCACCTCCTCTTTTTCTTCCTCTCTCCGCCGCCCCTCCGTATCACCCGGTGGAGGTTGAGGACTGCAGCCGCTGTTTTGATTCATGTTCCACCTTTGATATTGAAAATAACTGGAATGGTGTCCTTGAACAGAGTGGAAAGCCCAGACAGGAGGAGGAGGAGGAGGAGGAGGAGGAGGAGGAGGAGGAGGTGCATTTGGAAAAAAGAGGTAGAACAAAATAAACCGGACGGCCCCCGTTCTCGCCGTCCTCTCTCCGTCACGTCACACATTACTTTCAGTCCTAGACGCTCGCCATCAAATTACATTTAATAACCAAGAATTATGCAGAATGGACCTTAATTACCCGTAATTTACCCCCCCCAAAATCTTAATTCCCCTCCGCCACCCGCCGCGTAAATAAACGCCACATCTAATTTGCTTGTTTTGAAGAACACAGTGCACGGTGACGGTTATGAGAAGCCTTTGAATATCGGCTCAAGGTAATTTGATTCCTGAAGAGCCCGCTGCATTTTTAAAGATCTGGACTCAGCCAGGCGTGAGGTCTCTTTTTCTTTTTCTGCCTTTTTCTAGAAGAAGAAATCACAAGTGTCGCCTTTGAGACGGACGGCTGCTGGCGCTTCTGAACAGGAAGGAGGAATAATGTCAAAAAAATGTCATGAATCTATATTTTCTTTTTCTATATTTAAAGTGCGTCTTAAAGGAGCCCCACAGCGCTCTCCTATAAACAAACTAAAGTTATTTCTCTTTTCATTTTTACCAACCAGAACTCATCCAGTGCATCCTTGAAGTCTAATCGTCATAAAATATTTGCAGAGCAGAAGTTTGAATCCTGCTTTGTTTACGTCCACTTTCATCAACTCATCATTCTTCTTCTTCTTCTTCTTCTTTTAATAGAAAGCAGTAAAAGCAGGAAATGTTGGGTTTGCATCAGCGGTAACTTAACACCACCACCACACATACACATAAATAAGCATTCGTTCAGTAGCTTTGGTTGCTAAGGTGGTTGCTAAGGCGGTTGCTAGGTGGTTGCTAAGGTGTTTCCATGTGTTGTTGTACGGATGGATTTGAAGAAGTTGAACATTTGTGAGTAAAGAAGGAGGAAAGAGAAGTGAAATCCTGCTGCTATAGTTCCTGAAAGCTGACCAATCAGAACAGAGCGGGCTCATCAGGAGGGCGGGGCCTCTCTTAAAGAGACAGGAAGCTAAAACAGCCTGTTTCAGACAGAGGCTGAACTGAGGGGCTGCATAAAGGACCAGTAGAAGATAAATAATAAATAGAGTTTTGTTTTTGACTCCAGTGGAGTCCCAGAATAAAAATACAGAGCTGGGAATGTTTACAATAGGTTTCCTTTAAATAAAAATAAGTATTTATAGCACAACAAACTGAAAACCGACCAAAATAAAAGCAAAAAGTAAAACGTAGATGAACAAAAGAAAACAACAGATGAGTAAAACTAAATCCAAACAACAAACTAAAGTAAAATAAACTCGTTCTTTAAAGATTTTTCATATAAAAGTGATATAAAAAACAATAATTAAGAACATTAAGTACTGAATAAATATATGTTGTCCTTTTTTTAGCACTTCTTAAAGGTCTAAACACAATTGAATCTTTTCACATTTACTCATTTTCAGTTTCTTTATCCATGAGTGACCATCGCTGCAGAGCCAATCAGTGAGCAGCTTTAAACTAGTCGCCCACGGCTGTGTGTGTGTGTGTGTGTGTGTGTGTGTAGAACTGTGTGTGTCATCATGTTTTTATCTTGCAGTTTATGTTTAATGTCTCTATTTTATAAGAAAGGAAGGGAAATCCAGAGCAGCAGCATCTCCAGCATGTTTCTATTAAAACAAGAGGAGATATGAATCCACACAGCTCATCTTCTCCTGTCACGCTTCCCTCTCTGTCCTCACACACACACACACACACACCCGGACAAAAACACACAATCATCGCCATCATCTGCCTCCTCTCTCCTGCTGAGTGTGTGTGTGTGTGTGTGTGTGTGTGTGTGTGTCGTAGCAGAGAAAGAGTTTCTTCTTGTGAAGTTGTTTTTTAAATCATATTTGATTTCATGCATAATTAGCTTGGCCATCAGCAGCCGCCGGGCCTCATGCTGGGTGTTTATACACACACACACACACACACACACACACACACACACACACACACACACAGTATACATCCCGGGTCAGATAGGATACACACACATTGTTTGAGAACATTCACGACATTTCTACCTTTTTATTTTTTCTTGCAACTGAAAGGTACACTGCTTACCTCACCTGTGTGTGTGTGTGTGTGTGTGTGTGTGTGTGTGTGTGTGTGTGTGTGTGTGTGAGGCCTGCAGGCAACTTCCAATTTGCCAAAAGAGTGAGAGAGAGAGAGGAAGGAGAAGAGGAGTGAGAGTGAGTGAGAGGAGTCTTCTTTGCTTTGCTGGAGACTCACTCGCAGTCGGATTAAAAACGTAATTATGTTTTAAAATGATATTTTAATTAAATATGGAGGGAAGCAGAAATGGATTGGCACCAAAATAATTAATCAAACATCAAAAAAAAAAAAAAAAAAAAAAAAAAACAAGTCGGCAGCGTCTTTCTGCTTCGGCCAGCAGAAAATAAAGTCAGCAGGCCTGTTAGCTCTGCTGAACATTCATTTAATTCTCTGCTATCTCTGTTTTCTTCTGTTCCTCTCTGCCCCACACACACACACACACACACACACACACACACACACACACAACAACAGTTCGTTCCCACATTCCCACAATGCATTTGTGATGATGACTTATAGATGTAATTAATTATCAATTTGCTAATTAATGATCAGTGTGTTCAGTATGTGATCTCCAGTCTGTGGCGTCTAATATCAGGACGCTCGCTAACTGCTTCCTGTTAGCAACTCAGCTGATATACACATATACAAAGCCTGTGATGTTGACGAGCTTGTTGCTCCCGGCAACAGGAGCAACTGAAGTTATAATAAACATCACCTGTGGCAAGATGTTTACTTACATTACGCTTTCAAAGCTGCTTTGTAATAATAATAATAATTTTTTTGTGTTGTGTTTTAATGCACATTAATTCACATTTTGTCACTTTCTAATAAAATATGATTTAATATAATAATAAAATATAATTTTTCACATTCAAAACTTTAAAATCATTGCAAACAACTAAAAAAAATCACAGTGATAAAAAGATTTATTTCAGTTTTTGGAAACAGAAGTTTGACAAAAACAAAACTCGACTCCGTCAGTGGATGAAGTTTTTATCGGTTGTCATGGAGATAGTTGTCGTCACGTGACCTACAATCAAACAAACATGTTTGTGAACAATCCGCAAAACGTCTATGAAGACATCTGGACTGTTTCTCCTTCCTCTTTCTCTTCTTCTGTGTTCCTTTTCCTCTCGTTCCCTCTCCGTCTTTTCCTCGTCTCTCTCTCGATTCCCAAACAGTTCGGAGGCTGACGGACGGACGGACGGAGGGATAGAGAGAGAGAGAGAGAGAGAGGGAGGAGAGGGAGGAGAGGGATGAGTGGAGAGGAGAGAGGGAGATGATAGAGGCAATCAATATTTCTAGCATTCTAATTAAAGCCTCTCGGTGGAATAAATCCATGTAATTATCAGTAAATGAAATACAAGGTCACTCTACCTGATGAAGGGATGGACGGAGGATGATGGAGGGCTGGATGGAGGAGAAAACAACAGCGAGGCAGCGTCTTCAGCTTTAGCAGTGGATTGCAATGTCTTATTTTTATATATATATATATATGTAGTGTATATATTTATTTATGTCTATGTCTCACACACAAACAAACCTCTCAGATGCTCGTTAACTGCTGCACACATCGTTTAGAATAATAAGAATCTGTTTCTGTCGTTCGTACCGGACCACACGATTTGCTCCAAACTGGCTGTGATGTCACGAATCAGGCTCGTTTATTAAAAGCGATCGAGCACGGAGAAACTTAACTTACAGTCAGACTGATTCTAAACTTCTAAAAAGACAAAAAAAAAAAGTCTGAATCCTGAAAGAAAAATCTTTGAAGAAGCAGATTTTCTTGATGTTCTGTGAAGTCGCGGCTTCTCGTTTCTTTTTAAGGAAACAGAAAATAAACAAATAGATCAGCAATTATTTGATAATCGGTCGCTCAGTGTTGACGATCGACGACGTTTCAGGCAAAAAAAATTTACAGAAAAAATGATAATTCGCTGCTTTTTTTTAAACTTATTTAACATGAATGTAAATTGAACATCTTTTAGTTTGGGAGTGTTGGTCAGGCAAAAGAAGACATTTAATTGCAAAAACTTGGACCTTGAAACCCCAGCATGCTCTCTAACACACACACACACACACACACACACACACACACACACACACACACACACGCACACACACACAAAAATGCAGAGAAAGTGAATCTTACCTGCAACAGTCTGCAGCAGTTTGAGTTATTTATCACTGGAACAATGTTAATGAAAGCTGGAGTGTGTGTGTGTGTGTGTGTGTGTGTGTGTGTGTGTGTGTGTGTGTGTGTGTGTGTGTGTGTGTGTGTGTGTTTTACAGGAAAACGATCCAGCGTGTTCCACCTTCTCTGCAGTCTTTAGATGATACTCAGATGAATTGACAGAGGAAGATAAATACTAAATAAATGACTAAACAAGCTGCTGGAGCCTTTAGATGTTTTCTCTCCATCCCTCCTCCTCCTCCTCCTCTCTTTCTTCCTCTCTCCTCTTCCTCTTCCTCTCCTCTCCTCCTTTCCCTCCATCCTCCAACCTAACAACATCTACCAGTTTACCTCTGTCTCTGTGATTAATTTTGAAAAACCTGATTCTCTGAGAGCGGCGGTTCTGTTTTGATTCAGTTGTGAGACATGAATAGAAAAACACAATAAAGAGAAGCAGCACTGGAGATATCTTTATTGATTTTTTTTTTTTTTTTTTTTTTCAGGTGATCATCATTTTCTCTCTCCGCTCGCTCTTTGGTGCCTGGTTGACGTTTTTTTTTTTTTTTTCTTAATAGTGTTTTAGGTCTGCATCACTAGAGCATGCTGGGAGATCAGCTAATTTCACACAGAAGACGTGTCAGGGTGTGTGTGTGTGTGTTTAAGATGCTAAACTCATGCTGGCTACTTAAATAAAAGAAGAAACCAACAACATCCATCACTCAGAGTGCTCTTGAGCAAAGCATCATGTCTGAACTTCCTGTTAGAAGTCAGAGTGAGCAGCTGATTGGTCCAATTAGGAAGGATAAACGACGTCACTGTGCATTCAGTTACGATCATAGACTGTATAAAAATACGGACGTGGTTACCGTGACGTCACCCGTTCCTTTCTGAAGAGCGGTTTTGAAGCTCAAGATTAGCCGTCGCCATCTTGGCAGTGCGTGATGCTATCTAACTCCCAGCCAATCAAAAGCGAGCAAAGAGGCGGGGCTGAATTGGCTGCAACAAGCCGCCTAAACACTAAGCAGCCTCATGCAGAACTTTGCAGCGTAATAAAATTTAAAAAGGTGAGTGATATAAAAATTCTCCCCCCGTACAGTCGACATGAACGGAGAAATTAGCTTTAGAGACCAAAACTGTTGTTTGTAGCAGGCTGTAAACATGTTTATTTACGTTTTTACATGGAGGTCTGTGAGGAAATGACTCGCTTGTGGAGCCTCTAGTGGCCGTTAGAGGAACTGCAGCTTTTGGCTGCTTGGTTACGATAAGTTCCTTCTAGTTTGGCTTCTGCATGACTTCCTCGTTGCTGTTGTCAGTGTTTCCTCTAGGTTGAGTGGTGTGGGGGGGGGATTAGCAGGCAGCTACACATTTCTCTGTTTTCTATTTATCAGTTTAGCATCGTCAGGCTAGGCTAGGCTAACCCATTGTTGCTAACTTTGGAGCTAACCTTCACTTTTCCAGCAGTTGGGGAAACAACAGACGTGACTTTTCATGGTGTTGACAAGCTGCAGCGTTTATTAACTGACACGCTGTAGTCTGTACTGTACATTTACTGACACACTGACAACTTACAAACTTTACAAACTTTACAAATGAATGTATATTTGGCGTTAATTTTGACATTTTAATAGATATATCCTCGTGGCTGCGACGTGCGGAGACCGAACCGCCAGGGAAAAGCGAGACAAAGTGAACATTTTGAAAGACACACAGACCCTTTTCCAAAAAAACATTTTTGAAGAAACACAAGATAAATTGTTTCCTTCCTAATGTCACATTTCAGGACACCTGTCAGTACACACACACACACACACACACACACACACACACACGCAGCGTTTTTTGAGATGAAGATATTGAAGAATTTGGCAGGCGGCTGAGCCCGGCGCTGGGGGCAGGTGTTACAGCAGCTCCCATTAATACAGCTAATTAACATTAGCCACTATTCTAATTAACACGCAAACTAATTAGGAAATAATTAACCGACATAAAAAAAAAAAAAAATCTGATCTTGATGAGAAAAAGAGAGGAAGAGACGAGGTCGAGGGCGGAGCTGCAGACAGACAGGAAAGCTGCGGGTCATGGAGGGCGGTCAAAGGGAATTATGGGAGTTTTAGAAGCATGAGGTGAAAAGGTCAAATAGAAAGCAGCTGGTTTATATCTTATATTAATAATAAAACATTATATCTACAAGTATCTGCATCATATGTGTAATTAATCCCCTTACATTTATTTTAAGAGACATTTTCTAGATTATTTTTGCTCCTCTGTTGTTTGTAGCTGAACCTGCCTGACATTTCTTATAGTGTTGCACTGGTGAAGCTGTGTGTGTGTGTGTGTGTGTGTGTGTGTGTGTGTGTGTGTGTGTGTGTGTGTATGTGTGCAGTCTTGTATCACTGGCAATTACTTATTCTGCCTTCAAAAGATGAAATTCATTCAACTGCTTCACACAAATCAAACTGTATTACAGTATCAACACGCACCAGGTGTGTGTGTGTGTGTGTGTGTGTGTGTGTGTGTGTGTGTGTGTGTGTGTGTGTGTGTGTGCTGGCAGCTGGATGCAGCCATCTCATATCCATTATTGATCCTGTATCATTACCCACTGCTCCGCTCTATCAAGACAAAAACACCCTGTTATTGGAATATCTCACGTCCAGTATTGACCTGCGAGACACACACACACACACACACACACACACACACACACACACACACACACACACACACACACACACACACACACACACTGATGTTGCAAGAAATTAACGTCAGATCTGGATTCAAAAGACAAACAGCGACCTCGTTTATGGCTCGCTGATTAAAAGCTCCTCTACTCTCCCACCGCTCCGCACTCGCTCTGCACGTCATTCTGTCGATTTTACTGTATTTGTGTTTCCTTCTTCTTATTAAAAAAGTCAAGTTACTGTCGTGCACATCATCAAGACAACAGATCAGACAATAATCATAACTCACAGAGGAACAAACTGGTACAAAAACGTAAGAAGTTTGCAGAGTTGTGAGTCTCACATTTAAGAATAGACACCTTTTTTTTAAATTTTAAAAGTGTAAATCAACACACACACATTCAGAAGGACAATTAAAATGAGTAAAACATCTCCAGAAAAGTGTAAAAGACAGAAGGTTTCATTTATCTCTCCACCTGCTTGGTGACAGAAACCAGCAGCAGCAGCAGAGTGTTTTTGGGCAACGCTCCCGGCAGCAATCAGCAGCGAGCAGCGAGCCGGCCGGCCGCAACTCGTTCACATGACTCCTGGCATTAAGATGTTTTCCTCCAGATTAAAGCGACAAAGCTGACGCAACACCGCGGGCGCCGCTCTGGAGATATGACGTCATAGTCTGGAACGAGTGAACGCACTTCCTGTTTGTGGGTGTGTTATTTGTGTGTGTGTGTGTGTTGATTTATTAGCAGCTATCTGTTGTTGTTGTTGTTTTAATGAATGGTGTTTGCAGAGGAGACGCAGTGTGTTCTGGATCTCGCCGTGTTGCTGCTGCCGCTCGGCTCTCAGTCCTAACACCGCTGTTTGATTGGCAGCTATAGCCCCGGGAAAACCCCAGGAGACACACACACACACACACACACACACACACACACACACACACACACGTATATCTATAAAGGCAGGCACTATAGACACACAAACATTCGGACACATTCGGGATCCAGCCACATTTTCACAGCGGCAAATCACACAGCTTCACACACTCACATGTTTTTTAAACCTAGAAACATGCCATGCACACACACACACACACACACACACACACACACACACACACACACACACACACACACACACACACACACTCTGACACACCTCAGGGGAGATGTGCTTGTGAAGGTTTCCAGGGATTCTGGGTAAATTGGCCCTGACATGTAAACAAAAAGCCCCAAAATGACTTGATTCAGCACATCGAACACACACACACACACACACACACACACACACACACACACACACACACTCTCACACACACACACACACACACACACAGAAACAAATATTTATGCATACATGTACACAAGCAGATAGAAACACACACAAAGATTACATACACAGACTGTGTGTGTGTGTGTGTGTGTGTGTGTGTGTGTGTGTGTGTCTCTGTGTGTGTGTGTGTGTGTGTCAGGGGACGGTCTCCATATTCATCAAATGAGGCAGATTCTTATTGATTCTCGTGTCTATTAGCGGCGTTAAAGACGAGACTAGAAAGGCTGGAGTCACTCAGTCATCGCAGAAATGATCGGCAACGTATCTGATTATATAGATTTTTATTATATTAATGTCTCTGTTTTTGACCTCCTGCACAGCGCGGGCATGTTTTAAGAGTTTTAAACCGGTGACGTTTATTATATCATCCCGATCAATCACTGGGATGATGAGGATAGAGGGCGCTGGAGCACAACACCTGCATAAAAACGACTTTAAAATATCAGTATTCATGAAATAAGCAAGGTAAATATTCTAGTTAGGGAGTGAAATGTATAACCTGCAGTAAAAATGTAGGTTAGAATAGTTCTGCGTTGTCTAAAGTTGGTGATAGGTGATGTGTTCGTGGCCTGCTGTGGTGCGTTCAGGTACATCTCTGATAAAACGAGAAGCTACAGCAGTCAGATAGAAGTGTAGTGTCTTTAATGGTACACACACCTTAAAGCAGGCTCTATATAATATAACAGTCCAGCTTTATAGAAGGTGTTCTGATCATTTGCATCGTCCCTATCGAATAAATACATACATTAATAAAATAATTACACCCTCCCTTCCTCCCTTCCTCCCTAAAGAAAGATTTCCAGCAGCCTCTACTGTCCCAGTTCACTAAGATGCTCTTCCTCAAGTACATCTTTATTATCTGAAGATGCGACCACATGACCAGGAGAGACTCCAACAGCACCCAGAGGAGCACAGAGGCTGTAAACAAACCTGCTCCTCCTTCATAAGGCTGAGTGAGAACAGCGTGGGCCGCCCTGAATGTAGAAACTCACATCTTCAGAAGTTTTTTAATCTGTATTCAGGTAATCAGAATATCACACAGGGGATTGTTCTCTCTCTTAAAACTCTCATAGGCTTCTTTATTCAGCACGCCGGCGTCTCTCGGGTGGGGTTCGCAGAGGTCGAAGGGATGATGCTGATAAGTTCGTCTTGTGATGTGGTTGTAGCGGAGCCCCCCCTGGTTTTAGCCGCTGGCTGGGGAGATTACCATCAAGGACGCCTTCATGTTCCTAATCTTGCCTCTTCTTCTTCTTGTGTGAAAAGTGCAAATGAGATTGAAAAAGTTTCTGCCAGGCTTTTTCTTTCGGCTCTCGTGACGCCCGTTCCAGCGGCGGCGTTCCAGCGGAAGTTATCGTGTCTGTCTGAACGGAGAAGCCGACTCTCTGACCGTCCGCTGGAGCAGTGGCAGAGCTGGAACAAATATCCAGAGGGGGGGGGGGGGGCAAGAGGTTCACAAGAGGGTGAAAGTTAAACCAAATCACAAAAATAGTGCATTTTCTTCACTTTTCTAATAATAATAATAATAAAAACTCACTTTTACCAAAACATTTGACTGAAAACACACGTAATAATAATAATAATACATAACAATAACGAGGTCACAGCAAATGAATGTTGAATAAAAAAGAACATTTTAGATTTGCAGACTCCCGTCAGTGGTCAGTGTGAGCAGGATAACAGGTGAACTTTAAGCCTGCGTGTCCTAAATAACATTAAATATGAAATATATTCTCATTTAGAGCAGCTGTGATCTGCAGCTGGAGCTCCTTCCAGTCGTCTCTCAGCTCCCTCGTCACGTCTCATGATGTAAAAAACGTACAGTGTTCGTCCACAGCAAAAGCAAGGCTAAATGTTTACAGTGAGTTTTAGCTTTTCAGTCGTTTATAATGGATTTCAGGTACAGTTACCGACTCTGCACTGGAGGTCCAATGCAGACTGGAAAGTTAACATTGTGGTTCTTTGCGGTCTGTTCATCTTCATCGTTTATGCAGCTTTGCACCATCTATGATCACTTTGGTAGAATCAGCACCATGGAGAGCGCTGCTGACACCACATGGTCGCTTTAAATAACTTTACTTTACTTAACTCGGATGGTTTTTTTTTCTGTTTTTTGTACATTTGTTTGTGAGCGCCGGCCCTTGTTGAATGCTCAGCACTGCGTTATGTTATTGTGTTATTGTGAATTTCAGAAAATCAGACCCAGATCGTTCACAAGAGGGAAAAAAAAAGTATGAAAAGGATCTGCTGTGTGTGTTTTTACACTCTAACCATTTAAAGGAATGTGTGTGTGTGTCAGATGTGTAACAGTAGCTCACAGATATATGTACATTTTCATTTTTGTTTTGATCCTTTTTACAGTTCAGTAGACAGACGGCCATGGCGAACGACACACACACACACACACACACACACACACACACACACTAACAGATGGAGCTATGAGTCTAGTTTGAAGAGAAATAATTTCTGACAGAAATCCTTGAAGATCCTTCAGACTGGGAAGCAGCCCAACTCATCACCGTGTGTGTGTGTGTGTGTGTGTGTGTGTGTGTGTGTGTGTGTTTTAAACAGACACTGCGTTCCAGTTCTGTGTCCTCAAGGCGTCCAGGAGAAATTGCTTCAGTGTGTGTGTGTGTGTGTGTGTGTGTGTGTGTTTCATTATGGCTTTAGTCAGCTGTTAGGTATGAAAAAGCCAATTATAACCATAAGATTGCATTTGCTTGCTTGCTGCAAACTTCAGAAAACAGACGAACTGAATGAATAACTGACTGATTCTCTAACTGACGTCCACACTGACTGACTGACTGAAGTCTCCTCCGTGTAATGCCAATAAATGTACTTTTACAATGTCAAACTTAGTTTTTTCTTAAAGTTTGCTGTCCACAGCTAAACGCCAAAAATATATAACAGTTGAATTTCTTCTTACTTTTTCTCATGCAGTCGGTTAAACAACACGAGCACAGTACAGCTGATAACACTCACATACGTACAACCACATCTGAGGAGCTTAAAGGAGACGCATCATCATTTCCAGCCTCTATATTTATATTCTGAGGCTCTACTGGAATAAAAACTCCTTATTTATCTTCTACTGGTCCTTTATGCAGCCCCTCAGTTCAGCCTCTGTCTGAAACAGGAAGTTTTAAGCTCCTGTCTCTTTAAGAGAGGCCCCGCCTCCTGATGAGCCCTGCTCTGTTCTGATTGGTCAGCTTTGCCCTTTACTCGAAATGTGAACTTCTTAATTCCATCCGTACATGTCGGAAATATGAGAGCGGACGACGTGAACGGCTCTAAATGGAGCACTGTGATGTCATCACAAGGAGAGAGTAAAGACAAACGAAGCGTTCAGAGCAGGTTGAAGCCCTGACCTTTGACCTACAGGGATTAAATTTAACATACGTTCACCTCAAGTTTTTTTGGAACCATGTTTAACATTCAACTTCAGAACATTATAAAAATGACAGAAAAGCATGAAATGCTACAAAAGTAATAACACTGAACGCTACCGATCAAGTTTCTGTTGACTTAAAAATACTCCTAAATATTAAAGATCTTAAGAGTAGCCTGTTTGGGTCACAGATATTTATAGAAACTTATATCTGTAGTTCCAAAACCAGAGTTACAAGGTGTAGTTTCAGTGTTTTTCCTCTAAATAATATAAATCTATGAGAATAGCATCACTGAGAAAATGTTAATGGGGCTGGTTCCTTCTTTCTGATTGGCTATCTGAGCACACATGTGATTACCGTATATTCTGTACTATAGGGTGCACTGGATTATAAGACACACTGTCAGTGAATGGTCTGTTTTCAATCTTTTTTCATATATAAGGCGCATTAAGTGAAACAGAACAGTCAGATAAATCAGTCAGTCAAACTTTATTAAACACGTTAGGAATAAAACATCAACACCAGAAACACATTAATTAAATAAAGCTCATAAATAACAACAGTATTCACATCACATGACGATCAGTTTACACGTGTTGCACATGTGTGAGTTCCTTAATTCACAGCAATAATGTGATATTTATCAGTGTGTGTGTGTCCGTGTACATACATGCATAATCTGTATTAATACATGTATGGACATGTATGTGTCTATCTATGTACCGCATAAAATCACTGTGAGGTCAGTAAACACAACCAGAATGAATCCATGTATAAGGCGCTCCGGATTATAAGGTTGTTTTTTCAGAATATTAAAGGCTTTTAAGGCTTATAGTCCAGAAAATACGGTAATCATGTGACCTACACTTGACTTTAATTGTGAGAGAATCACTTGATAAAAGTGTCTTTTTCACTTTAGTGTGCAGAACTTTGTTTACTAGTGAGTCTAATAAAAACTAGGTCCAGATTAAGAGACTGAAGCGTCACGAAAGGGAACAAATTAGCAGAGGAGAGGACGATCTAAGCGACTAATGAACAACCTGACTGATTTACTGACTCACCAGCCGGCTAACCAGGCAGCAAACAGCCTGCAAAAACACAGCCGGCAGACGCAAACACACACACACACACACACACACACAAGTAATGAATGGAAGCGGAGAGACATTTAGACAAAGTGAGAAAAATTTTCTCTGAGAGCTTCCAGTTAGTTTCATTTCTGTAATAGCAGCACACACACACACACACACACACACAGAGAGAGACGCAGACAGCACTGTTGATTGTGTATTGCCGGTTTGTTTATTAGCTCTCTGATTGAGTGGCTCTGCCTTCCACAGATTGGATGACCTTTCCAGATCCTTCCGCCGAGCCCGCTAAGTAGATCGGACGGCGAACGCGACGCGACGACACTTTATTCAGATTGTTACTGAATGAGGAAAAAGCAAGGCGGTCATGTGTGTGTGTGTGTGTGTGTGTGCGCCTGTTTGTACACACTCACTCTGCCTTCATTGGTTCAATTGAAGCCTCATCTCCATATAGTTTGTATGCAATTACATCTGAGCGGCGCGCTGAGTGCCTCTATATGATTGTGTCTGGATACTGAGTGCGACTAGCTGTGTGTGTGTGTGTGTGTGTGTGTGTGTGTGTGTGTGTGTGTGTGTGTGAAGGATAATTTGTGAGAAAGAGCAGCGATTCATGCTCCATGTGTATGTATGTTTATTTTTGTGTGTGTGTGTGTGTAGCAGCTTTATGTGAGAATTTGTGCAGCCTTGATGAGTGTGTGTGTGTGTGTGTGTGTGTGTGTGTGTGTGTGTGTGTGTGTGTGTGTGTGTGTGTATGTGTACGAGAGGTAATTTGTACCAGAGAAAAGCGATTCATGCTAAATGTGTGTGTGTGGTTTTATGGGTAATTTGTGTTAGCGAGATGTGTGTGTGAAAGACATCAGAGAGATATTTTCAGCAGACGTCCGTGTGTGTGTGTGTGAGTGTGTGTGTGTGTGTGTGTGTATACATTTATATGCATATACATGTACATACCGATGCATGAGTAACTGTGTGTGTGTGTGTGTGTGTGTGTGTGTGTGTGTGTGTGTGTGTGTGTGTCGGCCGAGATAAGAGTGCAGGATAAGCGTGAAGTGTGTTTCTAGTGGCTTGTTGGCCCGCTCACGGGG
Organism: Euthynnus affinis; assembly: GCA_029490765.1. NCBI lineage: Eukaryota > Metazoa > Chordata > Actinopteri > Scombriformes > Scombridae > Euthynnus > Euthynnus affinis. Next base: position 30,694,663 of record CM055851.1, on the reverse strand, counting down.
CTTTAAAGGGCACGTCCGTCAAAACACGGCACGGCCGAATCTCATTCATCGGCAATAAACAGCTAATCACACTCAGAGGAAGATGATCCCACTCAGACACACACACACACACACACACACACACTTCCTCTGTTCACTTACAGAGGACAAGAAGCGACGGACACGAGTGGAAAGAAGGGAAGACTTTTTGTTGTGTTGCTTTGATTGGCTGTAATGAGAATAACCAAACACGCTGCTTGTTCTGTTGTCATGAACAGTAACTCTACATCTCCTCAAAGCTCGCATCCTTTGAAACGCTTCCTGTATTTAAACAACAAGACGTAAAGAAATAAGACTTAAAAAGCTTCAACAGACTGATGGTTGAAGCCAAGCGGAGCTAAAAGTGTCAGAAAGTTTGAGAACTTTCTTATTTCTTGATACATTTTAACGTCTTCTGCGGTGAATGTGAGAGAAATCTGATCGTTCGTTGTTGTGATATCTTACTCTGGAGCTCTGGATGAACAAAAAATACGCACGGACGCCATCAGAAGGACGTTTTATAAGATGTAAAGAATCCTCCACTCATGTCTGTGTTTCCTGTTTTCTGTGGTGCAGGCGGAGCTGATCTCCAGTCAGTGTGAAGTCCAGCGAGCCGCTCTGGAGCAGATGGCGGTGAAGCTGAGCAGCCTGCACTACCCCTCCCCCACCAACAGGAGGCACTACAGCCAGCTGGCCATGAGCAACAGGTAATAACACACAAGGGGGGACGGTTTAATATGTGTGAACTTTATTTAAATGTTGTTGAAGGCAGGCGCCATGTCTCTATAAGTTATGAGTGTGTGTTAAAGTCAGATGTTACTGATGTGTCCTGGTGGCCAACTGAGGTACTGCAAGAAATGTATTTTTCACATAGAGCAGCTGTTGTCAACACGGTCAATAACTAATCTTTGTTTTATACATTTTAAAGTCTCCCTCCACTCAGAAATGTAGTGTTTCTTCTTCTCTGTTCGCTGATCCAGCATGAAACAAACACAAACATGATGTAGGAACCTGAAGCCTCCAGTGCTCAGACACTGACTACAGACTGAGAACAGTGAAGGAGGAGACTTTTTGAATCCAGAAATTCAACTTTTTAAACTAAAAATATTTACATATTCATAGATTCTGGATTTTTAAATGAGAGAAAAGGCCTCAGTGTCATTTTAAGATTTTTTTTACAAGGAGATTGAACGTTTTTCTTCACAAAATTGTCATTTAAATTATTTTTTATACATCTTAAAACGTGTCTGGAGACAATCTTTAATGTTTGGAGTGCAGGGGGCCAAACAACACCCACCCAGCAGACATTAAAGCTACTATAACTCTTCAAATCTTATTAACAGAGTGATAATTAGAGCATTATTATTAGAGGGTCTGAATTTACAGATTTGAGAGCAGAAAGGACTCGTTGGAAACAAAGATTGACTCAGTGTTTGTAGAGAGAAGGTGCTTCAGGTCATGGTAGCTGCCACCATAGAATAGAATAGAATAGAATAGAATAGAATAGAATAGAATAGAATAGAATAGAACAGGGTGTAATGCAGTAGGAGACTTGCAGACTAAACTAGAGGATCACTGCTCTCAGTTCTGATGAGAAAGAAACACACTGACAGACAAAAGACAGAAAACAAGATCAACAGTCAGTACAACAACACAGTAACATGTGACACACACACACACACACACACACACACACACACACACAGTTAAATGTAATCACACACACACACACACACAGAGTGTTAACAGCAGTAATCTGGTGTGGCCAGGCTCGGCTCGGCGAGCAGCGTCTTTGGTCACGCTGCCTGTCGGCGTTTCATCCTCGACTTTGAGGAGCCTCCCTCCGCGGTTATCACTCACACGCAGGACACACACACACACACACACACACACACACACACACATTCGCACAATAACAACAGAACACAAAGTTGTGTGTATGCAAATGGAGAGAAAGCTTAAATGGCTCACTGTGGATGTGTAGTATGTTGTGTTTTGAAGACTTTGTCAGTGTGTCGTCACAGTAACTTACACCACGGAGGATGCAGTGTGTGTGTGTGTGTGTGTGTGTGTGTGTGTGTGTGTGTGTGTGTGTGTGTGCACTGAGGACACACACACACACACACACACACACACCCCTCTTAAATTCAGCATGAATTGCAGCGCTCAGCTTTGGTAACACTGCGCTGTCTTCTGTGTGCTTACAAAAAAACATACAAGTGATTTAAACACACACACACACACACACACACACACACACACACACACACACAGATGTAAATGAAGCACTGGTTTTGTTTGTGTTTGTGTTTTTCAGTCCTCTGCAGTCTAATGTTTCAGTAATTTACATCCGATGTGTTGGACACTAATTGGTTATTCATATATTAGCTGCTGCTTTTTCACATTTTACACTCGTGTGTGTGTGTGTGTGTGTGTGTGTGTGTGTGTGTGTGTGTGTGTGTGTGTCCAGTGCAGCGGTGTGTGGGATGAGTTTCGTATTAATTGGATGTTACATGTTTTTCTTTTAGCTGCTGTGAGTTCAGCTCAGTTGAGATTTGAGGTTTTGGTTCAGTTATAAAGAAAATGAAGGTCGGACTGAATTATTTACTGATCTCACAAAATATCTCAATTCCAAATGAATGTCGATAGAAAGTCAGACGTCTTTTAGTTTATATTTTTCTGTTTAAAAAATCTAAAAGAGTGCAGCTCTGACCATCTATTGAATGTTTAATTATTTTTCTAAACCTTAAGACTTAAGTTCAGTAATTAAGTGAAGAAATGAGTTTTTACTTTTTCGCTCCATTTTAAATCTTTCAAGAGAGAAAAAAAACAAAAAACCCTACAAAGAATAATCAATTATACAATTCTTATTATTCTATTATTCCTTTTAATACTTTAAAATCATCATCAAAAGATCATGTTTGAGAAAGAGCAGCGGATGAATACCTGGATGAACGAGTGAGAGAGTGAAACACAGAAGGAAGGAATGAACAAATGGAGGAATGATCGATTATTATTATTATTATTATTATTATTATTATTATTATTATTATTATTATTATTATTATTAAATGGATGATTGTGTAGTTGGTTTATAAGAGACAGTGTTTGAGTGAGGAAATGCATGAATGAGCATGTGAGCAGGAAGATGACTGGATGAATGAATGAATCATTAAATAAGATAATAAGTGAATGAATGAATGTCTGTGGGAGCAGTTTGAGTCTCTGTAGGATGAATCCAGTAGACTGAATGAATACATGAATGGATGAACGGGTGGATGGATGGATGAATAAATAAATGAATAAATAAATGAATGGATGAATAAATAAATGAATAAATAGATGAATAGATGGATGGATGGATGAAGGTATGGATGGATGGATGGATGGATGGATGGATGAAGGTATAGATGGATGGATGGATGGATGGATGAAGGTATAGATGGATAGATGGATGGATGGATGAAGGTATAGATGGATGAAGGTATAAATGGATGGATGGATGGATGAAGGTATGGATAGATGGATGAAGGTATAGATGGATGGATGAAGGTATAGATGGATGGATGGATGAAGGTATGGATGGATGGATGGATGGATGGATGGATGGATGAAGGTATAGATGGATGGATGAAGGTATAGATGGATGGATGGATGAAGGTATGGATGGATGGATGGATGGATGAAGGTATAGATGGATGGATGGATGAAGGTATGGATGGATGGATGGATGGATGAAGGTATAGATGGATGGATGGATGAAGGTATAGATGGATGAAGGTATAGATGGATGGATGGATGGATGAAGGTATGGATAGATGGATGAAGGTATAGATGGATAGATGGATGGATGAAGGTATAGATGGATGGATGAAGGTATAGATGGATAGATGGATGGATGGATGAAGGTATAGATGGATAGAGGGATGGATGAAGGTATAGATGGATGGATGGATGGATGAAGGTATGGATGGATGGATGAAGGTATAGATGGATGGATGGATGGATGGATGAAGGTATGGATGGATGGATGAAGGTATAGATGGATGGATGGATGGATGAAGGTATGGATGGATAGAGGGATGGATGAAGGTATAGATGGATGGATGGATGGATGAAGGTATAGATGGATAGAGGGATGGATGAAGGTATAGATGGATGAAGGTTTAGATGGATAGATGGATGAAGGTATAGATGGATGAAGGTATAGATGGATGAAGGTATAGATGGATAGAGGGATGGATGAAGGTATAGATAGATAGAGGGATGGATGGATGAAGGTATAGATGGATGGATGGATGGATAGATGGATGAAGGTATAGATGGATAGAGGGATGGATGGATGGATGAAGGTATAGATGGATGGATGAAGGTATAGATGGATGGATAGAGGGATGGATAAAGGTATGGATGCTGCTGCTGCTGCTGCTGCTGCTGTTTGGGCTTGAATGTCTCTATAAGGTGAATCCATTAGATGAGCTGCGTGTCAGTGAATCACCTCATAAATCCAACAGAGTCTCTGACTGAAAGGTGACGGCTGCCAATATGACTCATTCAACCTTTCACTCTATCACTCCATCCCCCTCTCTGCCATCCTCCCATCCTCCCATCCTCCCTCCTTCGCCTCACCTCCTCCTTCTCTTTCATCCTCTTCCTCCTGGGATTCCCTCTTCCTTTTATCCCCTCATCTGTCCTTCCTTCCTTCTCTGCATCTCTATCCTCCTCTCCTCTATCCTCCCTTCTGCCATCCTCTCATCCTCTTCTTCTTCTTCTTCTCCTTTTGCTCTCCTCTTTCTCCACTGTTTACCTTCCTCAGCTCCTTCCTTCCTCTCTCTCTCCTACACAATCCTTCTCCCTCCCTCTCCCTCCCTCTCTCTTTCTCTCCTGCTGTACGGAGGATGATGAATTAGAGACAGTAGTTACAGCTGCTATCGCCGTTGCAGTAGCAGGCGGCAGAGAGAGGGATAAAAGAAAGAAATGAGAGAGACAGAGAGAGAGAGAGAGAGAGAAGTGGAAAGAGGAGGATGATGGTGAATCCGTCTGTTTAATCCTGACTGTGTGTGTTCGAACCAGCAGCAGCTCAGCAACCAGACGTCCACTCTGAAACCTGTTGGTGTCTTCTTCTTCTTCTCTTTCTTTTCAATAACAATAATAATAATAATAATAATAATAATAAAGCACTTTTCAGAACAAAGATACAAAATGCCAAAATCCAGTAAATACAACTAAATTATAAATAACAATAAAAATATAAAGTATTTTGTCTGACAAAGATGGAGCGACGTAACATGAGCTTTGTCAAAAATCACTCTCCGTTCCCTGTATGGTGTAAATATTATATTTATACTGTTATATTTACCTGAGCGTCTCATTTCAGAGCCTTAAATATAATCCACTATATCAGGCCTTCGAAAAAAATCCACAGTGGAACAAAAACAATCTTCTAAATATGATCATTACTGTATGACTGTTCATGTCATAATTATGAGTTTCTGACTCATGTAAATGACGTTCAGGTCAACTTCCATGTCTTAATTATGACTGAGAAGTTTCAGATTAATAATACAGAAGTGCCTGAAAACCAAACAAACATCAATATAATCTAATTTCAGTAGGACTGCAGTCAACCAAAGAAAATCTTGGTCGACTAATGTAACAGGACGCAATGAACAATGAACTCATCAGTCTGTATTTCTCTGTTTAGCGTCTTCAGGCTAGGCTAACCCATCGTTGCTAACTTTGGAGCTAACCTTCACTTTTCCAGCACTTGGAGAAACAACAGACGTGACTTTTCATCATTTAACTGACACACTGTAGTCTGTGCTGTACATTTACTGCCAGACTGACAACTTACCGCTAACCTTTTCCTCTGCTCCGCTCGTATCCACCGTCACTTTCTCTGCGTCCAACTTGCTATGCTAACATGCTACGCGATGACGTATTACTGAACAGAGTTACGCTCGTTTCCCAGGCAACCACACGTCCTGAACAGCTGCACAGACTCCCAAACGCTAAATATTTCTGAATGATGGATATTTGTTGTTAATTCTGGCATTAAAACATATTTTTTTGTCCTGGCGGGTTCTCGTTGATATAATTGTAGGAGAAACACTGATTCAGTAAACGTTCAGTACGTTTAGTAAACGCTCAGTAACCGTTGAGAACAGTTAGACCCAGAAGTCTCCGTTAGTTTGGAAGAGTCCAAAGTTGTAGAAACAGCGGGGGTGTTTGTTAGTCTGTCCCTCCCGCTGCAGGAAATAATGGATTAATCCCGCAAAGCTGCTGATGTAGCACTTTTCTCTTTATGAAAGTAACACAGAGATTATTCCACCAATCAGAAGAGAGCATATCAACCAACTAATTGACTAGTCGACCAGCAGACTGCAGCACTAAATTTCAGTTTTAAACCCTGAAACCGACTCAGAATGCTTTCATTCCTGTCAGATCTTTCCGATTCTTCTCATCTGACGTGACGTTCTTGTGGCTTAAATCTGAATTTACTGCTCACTACGACGTAAACTTCTGCTTCTACTTCTCCACAGATTATCAGTCTGATGTGAAGTTTCCATCAAACCCGGCTGGACAACACACAAACACACAAACACACAGAAACGTCTCTATAAATATATGTTTTTTTTGCACAGATATTTCCATTTGCACAGATCCTCCTGATGCCCTCGACGTTTCATCGTATCCGTTGTCGTCTGGAATCCCGATGAGTTACAAATGAATAATAGACTCCTTTAATTCGAGTTTCCTCAAGTGACTAAATGTCAGAGCGGCTCGTCTCGTCGCGACGCCGCCACGCGCTCCGTCGGCGCCGCGTGACAGAAAGCCAACCTGACACTTCAAACGCTTTGTGTAACCGTCCCGGTGTCGAACGCAAACCCCGCAGTGCCGCCACGTCGCTCCTTCCTCTCCGATTTGTCTGTTTTCTCATCTTCCCAGTCCTCCTCCTCCCTCCTCCCCCCCCATGAGAGATCCTGTTTTACAAAGCGTTTAGTTAACATTAGTGTGAGAACAAGACAGAAACAGGAGAGAGGAGGGGATGACAAACGACAAGAGAAAACAATCTGTGCGAGCGTTGTATCTGCTTCATCTGTCTGAGTCAGTAAAAGGGCCGCTCCGCTCGGCGCATAATGAGAAACGCCGGCCCCCCGGGGGGGAAAAAGGAAGCGGCGTTCGCTTCCTTCGCTTTCTTCTTCTTCTTTCTGTTTAGTGTAGTTCTGTTTTTATTGAGAATCACTCGGCAGCGGAGAGGGGTTTGAGGAAGGAGCGGGAAGAGATGGGATGAAAAGGGAAGGAGGAGGAGGAGGAGGAGGAGGGAAGAAATGTTTGATGGACGCTCTGAGACCAGGAGGAAGAGCAGGAAGTGTCCCCGTGTTACACAAGACCAGAACATGGAGTGGTAGAAGAAACTAGATGTGTTTTAGAAGACATTTTTTGGGGGGGGATGTGGTGGCATTGTGGGAATGTGAAGACATGTTTAGAGACTGAAAGCTTTTTTTTAAGAATATGTTTTTGCAAATTGAGGACAATTTTCATAAATGTCTTCTCTTTCTAAAAATATAAGTGAGAACGTTTTTTTTTTAAAGATTCAAAGAGCTGCTGAGGATTCACAGTTTATCAAGTGTGTCTTAAACCAACAGTCAGGAGTCCAGATGAACATTAAAGATGTTTTTTTCTTGCTGTAATCATCCCTCCTGTTCATACTGAGCATCAGAAGATCCCTTCATAATGAAGCTTCAGCGTCCAAATGAGTCAAATCCAGTAGATATCTTTCAACGTTACAGTGTTTTTGTTTCTACACTTCCACCTGCAGCTCAACAGGGAAACACAAAGAGGAGAGTCCCTGCAGGTATAGAAGTACAAACATGTTGAATCTATTTAATGTATGTTGTTTCCTCAAAGTGAATCACAGTCCAGTTTGCATTTTGTTGCACAAAGATTAACCGGAATATATTTTCTTTTGTCTCTTTGTTCCTTTTTTCGGTAATTTCATTCATAGTTTATTCTCCTCTTTGATGGCTTGTCAGATGGCTGAGTGTAGTTTAGTGTTTATTGTGTGTGTGTGTGTGTGTGTGTACATGTGATCATCAGCAGTTCTGCATGTGTGTGTGTGTGTATTGTTTTGTGCATTAGAGACATTGTTTTCATGTGTGTTCGTGCTTTGAGCAAGTGTGTCTTTGTGCATGCTTGTTTGACTCGTGTGTGCGTGTGTGTGTGTGTTTGTGTGTGTGTGTGTGTGTGTGTCGTCGTGGAAATGCCGTGGGCCTGACAGAGCTGTCAAACTGTCGGCGTTGGCGACCGGAGAATTCCAAACAATTTCACCGCTAATGTTGAGAAACATGTTGGCGATCCCCGCCGAGACCGGAAAACCACCGAATATATAAATAATAAACACACATACATAAACACACACACACACACACACACACACACACACCTTAACAAAACGGCTGACATTAATGTGTGTGTTTGAGCAATCGGCCCCTGTTCCAGGAGCATAAATATTTGATGTGATCCTGTGTCGAGGAGGAGGAGGAGGAGGAGGAGGAGGAGGTGAGAGGACAGGAGAGGAGGGGAGGGGGGGGGGAGAAGGGAGGTGGAGGTGTGAGGTGGAGAGGGAAGGATGTGAGACGACGCAGAGGAGGAGGAAGATGTGGAAGGAGGATGAGAAGGTGAGGAAAGGGTGAAGTAAAGAAGTAAAAGTGCAGACAGAGGTGGAAAGAAGGAGGGAGAGTAGAGTAGGATGAGGAGGGAGTCTAGAGTAGGATGAGGAGGGAGTGGAGGTAGGAAGGAGCAGATGCGGATCAGCGGTTAATTTGTGGTGGAAAACACAAAGCAGACCAGCAGTTTTCATTCATGACAAAATATATTTGATATAAAAACATCCTCATATATTATTGTGTGTGTGTGTGTGTGTGTGTGTGTGTGTGTGTGTGTGTGTGTGTATAAACTTTTACTGCGGACGTTGACGCTTCAGTTTTCTGCTTCAGATTCGTAGTCAGTCGATCTTTGTCCTCATTAATGTGTGCACAAACTTAACGGACACATTCTCAGTTCTCTCTCTACAACT
>CM055851.1:30678066-30680566 GCA_029490765.1 Euthynnus affinis | reverse complement strand
GTTGTTGTCACTCAGGTCTAGACCTATGTTCTATATGTTGTTGAGTTGTGTTCTTACATTAATGTTCAAACCCAGAGAAATCTGTCATTTTAATCAAAGTAACGGACCGTTTCATTTAGTGGCCTGTCAATGGCGTCATACCTCCTCTACCAAAGAGTATAGTGCACAAGACGCATGCGTCGGCGCCGTGTTTGTCCGCTACAATGGCGTCTAGCAAAGAGTAACTTACACACATACAAGATAATACATGGGCTTTGTTGTGCTTGTTCCACACAAACTGTTAGAAATGGACTTTTATTCAGTTTGAAGCCACATTTTCATGATAAATTTAGCTGGTTTTTAACTTGATCTTTTAGCCGCAAGAAGGATTTTAGTCATTGGACGTCTGGATCTTAAGTTATCAGAGAAATAAACTGGGCAAACGTTAGCAGCAGCTCGGCTAACAGCCCCTCCAGGAAGTCCGCTGCTCGCCCAACATGGTGGAGAAACACTGATTTTTTTTTAGCTGAAACTGCTTTATTCAGTGTTTTTACCTGTAATCAGCGGGTCTGTTTGTTCTGGAGAGGAGGAGACCACAAAGACAACAACTCCCATCATCCCTTGCTGCTTCACACCATCACCACACTCCGTCTGTTCTTATTGTTTTGATTGAGACGCCGAAGCTCCTACTTCCTTAAAGTTAGACTCTCTACCTCAGCAGAGAACCGTGTTCCAGCGTTTCAGTTCACGTCAGGTGTGAATAACAATCTGGATGTTTTTGTGAACTTCACATAATCAGACTGTGGCTCAGAGTTCCCCCTCTAGTATCTTCTCATCATAGAAATGAGTTTGTTTGTTTGTTTGTTTGTTTGTTTCCCTACATGTCAGTCCCACTGTCCATCCTTTCTTCTGTTTATATCCCTGTGTGTGTGTGTGTGTGTGTGTGTGTGTGTGTGTGTGTGTGTGTTGAGGGTGTACAGGGAGATGAAACAAGCATCAGACCTGCTAGCTTCTGTCAACCAATCACACATCAAGGCCCCCTGTAGTTCAGCCAATAGATGATCAAGGTCCTGGCCCCGAGTCCCAACAGGAGGCGGAGCCAATACTCATTTCCCAGAAGTGTGTGTGTGTGTGTGTGTGTGTGTGTGTGTGTCTCAATCAAAATATTACCACGGTCAGTGAAATGCCACACACACACACACACACACACACACACAGAGTTAATAAAAATACACAGGGAAACATAAAAGTATGGACACACACACACACACACACAAAGTGAAAGCACAGTCACACACACACACACACACACACAAAGTGAAAGCACAGTCACACACACACACACACACATATTTGATGTCTCTTTATCGTATAGAAACACATTTGGTATCAATAAAAGTTTAAATTACAAATGAAAAACAGCCGGAGGTGAAACTGTAGGAGGAGAAAAAACAACAACAACAACAACAACATTAGAGATGCTTCGATCAATCAGACGCCGTTCAGAATCAGCTGATACTAACGACTCCATCTCTGCTCTTTAAGTCTGTCAGTCAGAACGAGTCACAGCTTTAGTTTCTCTTCTCTCCGCTCTCCAAATTCTCTTCTGGAAACAACGCCGCTGATCACATGACCTTCCCTGTCCTGCACCGCCACGAGCTCGACATTAACACGACGACTTCTGGATGAAATCTGGTTTCAAACTTCCTTCGACTTGATTTGATTTTTGAGCAAATATCTGTAAAAACAAACGACTGATTCTCACTGCTAATTAGATGTTAGCATGTTAGCACACTGAACTAACATTAAACATTCATGAGCGTTTAAGACAGCAACATTGACGACTTCAGCCGCGCTCGGACAGGAAGTGAGGTGATTTTAACTTCACCTGCTGCTCAGTTGATCCGCTCCCTCGTTATTTGTGGCTCATTTTTCAAACACACACACCTAAAAAAAAGTACAACTGTGACTGTTTCTCAGTGAACTCGTTGCTCCTCCTGTGATTTAAACTGAGTTTATTAGATTTTCTGCTTCTAGCTTCGACAGAAACGTTTTTACCGATCTAATAGCAACATATATAAAACCATCAGGAGCTCCATAAAAGCTCGTCACATGTGCTATGATGCTCTCAGCTGCAGGCAGGTGCTCGGCTCGTTTAAGCCGATATATTTTTGAACATTTTGGCGAATTCGCAGTCCGCTGAGTCAGCTGTTCCTGCTTGCAGTGGTGTAGCATGGATGCACCGTCACTGGATCACTGTGATAAACACGCTGATTCACAGGCATCTCAGTGGATTTATGGAGGTTTTTATTGTTGACGGACATCAGATATGATGATGATGATATCCTCAGGAAGTGTAAGTCAGGCTGAATGATATCAGCGTGTTTGAGTGAGTTACAGCTTGTCTAGTGATCGTATCTGTTACACGACAGATCCTGTAATTTCCTGATGGTTAAATCCCGTCTGTAACCAGCCGGTTTAGACGACGAGGAGGAGCACCACCCGCCTCCCTCTGTGATGT
>CM055851.1:30568066-30670566 GCA_029490765.1 Euthynnus affinis | reverse complement strand
ATAACACTCTATAATGTAGTTGTTAGCAGATATAAGAGTTTATTCATGTATTATCATGTTTTGTCTTCAATTACTGACAAATACGGTAGATAATAAACATATAAAATAACCTTACATGTGTTTATAACTACATTATAATGTGTAATAAACATTTATTAGATGTTTATTACACATATACAGAGGAAAGTAAAGGAAAAATGAACATAAATGCACTAAAATCTGGTAGAAATTTCATTTTTTCTTATTAATTTATTAACTTTCTTCTACTTTTCTCTTCTCTTCTTATTACTTCCCGTCCCGACACGTCCACACACACTCACACACACCCTGACAGTAACATAAACCTACAGTAATGATGTGAAGCAGCAGCACACTGAAGTCGTTCACTTCTCTCTCTCATCTGTATTCTGTCGGGTCTGTTCAGTGTTTTTACTCGTCTCTCTTTCTCTCTCTCACGTCGTGTTTTAATGTTATTTTTTTCTTCTTCTCTGCTGTTCACATCGTTCTGCAGCGCAACGTTAAATCATTGTATATATCATTATAGATAATTATTAATCACTAATGATTGTTTTCAGTCCGTTCTGCTCAGCTGGAATAAAAGTAAACACACACAGAGACGAGACAACAAATAAAACTACCAACAAAAAAATGTGGTTTTATCAGCGATATACAAGTTTGTTGGTGAAAGTTAATTCATGGTAGATAACACACACACACACACACACACACACACACACACACACACGATTCATCCTGTGTGTGTGTGTGTGTGTTTGTTTATTTTTCCAGTATTTTCAGGAATTCGGCTTTCTTCTTCTTCTTCTGCTCCTCATATATTTACGTGCCGTGTGAGAATTCCCAGCGTTCCCAGGGGGGTCAAAGGTCACCTGGCGTCAATCAGAAGCAGCATCACACAGCATATATGACTCCATCTCCACACACACACACACACACACACACACACGTTTCACTCACAGCTCATATAAATAAAACTAACAGTGTAAAAATGTAGTTTAATCAATAATTGACAAGTTTCTTTACACATTTATTTCATACTTTATTATATTTTGGGGTTTTTTTTTTGGAATAAGATACACTGGAAATATGAAACTATTCCACTAAATAACATACAAATGATTCAACTGATCTCAAAGCTGCTCAATATATCGCTCCTATAAACCACCACATACAAACTAATCATTCAAAGTTTTTATTGTCTGATATAATCTGTGAATAAAAACAGGTGAAATCCACAAACAGCTGTTTTTTTTAATAGATAGTTATTAGTATGTATATTCATCCTCTCTCTCTGTTGTCTCAATTCAATTTTTCTTCTTCTTCTGTGTCTCAATCTCAGCAGAACTGGTAGAAATTTCACCTTCTTTGCTTTGTACTAATGACCTCCCAACACACACACACACACACACACACACACACACACACACACACACACACGTGATTCACTGCGAGGCTGAATGGCGAGCCCCGTCTTTACCGGCCAGTCAAACGGCTCATTCATCTGGTCTCCATGGCAACAATTAAAATGTGTTGCCAGGTCTTTTGTTGTGGCCTCGTTTTGGAAAAGAGAGAAAGTCTCTTTGCTTTTTTTTTTTTGCTTTTTTTTTTCTCTCCTCCTCATCTTTTTGTCCAAACAGAAAGGTTTAATTTGGTTAAAGAGAAACTTCTAGAAACTCTGAGCAGCACAGAGAAGCTTCAGAGTTCAGCCTGACTTCACTTTAAACTCACTGTTAACTGTAATTACACTAGTTTGATAGAGTTACATCATCAAATACAGCAAGTATATGAGAGGATTTAAAATATTGGATTAAACATATTGTACCTTTTTATATAAATAGTCACTAATATTCATCAAAAACATTTATTACATTTCAACTTCAGTGTTTAAGGACATTGGGAACAGATTAAATAAAAGCTATAATTAGTAAAAGTGTGAAAGAAATATAGAAAAATGTAAACATGTTATGTCTTCAAAAAAATAAACAAATTAAAGCTACAATCATATAGAGAATATATACGGCTGTAATTATTGCAATTATTGTAAACTGGAGGCGGCGTGAGGAGGGATGATGTCACTGAGAGGTGTTTCTGTGGCTGTACACACACACACACACACACACACATACACACACACACACATGCATAAACACACACACACACACACACACAGGTTGAAGTGTCTGGCGGTATAAATGGGGTGTCAGAGAGCCACTTCCTGCCCTTTCAGAGCCGGTGCAACATCCATCTCAACCGGAGACACTGAGACACACACACACACACACACACACACACACACACACACACACATAAATGTAAGCAGACTGAAAGCCAATAAAAGAATCTCTTGAACATAAAACAGATAAAAGGTGCAAAATATATGCAAAATTAACATTTTTAATGAAAATAAAATGAAATAAAACACAATAAAATAATAATATAAAAAGGCAAAATGAAAGTGGTGTGATGATGGAAAAGCACAACGATATGAAGTCATCAGGAACAAACTGAGAAGAGGTTAAAAGTTCTTTAATTTAATCTGGATGAATAATAAAATGTTTAAATGTGTTGTAACAGTAACGTGCAGCTGCTGCAGTGATGCTATAATCAGCAGGACCTTCTAGATTTAGTCAGTGATCAGCTGCTCAGTTCTGGATGAGTTGGAGGTTAAACAGGTAAAAAAATGAGCCCAAAAACCCAACGTTATGAGTCCTATAAGCACACATGGTCTGAGTCATTGCGCATTAGGACGTGTTCAAATCCACTTCTGCTAGTTTAACAACAGAAAAACAGTCGGCGCAGCAGACGTGTGGTTCAAAAGGGGGTTTCTGTAGTCACCTAATTAATCATGGGTGTGTGAGGCGGGCGTAAAATGACAATAAACCAATCAGAGCATCATCTCCCGTTCTATAGGTCTCAAATTCAGTCGCGACAGACGCCATCTAGTGGCCGTACAGTTAGGTGACGCCCTTCAGATGGGTGGATATAAGGAGACGTCCTTATTAGGGAGAGGCGGGTCGCCTTGATGGCTCGATAGTTCGTTAGTGACAAAAGCTAAACTCAGACCGCCGTTCATTTCCACCTGCCAGTGGAGGAAATCGTTGATGATAAAGGTCGCCGCACTCTGAGGAAGTAGCGTCGTGAACATTTTAAGGCGAACAGACGAGATGCGCGTATGATCCGACACTGAAAGGTTCTGTTTATATTTATCCTCGCAGGAAGCACGCAGTGACGCTTAAACATGCTTCAGAGGTTTGATTTGAAATGTCATTGATGAATTTATCATAATGAAGGACGATAGAAGAAGACATGGGATTTGTTTTTGGTGGACGATGCAGGAGAAGCAAGAAGGAACAATTTATTTTAACCAGACTGCACATGATGGACTGTAGACGGAGA
This sequence comes from Euthynnus affinis, assembly GCA_029490765.1. Taxonomy (NCBI): domain Eukaryota; kingdom Metazoa; phylum Chordata; class Actinopteri; order Scombriformes; family Scombridae; genus Euthynnus; species Euthynnus affinis. The sequence goes on along the minus strand of CM055851.1, from coordinate 30,667,152 downwards.
AAACAAACAAACAAACAAACAAACAGAAGCTTCTATGCACTTTATAGCAGGGACGTCATCAGCATAATTATTGTCCTCAAAGGACCAGATGTAACTTTTAAATGTAACTAAATGTCATTTAAAATAAATGTAACTACTCCTTAATGTTAAATAAAGTCTGAAGTTACAAATATTATAACATAAATCTTTTTTTTCTTTAATTCTTGGACAAGTTGTTCTTTTTCTTGAAGGTTATTTTTGGCACTTCGCTCCGTGTTTGGTGTTAAAATGTCGACGTAGATCGTACGTTACTCTTTCACCGCAGACGCCTCACAACATAAAGGACTTTCCAGTTTCTCTCCTTGAAGCACAAACATGTTTTCTGCATCTATTTTTCTCTTTCTGGACATTTTGGGCTCTTTATTTATATTTTGTTAATTCCACTTGTTGGGAAAATCGCACTGATGTGTAGCTATTGCGGTCTAGTGGTGCTTCACATAATCAGCATGCATTGTGGGAAATGTAGTTTTCAGTCAATGCATGCTTTTGATTTATTTATTTTTTTACAATCAGACCTTTTTGCACTGCAAACTTCAGCTTCATGGCGCTCAGTGGTGTCGTCGTTGTCCTGAATGGACCCCTGCTGGTGTTGCTGCACTCTCATACATACGACTGATCGATTTAGACCTCCTCCAACCACCGCTGAGTCCAGGAGAGACGCCTGATCCACCAGACCGAAGCCGGCAGCAGCAGCACCAGTGGTAGTGTTAGTAGTAAACGTGTTATTTACAGGATTAGTTTGGTAACAAGAGAAGAAGAAATAGAGACAAATGAAGATTCAGAAGATGATGAGGATGAAGATGCGTCCTTATTCCCCCCTCCTCCCTCTGAACTTTAGTTGCCGTGTCGACAAAACCCGTTCCGTTACGCAGCCTCAAACAAACTTCTCTCATTTGTCGGATAAGATGAATCTGCGAGAAGAGAAGAAGAAGAAGAAGAAGAAGAAGAAGAAGAAAAAAAAAAACGAATGTTCAAAATGCATTAAATGTTTTTCATGTATGACTGCATTTTTGCTGACATTTCAGCTCCGTGCTCATTAATATGGAGACCAAATTAAACTTATGATTGCTTGTTGATTTTCTCCTCCCCCCTCCTCCCTCCTCCCCTCTCCTCCTCCCCCCTCCTCCTCCCCATCTCTCCCTCTCGTCTGTTTTGTCAAGCGTTTATCCCTCGTTTTTTTTCCTCAGTGTTTTCAGAAAGCTCCTCCGTTTCTCTTCATATCTCACCTCCGTTATATGTGATTAAATATGTTACATTTAAATCTCTTTGTATAGAAATTTACGACAATATCACTTTTAACTTATTCGAGCTGTAGGTTGTTGTTTATTTTATTTTAATTAAACACACCACACAAGTGTTTTTTCACATTTTTCCAGGAGCTCATGTGGTTTTCAGACATTTAAACGTCTCTTTATTCATTCATTTATTTTCCTTTACATTCATTTCTTTGACTTAATGATGTAAAATATATTTCATGCTCTACCGTACCGATCAATCCACCTGTTTTCATTTTCCTGGAACTTTTTTTGAGTCTTCGGCGTCCTCACTTTACCTTCTTTGTCTGCTTTTATATTAAATTAACCTTCCTTCACATTTCCCAGAATGCCGTTCAGCACACCTCAGACAGTGTATTGAGTGTGTTTTTATAAAATCTGTAGCAGAAATATGGACACAGGAAGTTTGTACAAGTCCTAAAATAACTCTGGTTTCATAAAAACACTCTAATTTTCTATTATTTCTTTAAAATAAATGACAAAATAACCAAACTGTTGCCTCGTCTGGTTAGTTTAAGATGCTCTCTGCTCAGGTATTAACACATATAAAAAGTAAAAGATGTCTTCTTGCATCTATCTGCTGCTTTGTTCGGACTCGTCTGCTCATGATTTCTGCGTTGTGAGGAGTCAAAAGCAGCTAAAACAGCTTTTTAGTGAAAAACGAATATCCGACATATGGAAGCGAGACGACAGCTAATTAGTTTAAATTAGCCGTAAATGATGTTTTTATGATTTCTGGTCAAAAAACGCTGAACTGATGCTGAGAGTCAGAGAGAGACAGAGAGAGAGAGAGGAGGCCGGAGGTCAGAGCGTCCTTTAGAGCGCCGCCGGCCCCGAGGTGACGATAGGAGGAAGAGAAAAAATAAAAACACAGCAAAGAGGGAAAAGGTGGAGAGGATTATCAGGTATTTAAACAAAGGTTTAGTAAAAAAGAGTGAAGCCTGACCTCTCTCTCTCTCTCTCTCACATTCAGATCACTCTCTAAACCAGCTGAATCACGCTTCTCTGTCTGGTGTTTTTATTTTATTGGATCGTTGTTCAAACTTCTTTTGTTCAAGAGGAACTGTGACTCCGACACGCCTCACATTCAAACGTCGTTTCCGCTCTTAGTGACATCACACAGCTCAGACGTCTTTCTGTCAAACATCACTTCACTTCTGATTGTTTGATTTAAGTTTTTATTATATATGTTTTAATCATCTGTAACCTCCTTATCTCCTCCACAGACTTTGACAACAGTTGTGAAATATTACGCAACTTTAATATTTCATGTTTTGTTTTGTTTTTCGACGGCTACTGTCTCCTCTTTGCAGACAGAACTGATGTTTAAACATCATCAGCAAAAAAAATCTCCTCCTTATTATGACGCTTTAACATTAATAATACTGTTGACTGTTGACTTTTACTAGATTTTGAATGTGTGACTCAGTAAAGGATCTGAATTCTTTCACTGCCGCCTCTTTATAGAAATTACAGGACATACTTTAGACGTCTCTCTCTCCTTTCCCATGATTCTTTGAGAGGTGATTCTCTTCCGCCGTTCGATAGATCGTCACACGCCGTGGAAATAAAAGCAGTCTACGTTTACGTCAGCTGTCCTGACCCGTTCAGGGATGCCGTCACGTCTCCGGCGTTTAAGTTCACGCGTGTTGACGTGGCGTCCGAGCATCTCGTCCTCTCTTCCTTCGTCTCTCTTCCTCTTTTTCTCTTTTTCTCTTCCTCCTTCATACACAATCTTCTCTCTTCTCTTCTCTCTCTCCGTCCTCAGGCCTGTGTATCTCAGTCCATCCTTGCATGGAGATTGACTGGAGGCATGAATACATCACAACTAGCCATCCATGCATCCCTCCCCCTTTTCTCCTCCTCCCTCCCCCCTCACCCCATCCTCCCTCCTCCCTCCCTCCCCCGTTTCTCCAAGATCCCTCTCTCAGCACTTATCTGGAAGTTCGGATCTCATGCATTTTAATCGGCGTGTCTATCTTCCTTTCTCCCCTCCCTCCCTCTTTTCTTTGACTTTGGATCAGTGGCATCCTTCAAACAAACAAACAACAACAACAAAAACAACCCCTCCCGCTCCCGCTCCCGCACCAGCTCCCCCTCCCCCTCACCCCCACCTCCTCTTTTTAAATCAATATTTGCCATCAGCGAATAAATCGTATAATTTCCTGACTGTTAGACGAGTGCGACGCCGACATATTTACCTTCCACTCATCTCTCTCTCTCTCTTTCTCTCTCTTTTTTTTTTTTCCCGCCGTCGATCCCTTGTTCTCGCGGCGTGGCTATTAGCTAAGTGAAGGGGATGGATGGCCGTGAAGCGTTGAGCGATAGCATCTCCATCAGAATCGGCGACGTTGAAAAATGGCCGCCGCCTCTCTCTGATGACAGCGCAGCAAAAACACTCACACGTGCATACATACGTCCCACACACACACACACACACACACACACACACACACACACACACACGGAGTCAGAGAAGAGACATTTAAATATTCAAATGGCGCCAGGCGGTAATGATAAACGACAAGGGAAAAGTAGAATCAAGTAGCTATCGATGCAGAAAATGAAAAGAGGAGAAAGAGAAAACAGAGGAGGAGGAGGAGGAGGAGGAGGAGGAGGGAAATTAAGCAAAAAAAAAAAGAAAAAAGATGGAGGCATCGGAGGAGAGTTGCACTAACAACTGAAAAAGAGGAAAAGAAAGAGAGGAGATAGATGAGAGAGAGATGGAGGGAAGAGACGGATGAATTAAGCAAATACAAGAGAGAGAAAGAGAGAGAGAGAAGCTGAGGGGTTGTTACAGTACGGGAAATAAAGACGGAGAAGTGTTGAGCTACAAATTAGAAAGACGGGAGCGAGTGGAAAAAAAAGAGGAGACAAGGACAAAAAGGAGAAAGAGCTGCGAAAGATGAAGGGATTCACAAAATAAAAGAGGATGAGAGACTAAGAGAGAGAGAGAGCAGTGGAGGGAGGAATAGCAGAACGTGTAAAGGTTGAATTGAAATGTTTTAAAAGAAAGAAGAAAAAACAGTTTGAATTATTCAGCAAAAAAAAATAAATAAAAAAAGGAGAGAGGAAGAAAAAGGCAATGAAACAACAGGAAATGATGATAATGAGGACAAGAAGTAGAAACGGAGGGATGGAAAGAGAAGAGGGACAGAGAGGATAGACAGGTAAGAAAACAAAGGTCAAAGAAGAAGAAGAAGAAAAAAGAAAACAGAGTCGAGACGGATTGAAATGAAAACAACCCAGACAACAAGGACGCGTTGAAAGAGAAGAAGAAGAAGAAGAGCAGAGAAAGAGCTGACACACAAACTTTAAGCTGAAGGAAGAGTTTTATTCTGTTTCTGCAGATCAAGGTGGAGAATGTGTCGATATATTTATACAACATCCAGTCAGTATGGGGACAAAATCTACACAGAAATACAGAAAGTAAAATAAGTTACTGGCGGTGCATTTTCTAGTAGTGATTAAACAGGTTTAAATGCACTTATTATTAATAAAGTTACTGATATGCATGTGAGGATGTGCATCAGTGAACTTGATTTTTGCAAAAATAAGGCAGCAACTCAGAAAAATAGCAGCAAAGTAGTTGAAACTCTTCATTGTTTCCATTAAATAATAAATATTCAGTTTGATTTTTGGCCTTTGTTGTTGTTTTAATCTGCAGAATAAACCTCAACAGAGTGAAATATTTGACTTTTGACCTGCAGGTTCAAACCTTAAAGATCTGAAACTCGACTCAGATTTGGAGTGAAAGTCTTAAAAACAGCTGTGATGAAGTCTCAAACATCTTTCCTGGTGTCGCGGTGGCTGCTTTGACAGCTGTGGATGAGACTGATGCAGCTGTGCAGGTAGAAACAAGGACTCTGAGGTGTTTAGTGTGCTTGAAGTGAACTCGCAGGGACCTACGGCTCGTCTTCTGTCTTCTGTCTTTGTCGTGAAAAAACTGGAAATAATAGTGATATTTCCACATTATGTGTGCGGCTGCAGCTAAAACATGATTTTTAATGTTGTTCTCCGTCAAAATGTTTCACTACAGTAAACTTAAAGAGTCACTTTCAGATTCAAAAATAGAGAAACTGTTGTGCAGCTCCTCCGCTCCCCCGACCGCAGCGCTCAGAAACAAAAAAAGCACGAACCAGAAGGGAGGAAAAAATATTCAGCGACGCTTGGTGATACAAAATGGAACATTTCTTTAAAAAAAAAAAAAGAAGAAGAAGAAGAAGTCTGCCGTCAAGTGCTGCTGCTGCCGCCGCTGTGTTTTGATTCCTGCGCGTCGGCGGCGTCAGAGTTTCAGCTTTAAAGTGGTCAAAGAAGCGAGTGAAATCTGCTGGAAACTCCTGCGAATCCCCTCAAATATTTCATCAAGAGACGAGCTGCACACAACAACAAAAAAAGAAAAAAAAAAAAAAGCCCAAAAAGATCTGGTCTTATTTTGACAGAACAGTTTAAAGGACTACTCCTCTGAAAATCTATCTGGGAGTATCAAATAGTCACCATCTGCAGGAAATCCAGCAGCAGCAGCAGCAGCAGCAGTCAAAGGAGTCAGAGAGCAGCTCAGACTGAGAGTCATGGTGCAAAATAAAAGATCACAACATCCAGTCAAACTTCTTAAACTCAAACCTGCCTCCTCAAAGCTCTTTAATACTATTATTTGCTTTGCCAAATATGGTTCAGAGGAAATATAATTACTGCCTGGATGATGCTTTTCCTCTGTCTGTGTGTATAAACTACAAGAATTTGACTTTTTCAATATTTAAAGGGGACATATTCTGATTTTTGTGACTTTCTATTATTTATATATGTTATAATGTTTGATATTAAACATGTAGAAATGCTTCCTACAAGGCAAAAGCTGCTTTGTTTGCAATGTTACAGCAATACACTCTACACACTGATATAATAAAAGGGTTAATTTATGAATGAATCGTTCATTTCCTGTCAAAGAATTCAGTCTCAATTGGAAAAAACGTCTGAATCGGACATGTTACTTATAGATTTGGTCTTGAGTTGTGATATGCAAATGAAGGGGGCGGGGCCAGTGATGATTTCAACCAATCAGGCTCATGAATGAGCTGATTATTACGGTAGCAGTTTGAGTAGAGGCTGCTGACGACACATCAGTTTTTCATGAGATTAAACATCATTTGGTGAAAAATGCTAAAGTGTGTTTCATAGACATACAGTTAAATACCCTCCTTTAACTCGTGTGTGTGTGTGTGTGTGTGTGTGTGTGTTTACAGAGCAGCCACATGGAGCTGATGATGATGGAGAACAGGAAGACCAGCCTGCTGGGCCGAGCCGAGTCTCTGAAGAGGAGCGGGACCGAACTGCCGAGCAACTTCCACCGCAAGATACACAACCTGACACACACGTGGAAACAGCTGGAGGTAACACACACACACACACACACACACACACACACACACACACACACACACACACACACATACATCTATATACACAAAGAGTCAAGTTTCAGAAATACAGGAGTGCAACAGTGGTGTCTTGGAGACGAGCCAAACACAGAGATGTTATCGTCTAGAATCACACTGATATTTCTGTTGAGACACGAGTGTGTGTGTGTGTGTGTGTGTGTGTGTGTGTGTGTGTGTGTGTGTGTGTGGGTGGGTGGTGTGGCTAATTTTAGGCTAATCAGCACTGATCTAATCTCGAACATGAAGATGATAATTAGTGTCGTCTCAATTAAGGAGCCCTGCTGCCACCGTGGCCTTTAACTGTGTGCAGGAACGTAACGAGATAGATAGATAGATAGATAGATAGATAGATAGATAGATAGATAGATAGATAGATGGTACAACAGGAAGAGGATGTTGAGCTTTATCCTCTATATATATAGCTATATTTTTGAAGCTGCCATAAACATTTCCATGGAAAATATGCCAGAATCTGCCTTTAATATTATTATTAATCTGTTGTATTGACTCATGTGTGCGGTTAAAACATATATGATCAAAACAAGCATTACATTTTAAGATATTTTTCACATCTGAGCAGAAACGGTTCGTGTGAAAATGTCGATTTAACCTCGTTGATACAAAGGAGAAGGAAAATAAAACCTCCAAAATCTCCAAAACCGTCGTTGCCGTCGTCCTGTTTGAAATGTCGAAGCAAAGATCAGCGTCTTGTGTGTTCGGGCCGGTCGTGCGACGCGACGGTGACAAATGAAGGAAAGGAAACAAACAAAATCACACAAGAAATCGTGTCTACGTCTGAAGAAGAGCGGCGGATCTGTGAGCTGATGGAGTGAAAGGCGAATGGAAACATAGCTTCAAATGTGCTGCTGTTCTGCGCAGAACAAGAAGAAGAAGACAATGAGACTGACGGGATTTATGGTGTTAATTTGTTAGATGAAGGTTTCCAGTCGTTAAAGATCAAACCTTTGATCTTTGTGTGTCTCTGTGGAGAAAGTTTCCTTCGATGAATCACCTTCAGAGAACAAACGGGCCGTCTGTGCAGGCGGAGATGTCACATGATGGTAAACACGCGCACAGCTGTTCATTCTCAAACGTCCGAAACCAGCGACCGATGATGTCACCGCCACGTCGACGGAGCAGCGCTGACTCCTGAGACGAACAAAAACACATAAATATGCCAAATATATGCAGATTAACAGAACTCAGAACCAGAAACATTCAGCAGACAAAAAGAGAAAAATAAAGTTTGTAAATTTTAACAACAAAGCAGCAAAAAAAACTTAAAATCGTCCTTCTGATTGATTGTGATGCATCTGGCTTTGCGTAGCACCTTTTAAAGATGGCGGATGGACTACCCATGAGCCTCAGCTGACGTTGCTATGGAGACGAAGCTCCGCACAATTCTGTGTCGTTGCAGTTGGGAATAAAAACTCGTTCAGTTCTTCTAAAATTGTCCCAGAATCTACAAGTGAAATGATTTAAACTGAATATTAACGTAGCAGAATCTTCAGCTTGTGATTGGTTGTTTCGTACTTCCTCTGAAGGCTGCAGGAAGTGTTGCGTTGCGCCTTGCTGATGGGCACGTCGGCATGTTTTTTTTTTTACTTCACTCGGGCGTGGTGATTAATTCCAGGTCTGCGGCGGCGGCGGTGACAGCTGGCGGCGGCTCATCAGGAGGCTGAAATGTGACGATATGACTTTGTTCCTCCGAAGAAACAAACCGTCTCCTGTCAACCGAGCGGCGGCGGCGGCGGCGATGCGTCGAGCTCGTTCACACATACAGAGAGCAGCGGCGGCGACGGCGGCGGAGGAGCAAACGCCATCTGTACATGTGTGTGTGTGTCTCCTTGTAGTCCCTAATGGCACACACACACACACACACACTCAACGTCTCACACACTGCAAATTCAACGCTATTCGAAGTGTTTGTGTGCATTAACATATGTATCAACCTCGCTGAAACAGATTCCATTTTAGAAATTAAACAACAGCAACAGATGAGTCTCTCTCTCTCTCTCTCTCTCTCTCTCTCTCTCTCCGTCGCCGTGTGTGTTTCCGCCACAGTAACCAGACTGTGATTAAACTTCTATTACAGACAAAGAGACATTTGGACTGAGAATACTGCTTCACACACACACACACACACACGCATACGTATCAAAGTTTGTGTGTGTGTCATTGAGGAACAGAGGGATTCTGGGTAGTGACAGAGCGGGATGTCAGTGAAGCAATCACTTTTAATCTCATCCTCCCCCCCCCCCCCTCTCTCTCTTCTGCTTTCCTTCATTCATCCTCCCTCGCTACAATATGCGGCCAAAAGTATGTGGACAACCCTGCAGTGTCTACTCCACTACATTTATTATTTTCACATGTAGATTTGACACAATGGATAATATAACAAGCTTTTAAAATACAACACATTGTTAAAGATGAAACCAGTGGTTTCCAACCTTTTTGGCTTTTGACGTCTTACAAAAAGCAGTGTGTAGTCGGGGTCACATTTCACATGTCTATGAGTTGTTAACAGCTCCACCAAATAGTGATTTTTCCCTCTAAACTTCTCACATGCTTTCATTTCAATAAATGTTCAAATGATCCAATATTTCACCAAAAATCAAAGATTAGAGAAAAAGTCCAAAAACTGAAAACAGATTTGTGTATCAGAACTTTGTTTTTTCTTCTTTCCTCTCCCATTAATCATCTCACGACCCCTCAGATTTATCTGCTGACCCTTTGGAGGGGCCCCGACCCCTAGGTTGGGAACCAGTGGACTAAACTAGCTAACTGTATATAAAGTAGTGTAAACTAGCTCCACCTCCAGCAGCTACAACAGTAACATGCACACAGCAGCTTCACTCCTGAATCCTGCAGCTTGTTTCCACTCAGATCCAGCTCTCTCAGATGGGAGGGGTTGGACTTCAGAGCTGAGGCCAGAGAAGCACAGCTGATCTCTGACAAACTGCAGTCACCAAATGTCAATAAAGAATAAATTTGTTAATAAATAGTTTGGGAACCAGTGGACTAAACTAGCTAACTGTATATAAAGTAGTGTAAACTAGCTCCACCTCCAGCAGCTACAACAGTAACATGCTGCTCTAACACTGATGCTTCACTATTAATAATCTAATGATGTCATATATAATAATATATCAGTCAGAGGGACTGTGTGTTGACTTCTACGGCTACTATTATTATTATTGGTCATATTTCTATTATTACCACAGTCAGTATTGTTATTATTGTTGTTGCTGTGCATCTCTCTCTCTTTAACCTTACTTCTTCTTTACTCTTCATCCCTCTTCCTCTTCTTCTTCTTCTTGTCACCTCCCTTTCTCTCTCGTTCCTCCCTCCTTCTCTTTCTCTCACTCTCTTCTTCTCCCACTCTTACTCTACTCCATCTCCCTCCTATCATTTTCTTTTTTTACCTTCCTCTTCATTCTTCATTTCTCTTTCCTCCTTTTTGTCTTCTTTCTGATAATTTTTTTTTAGCCAAGACTTTCCCTACACATCAAAGGTCTCTCCTCTGTATGTCTCTGTCTTTCTCCTCCATCCATCCACCCCCCCCCCCCCTTCCTCCCTCCCCCTCCCCCCTCCTCCCCCTCTCCAACATGGCGTCTCAGTAGCATATTAACAGGCCTATCAGTGCTGGCGTCGGCATCTGCTGCTCTGACACAAATTGGGAATTAACTGGAATTGATGTCTTGTGCCTCGCCTCTGAACTGTCCTGGCCTTATGAAGAATTTATGACAGAGCGGACACACACACACACACACACACACACACACACAAGCGTGTGCAACCCCAAACGACGAAGAAAATAAAGAGGTTGTAAATTAGCTTTTGTCTTTTGTGTTGTGGGTTTTTAGGCAGCAGCTTGTCGTTTTATGCAGTCGTTCAAGGTCAAACAGTGTGTGTGTGTCTCAAGATGGATGGATAACCAGACAAGTATAGAGGAAAAAAAGAAGTCCTATTAATCTTTAACTTATCAGGTTTATCTCCAAATGTGTAAATGTATAATTTCTTCTTTCTCGTCTTCAAAATCTACACTTGAAAGAACATGACATTTCAGATTAATGTGAGTTCAAATATGAAATACATGTCCCTCAATCGATGAAAGCACACACACACACAAAAAAGAGAATAAAAGACAAAAACATGGAGGAAAAAAAAAAAGAGAGAGAGATGTTCTTTCTCTCATCTGTCAGGTGAATTAACACTTTAAAATATCTTTTCATCCGTTCCTTTTTCCATCTACTCTCTAAAACGCAGGAGTCAGGACCCAGTCACCACTTCAACCTGCAGGGAAAACAGGAGCAGAGCAAAAACAGACTCTGGTTAATTGAGTCCCCTAAAACAACATCTCTCTCTTTGTTTCATTTGCTCTCGTTCTCTCTTTATCTCTCTTATTTGCTTATTTTCTCTTTTCATTTCCACTCTCTCTCTCTCTCTCTCTGTCTCTCTCTCTCTGTCTGAATCTTTTTTGTTTGCCTCCCTCCAGTCGTTCGTCTCTCAGTTTCTCCCAAACCCTCCTTTGTTCCCGCTCTCAGTCTGTCTCACACATCATGTCTTTTTCCATCTCTCTCTTCATCCATCTCTTTCTTTGTTTTTCGTCGTACTTATTTTCCATCCTATTGCTTTGTCATTCTTATTTCTTGTCATTTTTTTTTTTTTTTTTTTTTCCAGAGAGAGGATCTTAAATACAACAATTTGTGGTCTTGCCGAATAAAAGAAACAAAATAAGTGATTTAGATGTGACAGCAAGTTTTGGAGTTACGCTGACAAGAAAATAAGTGTTGTTAGGAAGAATAAGGTTACTTTTTTGTATCAAGCAAATTAAAAATTTGCATATTTTCTCATCTTTTAAACTTCAAGTTTAATATCTCAGCACTGCCCTGGAGATACAGTAGCTCTCTCTAGACGTGTCTCTACATACTAAGTTTGCATTCATCACTTTATTACCTTTTTCTAATATTATATTCTCGCGGTAACTTGACATCCAAACATTGTGAGCCTCCAGTTGGCCTCACTAACCATCTTCCTTTGACCTTCCTGCAGTTCAGGGTTCATTTTTTAAAGGTTCCTCAAGCTAAAAACCATAAAAAAATTTCCTCAACTGACGGCAGACGAGGAACTCCTGCAGTGATCGCTGATGTTGTCGGCATTAATACGCCATTTATGTGTGTGCAAAATGTTCCTCGGTAACATTCGTGCCGCGTTTATGTCTCTCCTCTCGACAGTTTTTATTACTTTGAATTTATTAAAACAACCCAGCGTGTTTTTTTCAGCAGAACAATGGCGACTGCTGCTGCTGCTGCTGCTGCTGCTCGCATCGCTTCAGCTGACAGAAAACTACAGCGAACAGAAATAATGAACCCAAAAGATCTGTTCCTGTCATCTGTTCAAATGAAATAATAATAATAATAATACACTTTGTTTGTGTAGCACCTTTCACACAGAAAGTGCTTCACATAAAAAAATAAAGATAAATAAAAATAGAAACAAAAAATGAAGTAAGATACATATTAATACACATACTTAGACACTGATAGATAAGGGTTAGGGTTAGGGGAGATAGTGCTTTACATTAAAACATTAGGAAACGTGGCTAAAAAATAAAACATTTGGTCATAGATAAGAATACAGATGCTTTGAAATGGATTAAGATGCTGGAGCATATGATATCGAGTACTATAAAAGCATTTAAATGTAACAAAAGCACATTAATAAACACATTCAGCGCCGTACACAACATAGAATACAGAAAACGTAGAAGCATGATTACAAAAAGACGGCGAGAAAATGCAGGAAACACAGCTACGTTTCCCCGGGACTCTGAAAACTACAGTATAAAAAGGAAGATGGAAAACTGAACTGATGAGAGATGTTAAAGCCGTGATGAGCTAGTTATGTGTCTGCACATCAGTGGAGAGTCGTGCTGCTCGGCTCCGTAGGAACCGAACGGCCGTGCGGCGTCGTGTCGGTCGTGTTTGCTGAAACGTTCCTTTGTCCTCCTCGTATATCTTCTTTCTCCATTCCCCCTTTCCTTTTCCCTTCTCTGTTTCTCTCTGCTAAACTAACCACCGACTCATAATCGCTGCCATTTCTCTTCAACACAACGCTAACTGCACATTTCACCGGTCAGGGGTCCTATTATTGCCCCTCTTCATCGTCTAATGGGCTGGTTTTTACCTGCCAGAGTTCAGCTAAAGTAGTGTTTCCACTCAGGAGGCAGAGTCGCTGCTATACCAACGACTCAATACCTTTTGTACAAACACATGCATATGCAAATTAGCATCAGGGACCCATGCGGGGCTCGTTCAGGAGCGGGATCTGTGTTTAAAGCTTCTCCTGTTATGTCCGCTTGTTAAAGTCATAACAAGAACTGCAAGATAACAGCCGTCTGATCTCTTAAAACCCTGCAAAACAATACAATATGAACCCAGAACGAGAGCTGCGGTGCGTGTGTGTGAGTGGTTCTCACAGGTCTGTCAAACGAACAAAGACGGGAACAGGTTAGCGCGAGCTGTCACAGCCACAGAAAATGAATATGAATCAATGTGAGGTGGTCTAGAAAACACAAACGACACAAAGTCAGGGATATGTTTTAAAGCTCGGCGTCCAAACAGAGAAAGAACGACGGCTTTACATGGCGGCAAATGAGAATTGTGATGAAGTTAAACCGCATTGGGGAGGAGGCATGAAATACAAAACATCTTCCTAAACTCAACTTACACAAAAGCTTCAGTTCATCACAGAGATTTTTTATTGTGAATTAAGAAGTTTCAGCGATCAGATAGGCCTTCAGGCAACAGAAGCATCTTCTGAAAAGGGACTGAATCCTTAAAGATTGCGACACGCAGGGGGTGAAACCTCGACGCAGGCAGCTACGAGTTTCAACCCGTTCAACCTGCGTCACATGAGACGCCGTAGGACGCAGATTCCAGCTCAGTTTGTACTCTGAGGAAACATTACAGCACCAAGTAATGCCCTCCAGTCAGCTTCAATCAAAGATATGATAAGAGAATAGAGGCACGTTTTTGTCATCAGACTCTCACAACACCAACGATCCACCAGTTTGTTGAATGGCAACCAGTGTCGAGACCTGTAAGACCTGCATCCCGTCCCGGTGAAGAGGAGGGTTCAGACCCATGCAGATAACACACTGGTTTAACTCTATGAACATTCTCATTCGTCCAGGTCTCGTGGTTATTTCTAGGCAAACAATTGATTCAAAGCCAACTAGATTTGTCTTATGAAGACGTTTCGCCTCTTATCCAAGCATCGGTCTGACTGGTCCTCACTGGGGCCGGGTATCGGTATCACCAGGTACCTATCACGATATTACGACGATGATATCACAATACGGCGATTCTGCGATAATTGATATATTGCAATAAATTTCATCCACGTTACATCACGATATCTGTGTCACTGAAGAAATTCAGAGTTTGTTGACTCAAGAAAAATGACCAAATAATGCAGAAAATGCACATTTTAGAGCTTCTCTGTAAACATGGACACATCAGTTCTGCTTATTAGCATTAGCGCCGCTAACCTTCCTCTCCTCCGCGACAAGATCAGGACGACGGTAAAAGCCGAAGCGCGCCGAGACTTTAGATTTGAAATTGGACGGTGCATCTTTCACTTTCTTTTTTCTTTTCCTCCACTGTTTGTTCCTCCGCTTTGCGCCATCGTCTTTCTTTCCTGTCTCTCTTCTTTTCTCTATTGATTCATGTTAAGCGCCATCATGTGGAGACTTGGAGTAGTGACTAGTAGTAGACTCGTAGTGAGAACGGCTTAGAGTGGTTGTATGTCGTCAACTTAAAAGAGCAAGTCTGATTTCTTAACTTCATGACAAGACGTTATTTCTTAAAGTATTTTATTGATTTATCCAAGTATTCTACTTATGCTTTAAGGTATGTTTTATATGATTTAAGCTTATTTTACTGTATTTATTTGGGCATTGAATTCCCTCTGAGCATCTCCATACTACAGTCATGTACAGTCACTAGAACTCCTCATGCCTATCACCTTTTAACATCTATTTAACGTTGATGTTTTAATGTGGCTCTTCCACTTTTATTGTTATTATTGTAAACTGATTGTTGTGTGTTGTTTCTTTTTAGCTGTGAAGCGTGTTGGGATCATGTCGCACGGTGATTCTGCACTTTAAATAAATAAAATTGAATTGTATTGCACAGCATCCAGAAAACTCTCAGCCAAGCAAACTAAACAAAAGCTGCAGTTAACATTTGTTCTCTGTCGTCTTCTGACCCTCTCAGTCGCTCGAACCCACACGAAAAATCACAAGTTTGTTTCTTCTATATTGATATATTGAGCATTTTTCAGTAAAAAAAAAAAAACAGTGCACACAAACGCACACACACACTTGTCTAGATCCAAGTGGGGAATAGTCTCTCTCAGCGGCTTGCTGTGTCTTACTGTGTGATCAACAGGGGTTGGAAAATTACTCTGCAGAGCTTATTATACACTCTCTCTCTCTCTCTCTGTGTCTCTCTCTCTCAGAGTCAGACTCTTGTTGTTCTCCGTTGTTTCTATTTGAAACAGTGATTGCTCCTCACCAAACACTCTTTCAGTCTCTATTGTGTCTAAATGATGTTTTGTTTTGGGTGTGAATATCAGCTCTGTAGGTGAAGCTGCTAGAAGCTCCGAATTAGCAGCTGATCTGTTTGCACCTGGAGAAGAAAAAAAAAAATCAGCGGTTACATCCTCGAAGCTTTGTTCATCAACAACAGCGTCCTCGTTAACACAATAATAACAGACTGCAGCACCGCCACAACAACAGCATTAGCAACATCAAGCTAATTCACAGTTACAATAACAGCATTATCAACTCTGTTGACATGAATAATTCTATAACAATAAGGAGAAAATATTCTATCACAGTGTACAGGGTTTAATTTTAGATTGTGCATCTGTCATCATGCAGCACATATTCTAAACTGAACTGATCTTTATTTCAAGTTTCAATAAAATAATCTGACAGAAATATCAAAACCGCCCAAACACCAGCATCAGCGAGCTAACCAGTAACTCCCAGTGCAAAAACCAGTAGCAGCTGGTGTCATAGCTGTAATAAGAGAACGAGCGACATCTGCTAAATTAATAATTTCATCACCAACATCAAACATCAGATGATCACAGCAGCAGATTATCGGCATTTTTCTTCACTGTCCATCACCAAGAAATATTAAACTGTGTCTGCGATCATCAGACCCCAAAATAACTGAACAAAAGGATTTTTTCTTTAGCAAAATATACAGTAAAAGAGTCACATTATGTCATGCAAAGTGTGACAAAATGAAATAATTATTATCTATTATCTATTAACTGCTCTTTTTTTTTTCAAATTTCAGCATTTTGTTCATGTGAGACGCAGATAACAGCGTGACAAGTGATCCATGGAAAGCCCTGGCTTTGTGGGTCATGTGACCTTCACCTAGCAAGTCCATTGACAGTAACAGTCTGTCTGGAGATAGAGAAGAAGTTTCCTCCACAACAGGCCGAACAAAACAGACAAAAAAATGTTTTAAATTAGAATAAGCTATAATTTATTTTATTGTGCTCTAAGCCTCAAGCTGTACTTTAGTTATTCTGGCTTTTATTTTGAAGGGCCAGTAGTTGTCAGCCCTGTATCCTCACAACAAGTCCAGTCCAAAAATATTTATTAAAAAGTCAAAAATAACCCCAAATATTCATTCATTCTTAAATCATTAGCGTTTGGGAGCCGTTGAGCAGCGCTGTCTAGAAATGTCAGTTAACGGTTGTGTCGTTGCCATGGAAACTGCAGGTAGCGTCACTCCTTAGCCAGTGAGTGGTGAAGCGAGAGAGAGAGAGCGTCTGAAATAACGGTTAATGCTAACGGAGCAGAGGAAACGGTTAGCAGCAGCAGTAAGTTGTCAGTGTGTCAGTAAATGTACAGTACAGACTACAGTGTGTCAGTTAATAAACGCTGCAGCTTGTCAACACCATGAAAAGTCACGTCTGTTGTTTCCCTCAACTGCTGGAGAAGTGAAGGTTAGCTCCAAAGTTAGCAACAACGGGTTAGCCTAGCCTAGCTTGGCGATGCTAAACAGATAAATAGAAAACGGAGAAATGTGTAGCTGCCTGCTAATCCTGTCGTACTAAAACATTTTGACAGAGCGCCGTGTACCACACTAAATCACTTCGAGGTCAGTAAGCACAACCAGAATTAATCCATATTATAAGCCGCATTGTCTTTTTTGAGAAAATTAAATGCTTTTGTGTGCGCCTAATAGTCCAGAAAATACGGTACTGGTGTAACTGTCACGCTATTTTTCAATAATCAGTTTAATTTTCAGTGAAAGTCGATACAAAAAAGAAAATAGTAATGTCACCTTCACAGAAACACTATACGATAATGTGATTTCATGTACATGATATTATCTGATAAACTCTCACTAGACTATAAACCAGACGTCAACAAAGAGATTGTGATGATTATTACATCTTCAACAGCAACACTGACATAAATGACATCACACTCAGCTTCAGATCTGATGCCTGCGGCAGTTTAGCAGTGGATACATGACATCCCTTCTATTGATCTGCACATTTCTGAATTTAAATGATTAATGGCCATGTATGTATTGATTGATACGCTGCTTTGCATGATGAAATATTGACACAACAAGGAGTCCTCACATTAACTCTGTGTCCTCTTTCCTCCTCTTCCCTTCTTTCAGAAAATCCTCTCAGAGCATTCAGGACGAGGTTCATCCCAGCTGAACCAGCCTTCCTCCTCCTCCTCCTCCTTTTCCTCTTCGGCCAACATGAACTCTCTGCTGGTCGGCGGCCAAGACGCGGCGGTGGAGAATCCTCGCTCTGCCCTCTCGCCGCTGACCAACTCGCTCCTGGAGCAGCTGGAGGCTCGTATCAAGGAGCTGAAAGCGTGGCTGAGAGACACCGAGCTCCTCATCTTCAACTCCTGCCTCAGACAGGGCAAAGACGCCTCGGCACAGCTCCAGAGCTTCAAGGTAGGAAGAGCAGTCACCGCTTTGTTATGTTTTAGAGAAAATGATGTAAAGACGAGAAGTGTTTTGGGGGTTTTTTTTGCAACTTTTCCGCTTGTCTCCACTTAAAAATCTGAATAAAAACAGCTGGATGGAAGCTACAGAACATTTATAGGTAAAACAAAACCTCAAGTTGAACCTCCAGAAAACTACAAATTGACCTTCCCAACAGAATATCAGATCAGTCCTCTGATAGAAATCCCAAATCACATTTCTATTAATCCACCAAGCTTAGTCGTGAAGTAGGACCGAGACTAGAAGGACTCAGAAGAACTTAAGATCTTAGAAGTAAGTTTTAAAACAAAGAAAAGCTGCAGAAGTAACGGACGGAGCATTCAGGAAAACGCTAGAAGGTCATACTCTGTAGAAACAGTGCACCTTGATTATGATTGATTATTTTTTTTGTCTGCTTCTGTCAGTCACTAGACCTTCATATGGTGAAGTTTTCCCCTAATATAAAGGAATTTAAGACAGAAAATGTGCCGTAAATACATTAAAATGAAGGTATACATGCAGTAAATAGCAACAGACGCAGCTTATCACAAATAAAGTGAGTAGATACAGTAAATATTAGATGGCAGCATTCATGTACAACTTTTTCTTCACTAACTTTGTCTGCTGCTAAATATGTGACAACGCTTTGGCCAATCAACAGTAAGCTTTTAAAAAAACATCTTCACTGTGAGTGAGTGTGTGTGTGTGTTAGTGTGTGTGTGTGTGTGTTGTTGCTAAGTATAGTCATACATCGTCTTAATGAGGCCAGATGAAAGCAGGGCTGTTTTGAAGCGATGGATGTATAGAGGAAACAGCAGTTAGCCTTAAAAGCCACGGGACGCTAACAGGATATTAATCAGCCTACATCACACAGCGAACAGCTAGCTGCGCTGATTAGCCTAGCCCTGCCGTGTGACTGACAACCAGAAACACAAACACACTAACACACACACATACCAGCACGCTCAACCCGAACTCTAAATGGATGCATACATAAGTTTATTAATTCATGTATGTTCTGACAAACAAAGACACACAATTACATCGATGTATGCAAGCGAGCGTCACATACATGCATACATGAATTAATGCATAAAGAAGAAGGAGACACACACACTTCTACAAGCATAAACTGATTAATTTAGTCACACACAAAGCTGGAAAAAAAAAAACACATTTCTTTTTTATATGAAAATGCATTTTGTTTACAAGTTGTTAAAACATACAAGGTCCCCTTTTGTGCAGTGTGTGTGTATGTGTGTGTGTGTGTGTGCGCTTGTTCTTCATACCTTCTGAGGACCGATCAGTTTGGACCTGATGAATGAAAAGGAAGAGATTTTAGGACAACTGTTGGAAAGTGATGATGTTTAGACAGGAAGGACATTTTTGGGGAAAGTGATTACATTTTTCTAGTTTTTTATAGGACATTTATTTTTTTAGTGGGAACACTTTGGAAAGTAAATTATGAACATTTTTGGGCTTGTAATTATTAGAAGGATCAAGTCAGAGTTTTAGACCTGAGAAGTGAGAACATTTTCAGATAGGGGGGGGTGATTTGTTTGGACGCCACTTCTTCAAATGACTGTTCTGGCAAAAGAGCGGGTTTAAGGCTTGAATTGGGTTTAGGTGCATTAAAGGTACTTCTGTTGTTATCTGTTTCTTCTTTAGTCTTCTTTTAACCGTCTTCTTCATGTTAGAAATATTCATTTTTAGCAGAATCTAAAAGTCAGTGTGTCACTGTTGTCACATATATGTATTTACAGCTACCAGAGCTGATCAGTGTCTTATGGAGTCATTTTCTGGTTTAATACAATATTATGTTTGTTTCTATAACTAACAGTTGTAATATTATGGTTGTAGCATTTGGTTTGTTTTAGATGTGGGACTGTAGCTGAAACCTTCACATGTTTTCACTCACAATTTTTTATTGTTTAACTGACAAAATATTACAAAAATCTCTATAAAAAAAAAAAGTGACCAAAACCACAAAAAAAAAAAAAAAAAAAAAAAACACTCATAAAATGAAGAATCACATTTGTTCAGTACGTTTATGTTATGTTGGCTGAAAGATGACATCAAACAACACGGCGTTCAGAGATAATTCATAACAGAGAAGAAAGTTGCATATCGGTCAGTTATGAACAAATATGCATCGGTGCACGGTCACACACACACACAGGCTCTAAATGATGAAACTGTGTTGAAACGAGGTTTTATCTGAAGAGAGCCAGTTGAGCCGCTCAGCACTGTAACGCATAAACACACGAAGCCCCCGCAGAGCATCTTTCACAGCAGTGAGGATACTCATCATTTCATTTAATAAACCACTTTAGAACACAGGACACATATTATTATTATTATTATTATTATTATTATTATTATTGTAGTGTATAGAGTTATAGTCAGTTTGCTGATCCTGAATCATTCTAGAGTGTAAGATCTCGTTATTACAGTGAAGCTGAAGCTGTCAGAGCAACGAGAAATAACTTAAAACACAATTAACACTGATGGTTAAACTATACACATCTACATTAACACACAGCCTGTCTGTTATGTTATGTCTTCCCTCACAGCCGACAGGATTTAACGTTGCAAGTATCAGATGCTGTTTGCAGAAGCTCGTCGGTAAATTCAGCAGATTTGTGTTTGTTCATTTCATTTTTGGAAGCGGCGGCTTTCAGACTGTTTTGCTGCCTAATGCATCAACTGGACCAAAAGTTTCTGACATAAATAACAGAGAAAAATATGGACCAGCAGAGATTTTTTAAATTAAATTAAAGAAAAGAAAATTGAATTGTATTTTTACGCCAGTGTTGGCTCTGAAAATAGAGTCAGAATCATAATGTTCACCTGATGTAATCGTCATTTTCTTAAAAAATAAATAAAAACTTTTCTCTTTTTTAATTCTTATCATAATAGTTGTTGACTCCCCCCTCCTCCCCTCCTCCCCCCCTCCCTCCCTCCCTCCCCGTCGCCTCTCAGGGGCTGCAGGTGTATACTTTACAGCCCAGGAGCCGCTCTTAGTTTTGATCCTTGTCACAGCTCTCAGTGGGAAGCCATTGATTTCTGGCAGAAAGAGGCCCTGAGCTTCTGGAGAAATGAAGATTGGAAATATTGATAGCAGTCATTTGTATGGAGAGAGAGAAAGAGAGAGAGAGAGAAAGAGAGAGAGGGGCTAAATGGAGAGAAAACGCTGGCTCCATTTTAAAAGAAGCCGACTCCATTTTAGCGATCATTTGTCTGTTTTTTTTTTTTTTTTTTGGCGTTTGGACTCGTAAATGGGTTCGATTTCTGCGCTGCAGCTTATTACTGTACGGCTGTATGAGAAAGCAGCGGGGGTCGGCAGAGGTCGCTAGGGAACACACACACACACACACACACACACGAATGCACGCGTTCATTTATAAAAGCACAAACACACACGTTTCAATGGAGACATTTCAGTAAAGACACACTGCCGCATTAAGAGCAGCACTCACTTAGACATGCACACGTAGAAACATCTGGATTAAAGGGTCAGTTCATCCAAAAACGCTTTTGAATTGAACTCTCAGCTCGTCGTCAGAATATCGTATCGTCTGTTTCGTACGACACTTTACGCAACAACAGACGTAGGAATAAAAGAGGCCAGAAAGAACCCAATAAAACAGACTAATTATTCGTAGACTAATCGATAAGATGAGTCTGAAGAAGTGATTCAAGGGAAGAGAAGGATTCGACGAGCCAAAGATCCTCAAGTGACATGACGGCAAAGCACAGTTGACTCTAGCTTTATATCTGGATGTAGAAACAGCCAGCAGCTTCCTGTCTGAGGACCTCAAGCTATCAAATCAGAAGTGTAATATGAGGCTAAAAAGAGCCTTGAACCACTGGAGTAACTTTCTAAAGAAGACATAGTCTCTGTTCTTTATATCATCCAGATCCATGTGGACCCTTTTTCTTGTAATATTTAAATGCTCTGAGCAGCACAAACTCCAGTTCCATCCAACTACAATTGTAGGAAGGTTGAAGGCAGAAACCTCAGAGGACAGCGTGTTAAAACCTGCGGAGCTGGATACCAGTGTCGAGGTGACCTTTACAATCAGAACACCAGCAGCAGATGTAGAATGAAAACAGGCTTCGATGTCCCGTTAATGACAGAAACCATGTGTGGAGGAAAATAAGAGCTGGTCTTTTTCGTTTATGGTAATTATACTAATATCTAAGATGATCAATCATGCAGAAGAATGTTTATTGAAACACAAACAAACATCTTTATACTTTAGCTGCAGCAACCAGATGCTAAATAAGTTCTTTAAGTTTGGATTAACCACATGAGAAGATTGACAACGGCATAAATATTAAATCTTATTCCTATATGAGCTTTACAGAAATGATGTTTTGCAGGTATTGCTGCTTTTTGTTTATTGTCCGTATTGATAATTCTCCCTATTGGGGGCTGAGAAGTGCTTTAAAAGGACATCATAACGCTCTCTTTGGCTGCAGACTAGCCTGGACCGATATATCCTTTAAGTTGTTTGCCTCCACAATAAAAGCTGGACCTTGAAAAATGTTTTGACAGTCAGATTTAAAGTAATTAAAGCAGCACATCAGCAGGAGACATGGAAGGGTTGCAGCCACCTTTATGTCTGCAGGCTGAGCTGAAATAAGAATCTTTACAGCCGGCTTTCATTTCTTTCTTTCTTTCTTCCATCACATACAAATAACCAGCCAGAGTCTGTCCTGTCATCTCACTGGACCTTCTTCTTCTTCTTCTATTTTTTTTTTTTACACTTCTCCCCCTCCTCCTTCCTCCCCTCCCTCCTCCCCTCCCTCTCCCCCACCTGTCTGTCTGTAACCTGGCTCTTAATTGAATTAGCACTCCTTTAAGATACGGTGTCGCCCAGACGTTCCTCCAGCAGGCCCCGGGCCTCCGATGACTCTCTATTGTGGTGGAGACGCTCTTGGGGCCGGACACACCGAGAATTAATAGACTCTGAGTCTGACACACACACACACACACTTACACACACACAGACAGGTGCAGGCACAAATACACACATGCATATACAGGTATGCAGGCTGGAAAATGACTCGCACACAAAGGTTAAATGATGCCTGTCGGTGGTTTTCTCGTATCTTCTCACTTTATTTAATCAGCTGAACTCCGGTGTTATCACCGCAGACAGCCGAGTATCACCAGATTCACACCGAAAACACGCAGGAGCAAATAGTTTACACGTGGCGGTGTGTGGAATGAAGAGCAGCCCATAATCCTGCGGAGCGCCTTAATTCGGACGCCGCCGACGACGTCATGATTTTCATTTTCTTATCTGATGTGCTCGCCTGATGTTTTCTGACATGTTTGAGATTTTGGACTCGAGTCAGAAGGTTTGGAGAGTAGAGAAACGAACACATCAAATCAGATTCTTCACCGGCTTTCATCACAATCAACATCACGCTCATCATACGTCACAAAAACAGGAAGTTAAAAAAAACATTTTACACTATATTGGGTGCAGATTTGTTAAAAAAAAAAAAAAAAGCAAGACAACGAGTGTCGGTTACAGCCTGATAAGTTCGACTGTTGTAGAAAAGTTTGACCTTGAATGCTTTTGCTTTTTGCCAAATGATGAAGATAGCGGCTTTGCTCTGCGCCGTGTCGTGCTTTTAATTTGAAAAAAACACCTTATAATGCTGCTGTTAATTAAAACGTACACGTCACAGAATGAAGTCGAGGCCATTTTTTATTTATATAATCCAATATCACAAATAACTCATCATCTTAAATCCTTAGACACTCGATTTTAATGAGGAAAAACTCCATAAAAAAACCCTTTAACCCTTTAAAAAATGGAATAACATGCATGTTGTATGTGAAGAATAGAACAAGAAAGCAAAATTACAGAAATAAACAAGATGGTCCCTCAATAACGTCTGATTTCCTGCAAGAAATTCTCAAGAATCTTCTACTAAATCTGTCAAACCTGCCACAGTTATTCAATAAAAGGCTGTAAAATAACAGAACTGTAGTCAGGTCGTCGTGTTACTTAGACAATTACGAGATTTCCTTCAGTGTTATTATATTTTATTTTAGTGACCTTTAAAAAAAAAACTAGAGGTCAGGATTTCTTTCTTTCTGTTTGTCTTTTCTTTTTCTTTCTGTATTTCTGCTTTGGATGGAAATGGAAACAGTTGATGTTCAAAGTCTCTGTTCCTTTGGCCAGACGAACACACACTGTTAGGAGGCGACCTCTCGTGACACACACACACAAACAGAGATGTGAGCATAGATTGGTGAATATCAGTGTGAGCATTTAGCTCGTCCTTCTGAAGTAAAGATCAACAAACTGACCTCCTCTGTCTCTCTATCTGAATATCTGTCTCTTATTTTTCTATTTGTTTCTCTTCCGTTTATCTTTCCTTCTCTACTTTTTCGTTCACTCTTCCTGCTTCCGTTTATCTGCCCGTGTGTGTGTGTGTGTCTGTGTTTTTTTTTTTTGTCTGTATCTGTCGTCCTTGCCGCATCTCTTTCTTGTTATCTGTTCGGCTGCTCCCTCCTCTCCCCCGCTGTTGACAGTAGATGAACCCGTCCTCCCCCACTGTTTGTTACCCACGGCCCCCTCATCACCCCCAAACCCGTCCAATCATGCTCTTTGCCCTCCGGCCTTCCTCATCTATTGTAACACATACCCCCCCCCTCACACACACACACACACACTCACCCTCCCCACCCTCCTTCAGTCGTTTCTATTTTCAGCCCTCTTTCCTCCTGCAGTTTGTAAGATTTGACCCCCCCTACAGTTTATAGCCTGAGCCTTCCCTTCCTCTGCCATTCATGACCCCGCCGACCTCCTGTTGCCTGTTAACAACATATATATGGACTCAAACAAATTCAGAAACATTACCTCACTTTGCCGGTGCGATTCATGAATTTCTGTTTGCCAATAAAGTGCAACTTCCTGGTGGCGAAGTCATAGACTCCGCCGCAGCCTCCCTCCGCCGGGTCGCCGCTGTTGTTTCGCTTAAATTGTTTTGACTCGTTTCAGTTTGATCCATTCAATTCCAATAACGTTTGAAAAAGTCTAGAAGAGTCGCCCCGGTTAAATTATTTTATCCCTATGCCAGTTAGCAGAGGGCAGATTACCGTAATTACCAGTAATGTGGCAACAAAAATTCAAAAATGCAAACAGAAGCAGATCAGAAAACAAGGAGGCTTCGTACTAAAATATGAGCAGATATACTTATCAAACAGAGGGAATTAGAAGTAAAAGCTCTCACTAATATAAGCCTAATATAAAGATCTGCTATTAGAGGATATACGGTACCTGTTCATTTGGTCACATACCATTTGTAACCCTTCACTCTATCCTGGTCGTATATATAAAAAGTATATTTAAGACACATACAGAGAATAAGAGGGAATTAAGATACACAGAGTCTCTGAGTAGTCCAAAAAGAACCTGTTTATTTCTGTGTATTTATTGGATAATGTGACTTACCTGACATAAAATGGCATCTACATACGAGGCTGGATTATCAACCAGGAAAATTTGGCAACTGCCCCAGACTCTGAGAGGTCTCAGTAGGGGCACACTGTCCATTTTTGCCCCAGGGCCCCCAAGTGGGTTAATCAAGCTCTGACACTTCATGGCCATTGCTTGTAATTTTGTTGCTGGAATAAAACACTGGCATTAAACCGACACATGACTGCCAAGGTAAAAATACCGTTATTACCCAACTCTGCAGCTCCTCCCGGCTTCACGGAGGTTTATAGTTGAGTTTCAGCTCATTGTTTATCTGTCCGGCTGCAACTTTTACTGTTCTGGTTCACTCTCAGCGGCTCTCATAGCTGTTAAAAAGCTGCTGTACACTACCTGCTCAACAGCAAACAGCAAAACAGACACAGTTAGCTGTAGACTAGCTGGTAGCATTTAGCAGCTAAAGAGCCAGATATTTCCCTCAGGAGTTGGTAGAGAGCAGAAACAGAAGCTAAAAGAGAGAGAAGATTGGACAGAAACACGACTCCACATGAAGGATAGTGTTGCTCCGTTACTGCTGGATGTGGAAATAATCAACTGTTTCCTAACTTTATAATCTGATAATATGTAATAAGTAGTTTCTACAGACTATTCTGCTGAAAACAAGTGGACAAAACACATAATTTCAAGCAGGTTTAACCAGATTGAAACTATAAAGGACCGAGAATAGAACCCTGAGGAACTCCACGTTTAATTATTGACGTAATCTATAAGAGGATAATGTTGCTCCGTAACTGCTGGATGTGGAAATATGCAAAACTTTATAAACTGATAATATGTTAGAAGCAGTTTTTACAGACTATTCTGCTGAAAACAAGTGGACAAAACACATAATTTCAAGCAGATTTAAACCAGATTGAAACTATAAAGGACCGAGAATAGAACCCTGAGGAACTCCACATGTGATTATTGATGTTAATGAGAGGATAACGTTGCTCCGTAACTGCTGGATGTGGAAATAAAAGCAACTGTTTGCTCACATGTTGAACACATCAGTTTAAAAGGTGATGATGTGTCTCTGCTGTTTTAAACCATTAAACTGAGGCCTCAATTCTGTCTGAATCCATACGTGTTGATTACAAAACAGTGTATGGATGCAGAGTGTTGTGTGTCCGCCACTCTAACCGTCTAACATTATGACTTCTGTGTACAGTGACATCATTTTCATGCGCTCTATAGTCCACAAACTACACCCCTCGCTCGCCATAGTGTATGAACCA
Organism: Euthynnus affinis; assembly: GCA_029490765.1. Lineage (NCBI taxonomy): Eukaryota > Metazoa > Chordata > Actinopteri > Scombriformes > Scombridae > Euthynnus > Euthynnus affinis. Next base: position 30,640,613 of record CM055851.1, on the reverse strand, counting down.
CCCCCCCCCCTCCACCTCAGCATCTGTCAGGCAGCTAATAGAAGGTGACAGCGAGGCTCTGATATCAATACCTGCTGCATGATGAGGATTAAAGATCAACTGACTACCTGCCAAGAACACCGGCTGCTGAGTGTGTGTGTGTGTGTGTGTATATGTTTTTTTGATTATACCCATCTGTGTGTGTTTCTCAGCTCTCATGTGTGCGTGCATGTGCTCGCCGGTGTTTTGAAGAGGTGTTTTCTCGTTAAGAGTTGCTCGTTAGAGGTTGAAGGCGAGCAAACAGGTGAGACGTTGCCGCGGTAACGGCGTCAACAAACAGATCAGACTTTCATCTTCATCTGGTCGGGAGGAGAAGAAAACACTCGGCTCTTTCATCTGCTAAAGGAGCAGAGAGACACAGGGAGAATCAAAAAACACAGGAGAGAGACAGAGACAAGAGGAAGACGGAGAAGAAAGCTCAGAAAATGAGAGGAAGCGGAGAGACGGAGCGGCGAGAGAGCGGTCAGAGAAGAGGACGGGAGAAATATAAAGATGGAAACAGAAAAACAGAGAAGCAAACACTTCTTTTTTTTATTTGGTAAAAGCAGCAGGGAGAATCAAACCAAAAGGAGAGTGAAGAGTAAAGAGGAAGGAAAGACAGTCAGGGACATTTTGGAGTTTGATCTTTTCACGACCAAATAAAGTTTCATTCAACTTCACTAAATGTGCTGATCTGATATTATTTTAACAATTAAAAAGTGCGTGGAGTTGATCTTTTTGTGGCATGGACTGGAATCAGACAGCTTCTCTTCATCTCCAGCATGAAAAAATCAAACAATCAAACACAGTTTTCAACCAACAGTAACATTTTTAAGGTGTGGTTCACCTAGAAACAGACACTCGCCACAAATATAAAAAAGCCAGCGTTATTTTGTCTTTTGGTTTTATTCTGTGACGCTGAGCATCAGGTGTGTTGAGCGGTGGGGTTCGTTATCAATGAATCGCCTGCTTTCGAAGTTTAAAAAGTAGACAAAGCTCTCTGAGATTACAAGAAGTGTCTCTCCAGCTGGTCAGTGGCTCCATCCAGTAAGAGCTGAATAACAACTGCATCACTTCAGAGGCTGTTTGTGAGGTTATTACCAACGATGAACTGACTTTGTTCTACGTTTTTGAAAGAACAAAGTAGATCAGTTCATTGTGGGTTCATTTCAGGAAATATCCTTTAAACTCGCTCCGTCTTTCCTCGTTGCGCCCTGATGCGTTTTGTCTCAAAGTCATCAGTACACAAGGTCATCAGTCCGTCGTTCGCCGCTCATAATCTGTCCTTATTACTGTTGCAACAAACAAACAGAAGCATTAAGTTTCTTCACAGGGGGTGGAGGAGATAAATATGAATTTGTTAGAATATCCAAATGTTTGTCCTGCTCACAGTCTAACCTTTATTTCAGCCCCCAGTAGTGAACTAAAAACGCCCCTACAGTAGAGAGAGAGAGAGAGAAGCAGGGGAAAGAAGAGAAGAAAACACTTTAATCTGCTAAAACAGCAGGGAGACAGTGAGACAGACCGAGGGATAAAGACACAGTGAAAGATGGCGATGGTGGAAGATAGTGGTGGAGAGAGAGAGAGAGAGAGGAAGATGGAGAGAGTGGTCAGGAGAGAACAAGGAGAGAGATGGAGAGACTGGTAAGGAATAAAAGAGAGGAGCCCGTAGAGTGAGACGCAAGAAAGAAAGACGGATGAGAGAAAGAGCTGAAAAGACGAATATACAGAGAAATGCAGACAGACAGAAGGAGATTGGATTTTATTGATAGCGGCGTTTTAAGTCGCGGCAACGGCGGCGCGTTCGCTCGCTCGGCTGCATTAGTGAGAAACAGTAAATGCTTCCACTCACAAAGACTTCATATATCCTTCATTTGTTTACCGCTGCTGAATATTTTAAGAGTAAAGCTTTCATCCCTAAAATGTCACCGCGCGCAGAGTGGGCAGGAGGACTTCAGCTAATAACTTACAATAATCAATAACGCCTGATGATGTCAGCAGTAATCCATTTCCAGTTTCACATGAAGGCCGCTGAGCCTTTTTGTCACAGAGGTGGATTTTCTTTTAAACAAATGCTTCCTTTAATCAAATAGCTGGTATTTTTTCCTTTAAACCAACTCTGAAGGCAGTTTTCACTACTTTAACTTGCAGGGGAATTATTCCTACAAACATCCACTCTGAGTATTTTACAGAGCTGCAGTAAAAATCTGAAGTTATAATCTAAGAAACTAAAGTCTTTGTTCCAGCAGTTTGTGTGTGACGTCTGGTTTTACTGAGTTACAGCACTGGGAAGCAGGGATTTTGAAATAAAGTGCATTATTGAGTGTTAAGAAGTACTTAGATATATACATACTTATGTTTACTTATGTAAAAATGACAATACCACAATGTTAAATGACTCCATTGCAATGAACTTCCTGTATTTAAGACTCTACTTAAGTAAAAGTACAGAAGTATTAGTAGCTAAATCTACTAAAAGTACTCATTTTGCAGGAAATCAGCTGTTTTGAATGTGACTCATCACAACTACACACACGGATAACGAGCCAATTATGAGTTTTGAAACTACTGGTTTAACATTTCTCTATATTATAAGCTTATTGTGAGATATTTAATGCAAAAGTTTAATTTGAAAAGTAACTATAAATGTAGTGGAGTGAAAAAGTGCAACAGTAGAGTAGCGCTATAAAGTTGCATAAAATAGAAAGCCGACTACAAGTGCTTAAAGCTATACTATGCAGGATTTGTAAACACACAGTATGGCAGCTCAAGAGTGAATGAAGAGAACAAAGCCATGAATCAGATAAATAAAATGATGGTTACATCCTAAAGCACAAATAAACACACCCACACCCCCCCTGCACAACGCTGCGGGGTGGTGCGGCATCGTCAGACTTTGTGTGAATGCAGAGCTTCGTGTGGCCTCTCTGCTCTCTGCTCTCTGCTCTGCGCGTGTGTATCTCAGCCCCGCCCCCCCCCCCTCGGTCACACAGACACACAGACCTGCTGCTCTTTATACGTACAGGACACAGAGACACAGAGCGGAGCAGAGGAGAGACACAGAGGCAGAGATGTAACCTGACCTCACCTCCCTGCTGGCTGTTATTGGCTCGGGGGCTTCACATCTACTGCCCAGAGGTTGACGCCCAGAAGCTCCCAGAACACAAAAATAATAAGAAAGTAAGAAAACAGAGGCAGAAGGTTTAGTCTCTGTAGATGCACACACCGCCACATTTTCTAGTGGGTCATAAGTGATGATTGAGAGGGACTTCTTTTCTCTGGAAAGTAAAAAAAAAACCCCTCTATATTCATCCTTATTTGTTTCTTCTGGTCACTGCAGGATCTCCGCACTGTTTCCCCTCCAATCTCCGACCTGAGAGCGAGTCACTCTGGAGAGGAATGTCACTTAAAACCCAAAAGTGAAAACATAAATATCTCACTTTGGAGTCGAGCTCTCACTTTGTCAGAGTGCTAAATTTATATTTTAATGCATACAGGTTTTCGCCATAAATGTCACAAACACGGCGGCAAAGTGAGTGGGAGAGACACGTCTTACTTTATTGTCTGCTTCCATTTTCAGTGAATTGCTCTAAAAGCCCTTAAAGGAATCCCGCTGACTTTCAGACCCCATTTATACGTGATGTTAAAAAAACCAGAGAGCAAGAAACAGATGGATTCTGGGTCAGCGGAGGCAGAGCGTCAAGTGTCATTTCATAATGTGGTATGACCCATTTGAAGAAGTCTTAAAAAATGATACATAGCACACAATTAAAGCAAATTCAGCGTTTTTTTTTAAAGGAGAGGCGGTCAATGAGGTCGCAGGTTGATGACATGAAAGCACTTTGCAGTATGGATCCTTTTCTTCAGCTAGAGGTTACACAAACATCCCAGGAATCGCCCTTCAGCCTGAGAAGAAGAAACCAGTCGGACGCAAAATTTGAGTTTTTGCAAATTTAAAACGCTTCGTCACAGCTGCTGAGAAGTCTGAAAGGGAAACGATTTAAACTGCTGAACTGCTTTTGCTTCAGGAGTCAAAACATTTAGTCCAAAAACTGCAGAATTACCGACTGATTATTGCACTTTGTGTTTTGAGAAAATTAGCACGTTAGCTTGCGAACACGGTAAACTTTATACCCTCTTGACTTCAGCATATGAGCGTGCTGATGTTAGCATTTAGCATCCTGTAAGTACAGCTAGCTTCGCAGAGCTGCTAGCATGACTGTAGCTTAAAACTGTCCTGTCAGCATTGTTTTATATTCCTGACACTTCATGTTCATGTATTTAAAACTTGACTGAAACCAGCTTAAAACAATGAAAGAAGCTGAGTTGGTGTGGGTTTGTTGTTGACGAGTAGATATAATCCAGGAAGATTATCATACAGTGGTTTGTAATTCTCACAGTCAAGATTCTACATGGTTGCAATTCTTTAACCTTTCATCATGACAGTCGCAAGATAAACAGTGGAAATGCGCCTTCACATTACAAATAATCCACCAGAAATGTGCGTTTGCATGTATGTGATTGGTCGACGTACTTTAAACGATTGGAAAACGTTTCATTGAACTAATAACGGCTAAAGCTAACCACCGTCCATGCTTCTACTCCACTTCCTGCATCCTCCTTGCACTCAAAAAAACCTCACAAAAAACTTCCAAAACATGCGGATCTGAACTTTACGATTTTGGATTTACAGCCATGTCCACCTCCAGTCTGTGTGAAGGACCTTCGGCGAGGCCTGAACCCCAGTTTGGGAACCCCTGGCCTTGAGGAGTACAGGGTAGCGAGAGGAGGATTTTCTTGCAAACCCCCGGAAGGGAGTGATCTCTGAACATTACTCACCGCTCAATGACATCTGTCAAGGTCTTCAACAAACCTCTACAGCAACAAACCTCTACTTCTTCTTTTTTTTTTTTAATAAATTCACCGGGACGGAGATGAAGTGAAAACTGGAACACAAAGAAATTAATAAGAGGCAGAGAGGAAGAGAGGGACGGAGAACAGAGAAGAGGATGAAATGGAGGAGAGAGAGAGTGGAGGACTGAAGACAGGAATATCAGACGAGAGAAAAAGAGGGAGAGATGGGAAGAGTATGCAAACAACAAAGTTTGGGTAGCTGTAGGCGGTATTAGCAGCAGCGGAGGGAATATGTGTGTGGGAACAAATTGTCGACAGGAATTCATTAGGCTCGTTGTGCGATAACGAGTGCTTGTGGTTTTAATTGACTTAATCAACAAATAGAATTAATCAGAGATTTCTAATTAATGGTAATTGATTGAAATATCCACTGGGTCACTGCGCAAGCAACCAAAATTCTCCTTCTCTCTCTATCCGTCTCTGTTTCTCTCCTCACTTTACAGTTTGTCCTTGTCTTCTTTGCTCACTTTTTCTTTTTTTTCTGTTTCTGTTTGTCTTCTTCTGTCACTTTTTTTTTTGTCTTTCTCACTCTTCTTCTTTCTGTTGTTTCTGTTTTATTTTCTCAGTCGTCTCCAAACTTTTTATTGCTAAGAATAAAAACAGACTTGTGTTCTCTTCAGCTACCAGTAAAGCTACCGATAAAATATGATCTTGGAAGTCCAGTTGGACAGTTTTGAAGGCTTATCAGATGCCAAAAGCTTCGCGCAGCAGTTTATTAATAACATGAAACAGGATTTGTGTTTGTTTGACTGACAGATGACGTCCTGTTGTGTCGCGTTGGTCGCTGTAGAGTGTTTTGTCTTCATGGGAATGTATTCAAAACACCCCCGCTGTTTCCACAACTTTGGACTCTTCCAAACTAACGGAGACTTCTGGGTCTAACTGTTCTCAACGGTTACTGAACGTTTACTGAATCAGTGTTTCTCCTACAATTATATCAACGAGAACCCGCCAGGACAAAAAAAATATGTTTTAATGCCAGAATTAACAACAAATATCCATCATTCAGAAATATTTAGCGTTTGGGAGTCTGTGCAGCTGTTCAGGATGCGAGTGAACCTCTGTGTCGTCTCCTGGGAAACGAGCGTAACTCTGTTCAGTAATACGTCATTGCGTAGCATGTTTGCGTAGCGAGTCGGACGCAGAGAAAGTGACGGTGGATACGAGCGGAGCAGAGGAAAAGGTTAGCGGTAAGTTGTCAGTCTGGCAGTAAATGTACAGCACAGACTACAGTGTGTCAGTTAAATGATGAAAAGTCACGTCTGTTGTTTCTCCAAGTGCTGGAAAAGTGAAGGTTTAGCTCCAAAGTTAGCAACGATGGGTTAGCCTAGCCTGAAGACGCTAAACAGAGAAATACAGACCGCTAAACTCACTGTGCACTCTGTCCTGTTACCCTCCTTCCTGTGCACATGCGACTAATCAATTAGTTGCAGATTATGAACAATTTTAGTCGACCAAGATTTTCTTTGGTTAGCTGAATGGCTTGTATTAGCGTCAACATTGGATTTTATTTAGACTGACAGCGACGGTTGCAGCCATTTTGCCACCAGTTTAAGTCTTTTGTAGTTCTTTACAATAAGTGTAAGACGCGGATAGTTTTTTCTCTCGTTTGATTTCTCTTAATTAAGATCTAAATATCTCAGTTTGAAGGATTTGTTTTGTTTTTCTTTTTCTAATCATCTCCTTTTCCTTTTTGTCATGTCTAGAGCTCAGCTGCTGTTTCTGATCATAATTTGTTGTCTTAATTGATCAGATAGTTTCTGATTTAAATGAAAATCTATTTGAATATTGGCAAAAATTGTTTTACAGCTGCTTGCGTTTATCCGACAGATAACTTTAACTTCTTCTGTTATATTCTCTTCAGTGCCAGAAGTAGTCTGGTCTCCATCGTTGTCTCGTTTCCAAGCGCTTTAACCATCGTGGAAAACAACCTCCGCTCTCCTCTATCCGTCTTTTCCTCCGTCCCTCCCTCCCTCTTTCCTCTCTCTCTCCTTCCCTCCCTCCCTCCCTCCTTTCCCTCCCGACATCCCTCCCTCTCTTCACGGCAGGTCTTGGTAATTAGATTGTAGAGATGAGGAGGTGGAGGAGAGATAAGAGGATTTTGTTTTTAGGAGAGGGAGATTTAAGAATGAGAGAGATAGAGGAGGATGGAGTGGGAGAGAGAGAGACAGAGAGAGAGAGAGAGAGAGAGGGTGAAGGGGGAATTAGAGAAAGGAGGAGAGCAGATCCTCTTCTTTTTGTTTATCCCGAGTCGGTCACCCTTCCTGAAAGAGGATGTTGAGTGACAGACAGAGAAGTACATGGAGAGAGAGAGAGAGAGAGAGAGAGAGGGGAAACAGAGGAGGAGATAAAGACATCACTTGTTCATTTCATGTCCCTCCTGTTGGCCGACCTTGAATATGCGACAGAAGCGACGTCACATCCTGAGAGAGAAAAGACGCTTCTCGTCAGGATTCTTGAAAGTTCGGACTTCTTTACGGAGCCTTAATGATGACTCGTGATGATTCGTCCAAACCAGAAACAGTCCACTTTCAGCCACGTATGATTATGACAGAATACTAAGCACGCTATCCAGACTCCCTCCTCTGTAGTTACGTCTTCCAGCTCCTCCCGGAGGCATTTCCACAGGGGATGGTCCAGATGGGGGATGTGTGTAATCCCTGCAGAGCGTTCTGGTTCTGCTTCTGACTCTCCTGCGGGTCGGACATGCCTCGAAAAACCTCTGAAGCAAGACGATGAGGAGGGCGAGGAGGGCGTTGTTATCGGATGCTGAACCACTCTGAGCTCCTCCTGGATGTCCAAACACGATCAAAAACGTTGCATTCCTCTTCGTCTCGACAGTCCACCTCGGCGCCAACGTCCACCAATCCACCTGTCGAACTCTGGCGTGTCGATAAAGACTTCAGAAGACAGTTTGGACTCATTTTCACTTGTTTTTTTCCCTCTTTGGCGGGAAAAGAGCCTCCTGTTGAGCTATCTAAACATGCTTAGTGCTGATGACTCTAACTTGCTAGCCTAGCAACATTAAGGCTACAAACAACCCATAGCATATCTGATGTTTTAAAGATGAAAAGGCCTTTAATAGAAGAAGAGTCCTGCTTTCTCTCGTGTCATTGTCAGAATATAGTGTCGTACGATGGCGTCCGACGTTAAGGTGTTGACACTCAGCTGCAAACAGAACCACATCGTCTGCAAACAGCGTAAATGCAAACCCAAGAAAACTCTCCCTCCTCTGCTGGAATAGATTAAATTCACCAGGGTTACGTTTAAAGATTAGAACAGTAGAAAAGGTTGGAAGCTTTTCATCGTGCCCAAACTCTCGTGTTTCCAGAACAGATTATTTTTAGGGATCACCGTCACTTCTTCTCTCTTGATTTTCTCTGTTTCACTTCAACGAATCAGCAGTTTACCTCTTCGATCCTTTTCATTTCCTGTCTCTCCTCCTTGTTGCCACTGTCTTTATCGTTTCTATCCTTTCTTATCTCTCTGTTTCTCTTAAGCTCACTTTAATCTTCTATCTCTTTCTTTCTTTCTGTCCTCCCCTCTCTCTCCCCTCTCTCTCCCCCTCTTCTTCAAATTCTCTCACTCACACTGCTTTCAGCTTTTCAGTCCGGCTCATCCCTCCCTCCAACATCCTCTGTCTCTTTCTCTTTCTCTTTCTCTGCAGCCACTCCACGGCTTTCCATGTATTTTGGAAGAAAAGCTTTTTAGCAAATATTTGTCTGACTGTGTCTGTAGAGCCCTCTGAGTCAATATGGGCCCAGCCAGGCTCGACCGGCCAGAGAGAGAAAGAGAGAGAGAGAGAGAGAGAGAGAGGGGGATCAGTGCATAAAAACCAGCAGTGCAGAAACAATAGAGACTTAGGATTCTCTCTTTCTCCTTTCTGCCTAAAAATAAACTCTCAGATAGAAAAAGACTTTTTTCTATCTGAGGCTCCAGACTGCAATCATCAAACACTAATAACGGTGTCGATCATCATCATCAGCGCTGATATCAGCTCCTATCTACTGTAAAATAAAGCTGTTTGTTGTTGTGCTGTTTCTTTCCTACGCAAGCCACCGGAGACTCTGGAGGAAGGGGGGGTTGGACGGCTATCTTTGGTTACCATGTTTGTCGAACTTATGCAATTCATAACGCCAGTTGGGAGACATAAAACCCCCTAAAAGAATGCACCACATCTGGCTTGTCATCAAGACTCGCAGCAGACTGATGAGAAAGAAGTTTGTGTTTTTTTTTGGGTTTTTTTCCCCGGCTTGTGTTTACGATAAATCTCAAACTGTATGACATAAACTTTAAAATTTCCCCCCTCAGTCAGTGTGTGAGACTCTGTGTTGTCGGGCCAGACTTTGTGGAGCTGATTCCAGAGTTATGGCCGTCATCCTGTGACTCTAACATGCTGAATTATTGTTCCAGCTCCAATCTAGTTTAATTCATCTTCCTGTGCTCCTTCGACGCTGTCTGCTGCAGTTATTTGGCGCAGAGCGAGTATCACTCAGTCGTTTTGTTGTTGTTTAGAGCCTCCTCCTTCAACGTAATACACACCTCCTGTTTGGAATAAATTTATCTGCGACACACACACACACACACACACCGTGGCTTGTCCTCTTGATCCTGTCTGCTGTATTCTGCATCCCCATCTCCTGTTTAGACAAGCAGGCGAGCCACAAATATGCTAAACTGAAGAGAGCGAGAAAGAGGAGATGAAAGACAGAAGAAGAAGAGTTGAGTGTGTGTGTGTGTGTGTGTGAGTGTGTGAGGAAGAGGCAGTGTGTGTGTGTGTGTGTGTGCGTGCAAGAAAGAGAGAGATAGAGACAGAGAATCCCATTTCATTGTAATAGTGTTTAATATTTATTGGAAAAATGTAAAGAAAATGTAAAGGAAGTGCTTTTCAGCGAGCGGGCAGGATTAGCATAAATAGTTTGGGGCTTGGACGTGTTTGGTCTCCGCTGCAGAGGAGTAAGGCTGTCCCCTCTGTTCACTCTGACACACACACACACACACACACACGCAGAAATACATGCATATGTTTGCACACACACATTCACGTCTGCACACACACTTCTCGTGCACGCGCCTGCATGAGTAAACATTCAAACATGCAAACACACACATCCACACTGACCTTTGTGTGTGGAAACTCATCAGCATATAGTGATTTATAATAGGCACTGCCAATCCTCCTGTTTCTCCTTCTCTCTCTCTCTCTCTCTCTTTCTTTCTTTCTTTCTTTTTCTTTTTGTTGCATTTATTAGACAGCAGAGAGGGAAGCAGAGGGGGGAATATTGGCTGTTGTCATTTATTTTATGCACTGCTGTTACTGCTGATCAAGGATCTGTGCGCTGGATTTGACTTTATGCTAATAAATCTTCTCTATCAACGAGCTGAATTTAACTAAACTGAACTGAAGCGGGTTCAAAAAAAATAAACAAACAGATTCAGCTCTTGTTCGTTCTTGTTGTTTTCCTGACTTCAATGATAACTCTGCAGGGACGACGCTTTATTTGGACGTAAAACTGAAAAAAACGTTGCTAATAATCAGTCGCGGTTTGCACACACACATCAGGAAGAACATCAGCTGATGAAACGTTAGCGTCCCTCAGAGGGAAACAAGTGTCTTCGTGTTATTTTTTGCAGAGCTTCATAGCGGCGAGGTGCATTAAAAGCAGCCGCTCGTTGCAGTGAGGACAGATGAGCTCTTCTGAAGGTTGAAGACGCTCTGAAAGCTGCTGATGTTTGTTTTTTTTGTGACTTCTGATGGATCAGAAAGAAAGAAAGAGGACATTCAGGTGTATTGATATATATGTAGAGGATGATTATGATGAAATGAACCCTGATGGACAACACTATGACAATAAAACCTGCTCAGTAATAAAGCAGAATCGTCCTTTAATCTGCAGCTTTGTGAATTTTTACATTTCTTATGTTTATATTTTTACGTTTAGAAGGTTTTTCATGCAACTATCACTGCTTCTGCTAACCATCCAGGTTGTTGTTATGTTTGTATTTAAATAATAATGATGATAGTAATCTGAATATTTGCTTCTCTTCTTCTTCTTCTTCTTCTCTCGTGTCGTCCGCCAGTCTCTGTGCTCCGAGGTGCGAAGCCGACGAAGAGGAGTCTCCTCTGTTCTGAAACTGTGCCAGAAGCTGCTGCAACAGAGCCAGGTCAGTGAAAGAAACCCCCCCCCTCCACCCTCCACCCCCTCCACCCCCTCCCCAAACAAACAAAACATCTGCAGAAGAAGAACTGGAACCAATCAACAGGTCCCACTTAGTTCAGGTTAAAATGTCACTTGGTTGTGGAAGCTGGAAGCAAATAGACATTATTGGTCTCATGGCGTCTATTTCAGATGTTGTGGGAGTTCTGTAGAGGTCTATGAGACGACCCTGCATGTTGTTAAATGATGCTAACAGCTACCCAGGGCGTTAAAATTGGGCGACGCTGAGGGACGTGAAGAAGCGTCGGTGTTTAATGAGCTGGGAGTGAACCAACAGATGACAACAAATTAGCGAAACAGACAGAAATGAGTCCATTATGACATTTGCCAGCTTTAAAAAATGTTTTTATTTCATTATTTTCTTTGATTTTGTCTCCTGAATGATCTCAGAGGAGCCACATTACTCTACATTCTTAATAATGATAAGTGTAATGGTTTTATTAGTATGTTAACAACCGTTTGTCTCCTCCATCCCTCCGGGGGCAGTCGGGACCCATGGCGGAGGTGGGCCCAGAGGCGGAGCAGCACCGTGAGGCCCTGCAGCTGCTGTCAATCAACCTGGAGAGGAGGTGGGAGGCGATTGTGATGCAGGCGCTGCAGTGGCAGAACAGACTGAAGAGAGAGCTGGGAGAGCAGCAGGTTAGAGCTCTGACATTTACACTTTTACATCCTTCATCTTGCTCCGCAGGCAGTCAGCTGACTTATTGTTACACTCAGCGAGCATGTCCAAGTTTGATTTGATGCTTAAAAAACGTAGCGTGAAAGACAGATGGCGCCGTGATTGAAGCTGCGATGTGTCGGTGATGTGAAGGAGCCGCAGCAGCCCTGACATTTCTTCTTTTATTTTGTTTAATAAGAAACGACTCTGGAACAAAGCACAGAATCACTTGTTTTTGAAATGTCTATTGACATCATGTGAAGGTTACATTCATAAAAAAAAACAAAAAAACTTATAGTTTTAGACGCCAGCAAATAAGCAAAATCAGCCTCAGTCATGTATTTTAAAGCTGTTTGATTCAGACAACAAGATCGATCTGAGCGAGGTTAGGGTAACCCTGAAACGTAGCTGGAAGTGTGCAGCGTTACGTTAGACGGACGGAAGAGACGGAAAAAACTACAGAAATACTTTCAGCTTTTAGAAAAGTTGTAGTTACAACTAGTTTAAACTAGTTACTATGGTTACTCTGACATTATGAAATAGTTTCCTGGATCCTTTGACATCCATTGGCTGTCATTATTTTCATTTCTTCCAAACTTTTCTCACCTCTCACTCTCTAACGTTTGCTGTATTCGTCTGATTCTTCCTCCACCTGCATCCCTTCAGGGTTTATTATCATTCTCATGCTGATGATGTTCAGCTTTATAAAATCTGGATACTTCAAGACATCACTTCCTGGTTGTCTCATAGTTTTCTGCAGTTAAATCTCAACCAAACATTCCTTCATTTACACGTATGTCCAGAAACCACCAGCTTACGTTTGATTACATCACAAATCTCCGTCCCTTCTTATCTTCGTATCTTCTCAGACAGTTTATTTCCTCTCTAAACGGACTGTTAAACACATTTAAGCATTTATACTCTCTTAAAGTTCAGCGTGTTCTGAGGACTTTGTGTCATTTAAAAAAGAAATTTTGTTAGATTTTGATCAGTCTTCCTCCGAAAAAGTGATTTTAGTGTGATGGTGGCGCTAGAGGAGAGGTCAGAGGTCACCAAGAGCGTTAGGAAACATCCTGTGTGGCCAGTAGTTGTTGTGATACTTCAGGATTGAAGGAACAACAAACTGATAAACAGGCCTGAACAGAATCTGTGGATTGTTTTACAGCTTTCAGTCTTGATCCAGAATAAAAGTCTGCAGAATTGACTTATATAATATTAATTTAAGATAACAAAGATTGTTTTTTAGCACAAATAAGTAGATACATAAAACATTAAAACAACTTAGAATGACCTCAAGCAGCCTGAAAGAAATATTTAGTAGATTTTTAAGTAGAACTGGTGAATTTAAGATTTTATTTCATCACAAACAGTTAACAAAGTGTGAACATTTGTTTTGTAAAATGCAGATTGACACTAAAATGCTAAAAAAAAATGCTAAAAGGTTGAATGTGGAGCAGAGAGCAACATTAACTATTAATCATCTGCCAATAATTAACACTTCAACACATATATTAATAACTGGACCAAAATAAACCACTCAAACATGAAGCTTAAATGGAGCGTCTCTATTGGTTTAAAATCTGCGTGTTGTCATGGTAATCCTGCTGACACGCTGCCGCCATGACAGCTAAAGCATCTTTGTCTGTTTTGACTTTTAAAAGCCTGCAGACGACGACTCTATTCAGCCTCAGTGAAACCGTCCAGAAGCAGCCGGTTGATAAAAACTAATCTGTTAGTTCTGCAGTGCGATCAGTGTCACAGAGACGATGTTTCCTCCTCCGCCGCCGCCGCCGCCGCCGCATCTTCCACAAACAAAAGAAACTCCGCAAATGAGATTTTAACACTTTGACAGTTGGCGTATCAGAACACCACGCATGTCTGCCGCCATGACGGCGCCTCGCCAAAAGGTTTGTCTTATTAGAAATCTGCAGCCGACGAACCGATTCAGGTTTCCACGTCTCAGGTACGCCGCCGCCGCTGCCGCCGCCGCCGCTCACTGATCACGGCGACGGTTTAACGCTGCAGGGCTGACAGCTCAGCAACATGTGCAGCTCGTCTGAGGATGTGAAATACCGAGCGCTGTAGGTGTTAAGTGAAATATTGCTCATGAGGGAGTCGTCCAGAGACGAGATGCTCGGGCCGCACGAGGCAAAGAGAGAGAGAGAGAGAGAGAGAGAGAGAGAGACAGAGAGAGAGAGAGAGAGAGAGAGACAGAGAGAGAGAGAGAGAGAGAGAGAGCTGAGTGCTTTATTCAGCTGATGTTACATGAAGGCAGAGAGCTGCAGCAGAATGGAGCTGTTATGGATTTCTAATAGTGATGAATATGGTTCTATAGAAACAGAAGCGGGGGGGGGGGTGGGGGGTCGGGGGGGGTGGTGGAGGAGGGGGGGGGGCATTTGTATACGAGGTGGAGCAATTGAAGAGGTTAAAACACACACACACTTTGCTTTGCACACATGCAGGAAAATACAGATACATGCAGTGACACTGAAATAAATACATATGATGTGTTACATAGATGCTGCGTCATGTGCATGAGAAAGCACACACACACACACACACACACACACACACACACACACTTCTTCTTATTGACACCAGCAGCAGTTAATTGATGTATTGTGATGTGTTAAGAGCTCAGAGAGAAGAGAGCTAAATACTAGTTTTTATACTAGATTTCAAAGTAAAAGCGCAGAACAGCTTAGATCAGTTTAAAGTCTTCATCGGATCAATAGTCACTGTGTGTGTTTCTTCCATGAAACTGTTGCACAAGTTTCAAGCATGTTTCTGCAGAATAAAATGTGAATTGATGCCGTCAGGTTACGTCAGAGTTCAAGACAATGTGACAAGATTACAGAATAAACTGAGCAGCAGTGACACTGATGAAGCGTCTCCTCATCCAGTTATGATCTGAAAGATATGTGTGTCTCGTTAAGAGCTTAAACATTTTTTTGCTAAACTTTGTCTTTTTTTTTTAAACAAAATTAGTGTTTTCACTGCTTTAAAACTGACAGATAGAAACGTACAGTAGTGAATGTTTACATGATTATAAAAGCTTCTCAGTGTGTGATTCTGTGACGCTGGTTCACTATTATTCACCCTAAACCAACAGTCAGGAGTCTAAATGAACATTAAACATGTTTTTTTTTCTTGCTGTCATCATCCCTCCTGTTCATACTGACCTTTAGAAGATCCCTTCATGATGAAGCTTCAGTCAAATCCAGTAGATATCTTTCAACGTTTCAGTCTTTTTAGTGGCAAAGTCCCTCTTTTTGTTTCTATACTTCCACCTGCAGCTCAACAGGGAAACACAAAGAGGAGAATTTGATGCTAAAAAGACTGTAAATGTGTCAGATATCCACTTGATATGACTAACTCTTTAAAGGGGAAAGTGTGACATTTGTTTGCAGAACAGACAGGAAGTGTTTCCAGATTAGAAATAAGAAGCAAAGATGTGTTTTGTTATTGTTTCTTACAGAAGTTTAACATGTTTATAGGAATAAATAAAGTTGCTCTGAACAGGACGTGGAGTTTAAAATCTTATGGTTCTTTTATGAATGTTGAAAATTAGCAGGAAACAGTCTACTGCTGCTGCACATGTGGGTTTGGGAGGAAAGACTCTCCCTCTCTCTGTCTCTCTCTCTCTCTCACACACACACACACACACACACACACACACACACACATTGTAGAGGAAGGGAAGACAAATAACAGGCCAGACACTCTGACCTCGCTGCCTGGCTGGAGAGTAATTTCACTTCTACTGGAGATGGGAGAGGAATAAAGAGAGAGAGAGAGGGAAGCAGAGAGGCATATATCTGTGTGGTTTAGTTTATAAATGAACACTTCTGCTCGGTGATAAAACGATGGTGCTCTCCTCCTCTCCTGGTTTTCGGATTTGTCGGTCAGACAAAAACAAGTAAGTTGAATGCATCACCTTGAACTCTGGGAACTCGTGATGGGTGTTGTTCAGGAGCTTTTTTCCTTTAAGATTAAATGAAACAATAACCAGTAGGTTCATTGATAATCATTAAATAAGGATAAGAATAAGAGGAGAGAGAGGAGGAGGTTAAAAAAAAAACAGAAAAAACATCTGCCAGTGAAGTAAAAATGAAATCAAACATCAGGAGTTGAGATTCATCCTCTGAGGATCATGACAACGAAGCCATCCAGCCAGTCTGACTCATGATAATCTGACCTTTCAGATGATGAGATGTTTGTCTCCGGACCCTCAGTGTGACCTCTGTGATGATTATTAGTCAGGCCGGGATGCTTCATGCAGCACGTGTTGTTCTGCGTCTTCCTGCGTGTGTAACGCCGCTCAGAAAGCAGACGAGGAATCCTGTTTTTGTCTTTGATGTGATGCAAATGAGTCTAAATTAAACCTGCAGGGAGGATGAAGTTTCACCAAGTGTACCTGTAAGTCCGACGTGATATATGGAAATTATATTTTAGAAACACTTTCCCCGCGATTATGAAATATATTTTAGAGAGGAGTTATGAGCAACATATGGAGGTTTTCATTCACCGTTTGCAATTACATTCAAAGCAGCCTGTCTGCTCCTCCACTCTGCGTGGAGAGGTGATTTATCTGCGCGCTTCTATTCATTTCTGAATCAGACCGGTGACGCCGGGCTCCCTCGGCACTTTAACAACCAGTACAGCAGAGAGCCAGCAGAGACTCCAGCGGCAGCAGCAGCAGCGGCGGCAGCAGCAGCAGCTCCAGGAGGAGCGCAGGCACATGAATAATCACCCAGACGCTGCTAGATAGCTGCGCTCTCCTTGGGCCTTCCAGCAGATGCTATGCTAACAAATGGGAGCAGTCAAACCAGAGCTAATGGGAAAAAGTGTCCTGTTTTCACCCCCCCTCCTCCCTCCTCCCTCCTCCCTCCTCTCGAACGC
Source organism: Euthynnus affinis (assembly GCA_029490765.1). Taxonomy (NCBI): domain Eukaryota; kingdom Metazoa; phylum Chordata; class Actinopteri; order Scombriformes; family Scombridae; genus Euthynnus; species Euthynnus affinis. The sequence continues at coordinate 30,623,903 of CM055851.1, read as the reverse complement.
TGCACAGGTCCCTCGCATGCACACTGTCACACCAGACTCTGATGTTCATGTGAATATGCTCAGCCTGGTCCACAGCAGAGGGGGAGGAGGGGAGGAGGGGAGGGAATCATTGATTTTAATGACCCCATGACTTCTCCTCTAGTGTCACCCACAGGAGAGACTTGACATTTCTAGGTCCACTCCTGGCGAGATGCTAAGGAGCTAAATCACCACTATGTTGTTTGTTCTTTTCATCCCTTTTGGTGCATCGACTCCTGCAGCTTCCAGGATCTCCTACTGCATCTTTAGACCATTAGCCCCCTCCCTCCCCATCCCCTCCTCTTCTTGTTACGAGTGTAAGTGTTTAAAGACGGGCTGACTAAAGACAGACATGCATGTTCACTTTCTCCATGTGGAATTTGCTGCTGAAGGCTTTTTTTTTTTGCAGTAACATCTCAATCCAACACAAACCAGCCGTTTTCCCTCTCGTCCCCTGCGGGGCTTATAAAGCAAACTTTTTCTCTTTTTGCTTCAAAAAAAACTTGCGGCGACGTGTAAGCAAACCTGCATCTCTGCGTCCGCTGATGATCTGAAAACGTACTTCATGTGCAGGCTAGACTTTCTGGTAGCCTTGGAGGAGGCGGACGGTCTTTGAACCCTTTTTGTTTGTTTGTTTGGCTTTTTTTAAACGTAGAATTCATAAACGGCCTCATAATCTGAGCTGGCTGGAGTTATTATTTTGTTTAATTTTATTCATGTGGTTTCTTGTTGGGAGAGGGCATTATTTTGGTTTGTTTTATAATATTTTTATTGTGATTTTTCCGTAATATAAAGCAGAGAAGAGAGAAGGAGAAAAGAAAACAAACAAAAGAAACAGAACATATTTAAAGGAAATAATGAAGGACACAGTGAGAGAGGAGGACGGTACGGCGGCTCAGGTGTAGCGTCATGTGATCCAGGACCGGGCTGCCGTGTGTCTGGAAATGTATTAAGACTGTCCATCATGTCGTATCAAACTGAATCCATGTGTAATATCCCAGTCAGCTCTTAAACTGCAGCTCCCAGAACCTTAAAATGACTTTTTTTGCTTTGCACGGAAACATCGCAGAGAGAAAAGAAGAGAAAATCCAAACAGTGAAGCACTTCTGCAGATTTACATCAATCACACTGAGAAGAAACTGGAGGGAAAATAGTGTTTATTTTTAAAAAAGAAAGAAATAATGAAGCCTGTGCATCATTTTAAATTGAATTAACTGATGCCTGGCATTAATAGAACTAGATCAGGTCCAATCTGTGCTCCCATATATAATGATATAAACTTATATACCGTTCTTAGCTCAGGGAGAGACTGACGGACATGATTCCTAATCTGTAACTTGTTTTTTTAAATGAGTCAATGAGGCTAATTGCTTTTTAATATACAAATCTTTTAAAGGTGACCAGACCTTTTAGTCTCCAACTGTCAGAAGATCCATCTGAGAGGGATGTGGAGGGAGGGGGGGGGGTGTCTGGTAATCTGCAGCCTTTCTTAATTCGCCGCCATATTTCCAAGCAGTCCAGAATGATTCAGTTATCCACCTTACTATTTGCAGGAGGATAAAAAGGCTTAACTATTGAGTCTAATCAAAAAATATGTACATTTTGAAAGAGATACAAGAATCTTGGCAAACGAAAGAGTGAACATCCTCAGAAGTCTCTCAGATCTTAGAGGACCGAGCTAAACCCAGCGTGCTCGATCCTCTTCCATCGGCAGCTCAGGGATGATTTTAATATTCTGCCGCCTCGTGGTCGATCGCTTTTTAGGCGTTTGCAGGCGACGGTCGCAGTCGGAGCCGGCGTGTTCCACCTCCTTTATTTGGTCACCAGGATTCATAGAAGCTGCCCGCGTCCAGCTCGGCTTCACAAGACGAAGGAAATTCTGGGATAAAACCGGCAAATGAAACTAAATGTTGAGTGAAATGATTTACGGAGTACGGAGAGGAGATCTCTTCTTCACAGAGATTGAAGGTTTTGTATTTCTGAAAGTTGACTTTTTGATGCCGTCCTTCCTCGCCGCCTTGTTTTGTCGTCACAGTTTTTCACGACCTTACCCGTTTCTAATCCTACTCCGATCGATCAGGAGCAGGATGGTGATGATCCAGAAGTCCTCTAGATTCATTACGTTCCACATTTCAAGTCTTTAGACAAAATATATACACACCTGAAGCATAACTAGACATGTCATTTACACATGTAGAACAAGTGTAACTGCTCTTGAACACTCCAAGGCTGCAGAAACTTGGGTCGCAGGAGTCCGGGGCAGGAAGTTTGACTGGTGAATCTGTCTTTTCTGCCATCATCTCGCCAGCTTTGGCAGCTTCGGCAGGTCACCAGCAACACTTTCCAGTTGTTCTCAAACCTTTTTGAAGCCACTGTGGCTGCCGGGACACCCAGAAGTCACCTCTCCTGCACGTTCAGGGGTCATAAAAAAAAAACCACACACACACACCCGCCGCAACTCAGCCGCAAACTGTTAGGAAATCATAGAAACGAGATAAATTACAGATATGAATTGTGTACAAGGTTTTCGTGGGTCATCAAATACCGGGGGTTTGATTGGATTAAGCTGATTGGTAGCCTCTCTCTCCCCCCCCTCCCCCTCTTTCTCTCCCCCCTCTCACAGCGCTGAATGTGTTTTTGAATGCGTCTGCAGTGGCAAAACCCAGTTCAGTCATTACCCCCATCTCCCTTATCAGCACAAGGGGAATAAACACAAATCTAATAGAAATTCATTACACAGACCCGTATCCACACACACACACACACACACAGAGCCAACTAGTTTATTAGATTAATAGGCTATGAATGGCTAATACGAATTACTCCCCTCTCTTGTTAACGAGACGCGGAGCAATTTGTATAATTATGTCTGTGGAAGGGAAGAATTCCTGTGTCTAAGCATATTTTTAGACAGCCGAGCTTTCTGAAGGCTTTTGATTACGTATTTACTTTGGGGTTTTCAGCTTCGTGCTCTTTTCTTTCACAAGTCGTTTTTGAATAATTCATCGCTTTGTTCCAGAGCGGAGAATAATTTGTGTTGAGATTTATGAGCAATTGCTTTGGGGTGGGTTGATTCTGCTGCTCTTTTTTTTTTTTTAAATGATCACAGAACGTGTTTTGTCGGGAGTCGGGTGTCAGTGTTTCTGTTTCTGATGGAGTCCTGAGTCGAGACGCCACCTCTCAACAGGTTCTTTGCTACCAAAATAAAAACATGGCATGGCTTTTAAAATGACAGTAATCAGGTATTCTTCATTTCCAATGGACTGGAACCCTTTTTTTACCACATTAATCTTCTGTTTGAACAAGTTTAGCCTCAAAAGAAAAGAGAAATAAGAGATAATTTTACTAGAAATAAAGACACAGAGATGCAGACTGCTGCAGTATCGGGAGGATGAGCCTCGCTTCTATTGATTTAGGACTCAATAATTATCTAAGTGACTTGTTTTAGACAGCAGCATGTTTATGGATTAATGTCAGTTTTAACATATTTAATCTCAATGATTTAAATAGCAGGAAAAAAGCCTTTAATGTTTATTTTATAACGACGAGGACTGGTAGTGTTTGGGTGTGTTTGTGGATGAAAATCATCATCACTGATAGTGTATTCATTTTGATCATTTTAAAAATGTTTCACTCTTTTAATGACGCTGAAATTTCCTGAAGAAAGAGTTCAGTGTTTGACTGCTTTACAGATATCTTGTTTGTTTAACACTTCACACAAACAGGAGACAACATGTGGATGTAGAGAAATGACATCTGGACACAGCGACTTCTTACAGTGTGGTACTGACAGCGAGGTGGGCAGGTGGTGGCAGGAAGTAGCATCACGTCTGTACAGAGACGTTTAGTGAAACCTGTGAATGAGAAGCTGATGTCATGTAATCTGACTCCTTTTTTTTGTTCTTTCTTTTCTTTGCTGCAGTGGTGACACACTTTGTTTAGAGTACTTTTTAAGTTAATTCTTGTCGGTGTTTTTAAAAAAAAAAAAAGCACATGAAAGATAAAAAGAGAGAGAGAGAGAGAGAGAGACATTCAGCAGGATTAAAACCTTGGAAAGTTGAGAGTTCATGGTTTGTGCTTCTGCAGCCGAGACGCCTCAATTCCCTTTTTTTATCCTCGCTGAACACTTTCAAACACTTTCTTTCTTTCTTTCTTTCTTTCTTTCTTTCTTTCTTTCTTTCTTTCTTTCTTTCTTTCTTTCTCTCTTTCCTCTTTTTTGTCTGCAGGTTCCTGGGAACTTTCTGGAACCAGGATTAGTCGACCTCCACCAGATCAGCCCGGTCCCGGCGTGCCCGGTGGTGGCTCCGGCTCCGGCTCCGGACGACTCCTGGGAGTGGGATGAAACAGACATGACAATCACAGAACCGGAGCCGCAAGAAGCGGCAGAACCCGACCTGATGCACAACCTCCCCGCACAACCAGATCTGCCTTCAGACGGCGCTCTGTCCAACGGGAACCAACCCGACGGGATCCAGACGGATCGGACGGGCGAAGCTTCATCTGAGCCCAGCGTCAGCTCCCAAACTTTCCCCCCCAACAACAACAACAACGTCTACCAGGTGTACAGCCTCCATAATGTCGAGTTGTACAAGCAGCCTCAGTTTCCGTACACTTCCTCCACCATGCACAAAACCAAAGCAGGAAAGAGACAACAGCACCTGCTGCTGAAGAGCCTGAGTAAAGACTCCTCCTTCTCCTCCCTGGAGTCCCTGCCGGACATCATCGGGGACGTGATGCCCAACGGCCGAGGAGGAGGAGGAGGAGAGTGGTTTGTGGGGTACAAGGACGGGGAGAACGAGAGGGAGGGGGGCAGGGGGAGCGGCCAGTCGACGAACAGCCGGCGGTCGGAGAGCGAGAGCGGGATCGTCAGCGACACGGGAGACGCCGAGACGATAACCAACAACTCGGAAATCCAAGAACAGGAGGAGGAGGACGAGGAGGAGAAAGGCGACACTGTGGTTAACGTGAAGCTGCACAAAGACCCAAACCAAAGAAGGAGGAGGGAGGAGAGCAGGAGGAGCAGAGAGGAGGAGAAAAAGAGGAGGCACAGGAGGGGAGGAGGGGAGGCGGTGGAGATCCTCATCAACGGGCGCGGGATCCTGACTCCCGCCGACTCCGACTCCGACTTTGAGGCGGGAGGCCTCAGCGTAGACTCGTCCAAGCCTCTCCTGCCCCGCTGCGACGCCGCCGAGTTCAAAGTCGACCAGTACAACGGTTTGGAGACGCCTCCCGTGCTCAGCCGCAGGGCGTCCACTCCCCTGTTGTTATCTCAGGGCTCCTCTCTGGAGTCCCTGCTGGCTCTGGGCGTGGAGTTATTCCCCTCCAAAGACCTCCTGCACCGCAGCGCCTCCGTGGAGAGCTGCCTGGTCCCCTGTCGCAGCGCCGAGGGGGAGACCACCGGCAGCCTGGCCAGCCTCGGGGAGCTGGATCTGGGACGGAGCAGAGAGGCGGATGGTGGCGAAGCAGGGAAGGAGGAAAACGACGAGAGCGCGGCGGCAGGAGGAGGAGAGCCGTCCTCCGGGGAGCTGAGTCGGAGAACTCTCGATCTCCTGAAACGCCTCGAGAACATTCAGAGTCCGTTGTCGGGGAAGATGACCCGCAGCGTTTCTGATATGACTCTCCGGAGCAGCTCTCCGCAGCAGAGCCGCCTCCCGGCCTCGCCGTCTCTCGGCGGCCGACACGCTCCCCTCTCCGGGATTTCGGGCTCCTCGCGGAAAGGCCCGCCGTCCCTGATCAACGAGAGCTCGGCGACGGCGTCGTTGACGGAGCTGAGCAGCGCCGAGGACTCCTCTCTGGGGTCCGAGGATCTCGCCGCGCTCAAAAACCACCGCCACCACCGCCTCCTGGACCCCGCCGCGGCGGCGAACGCCAACTCGGGTTCCCATCGGAAGCGTTGCCACGGGAACGGCCGAGGAGGACAGGGGATGGACGAGGCGGACGGGGCGAGCCTGAGCATGGTGGTCAACGTGTCCTGTACGTCGGCGTGCACGGACGAGGACGAGGACGACAGCGACCTCCTGTCCTCCTCCACGCTCACCCTCACCGAGGAGGAGCTCGGCGTGCGGGACGGCGAGGACGAAGAGGAGGAGGAGAGGCTGAGCGGCGCCTCCTCTGGGAACGACGAGGAGGAGGACGAGGACGAGGAGGAGATGGAGGGGTCTTACGTGCTGGGTCTGGAGTACATGAAGAGGGAGCTGCAGAGTTGGATACGACCTCCTCGCACCTCCTCTTCTTCCTCCTCCGCCTCTAAAACCGAGGCGGGCCTCCGGGACGAGCTGCAGTGCGGGACCAACCTGCCCTCCTCCTTCACCTCCTCCTCCTCCTCCTCTCAGAACAAGGAGCAGCGCTGCTTCCTGAACCGCTCGGCTGCGAAGCTGATGGAGGCGAACACCAACAGCAGCAACAACAAGACGAAAAGGGACAAGAAGGAGGAGCAAGAGGAGGAGAACAGGAGGAACGCCACCAGGAGCTACATCAGCCAGTTCGTGGACGACGTAGAAAACGGAAACGTGGACCAGAGCTGCTTGAAAGGGAAGGACGAGGACGACGAACTCCTCCGAGAGGAGTCCAGCGTCTTCACGAAGAAAGGAGAGCCGCTCAGGGAGTCGTACGTGTTCGCCAAGACGGGAGAGTTAGTCCAGGACGTCGGCGGCTTCGTAGCGAAAACAGAATCCAGCTCAACCAAGCGGCTCTCTCCGTCCCCGTCCCGCGAGCTCCTCCCCGTCCGCGCCTCCTCTTTGGTGGGACAGCTGAGGGGGGAGTTGCCCTGCCACAGCTCTGCCTCCGCCCCCTCGCCGCCGTCCCTCTCGCCGGTGGAGGACTGCAGGTCCCACGGCGGAGGGCGGAAGGCCATCAACATCCAGGAGAAGTTCAAGTTCTCGTCCTTCGTGACGGAGGAGAGCAGGAGGGAGGTGAGAGACAAGGAGTCGTCCCTGCCTCCCAAAAAACGCCACAGTTCTCTCTCCTCCTGCTGCAGCCACCTCCCCTCCTCCTCCTCCTCCCTCCTCCGCCCGTGCAGCGTAGACGAAGGCAAGAAGGAGGAGGAGAACGTGCATAACTTCGTGATGGAGATAATCGACATGACCTCGCTGGCGCTGAAGAGAGAAGAACCAAACCAGAGCGAGATCGGCTCCGAGCAAAGCCCCGCGTCACTGACACAGATCAGAGACAAGGTACGGTCTATGTGCTGGAAAACACACTAAAAACATCATTGAGAAGAAGTTGAAACAACAGTTTTTAGATGTGTCTGAAGTCCTGTTTGACCTCCTATACTCTGATGACAAATTTATCCAAGTGACAAATTTATCCCGAGTTAGAGTAATTCAATAAATCGCATCACAGACCATAACTTTTAGGATGTAATGACTAATTTCTGCAGTATCTTTTTCAAGTGAAGTCATCTAAAAGCTAATCAGTTTTCATTTTATTTCTGAAAGGAAAAACTAAATCAGGCTGAACGCTTTGCTCCTCTTGTAAAAGTGTAAAATATGAATACACAGATATTTTTTTCTCTCTTTTTTTTTTTAAAAAAAAAGAAAATATGCAAATCTGGAAGCTCTGCTGGTTTTCTGGAAACGCAGAACACATAAAAACAACACAGAAGAAGAAAACAAAGAAAGTTTTTTAGCTTATGACCCTTTAAAAATGTGTATATATGATACGAACCTCTTTTTTTTGTCATTTTATTTCATTTTCACAATAAATAAAACCAGTTTGATGAGATTTAAAAACCTATAAAGGCAGTTAAGACATCATGTGATACGTTATTCTGCTTGTTGCTCCTCTACAAACTCCTCTCTCCTCCTCCTCCTCTTCTCCTCCTGTAGGTCCTCGAACACTCGCACCGGCCCCTCCACCTCCGCAAGGGCGACTTCTACTCCTACCTGTCCCTCTCCTCCCACGACAGCGACTGCGGCGAGGTCAGCCAGTGCTCCGAGGACAAGAGCTCCACCCCGGCGCCTTACAGCATCCCGTCTTACTCCACGCCGACGCAGGGCCTCCACAGCCCGAGCCCCGAGCCGTTCGCCGGCGCCGAACGCTCCCTCGCCGACTTGCGCGCTCTCGATTTGAAGTCAGCTGATGATGGCGAGCACCCGTCTCCGTCCCTTCCCCCCAGCCCGGACATCAGAGACGAGGAGACGCTGTTTGCGGCCTGCACGGAGGAGGTCTACCTGGGTCCTCCTCTCTGCTACAGCATGGTGCTCAACAAGAAGCCACGCAGGGTCTCGCTGAAGGAGAGCGTGGGCGGGTATCTGTCCTCCCTGGACTCTGGCTATGAACTGAAGGACAGTCTAGCTCAGTTGCCTTGCTCCAAATCAACTGATAGTCTTCACTATGTGTCTCAAAGGGGAGCCTGCTCTAAACCAGTTGATAGTCAGAGCCACCTGTCTCCCTCAAAGGAGTCTTTACTGCGTTTCCGAGGGTCCAGTCCCACACAGAGCTCCTCCTCCTCCTCTCCTCTCCCGGAGCCTTGTTACAGCTCATTCTCCACCTCCTCCCCCTCTCCCCAGGGGCCCGACGACAACCCTCCCTCTCCCTCTCCTCCTCCTCCCGTGTCCTCTGGCGCCGAGGAAGAGAAGCGAGGTGAGGACCCGTACCTCCTCTGTGATGTCGCTGGAGGAGAAGTCGCGGCCGCTGCGAGTGTCAGCGCGCCGCGGGAGGAGAGGAGTCGTAATGAGGGGCCTCCTTATCTTAATCCCCGGGCGCGTGTCGCCCCGATAGACTCCTCCGCAGCCGAATGTTTGGCAGATACTAAAACGCTTGAATCCAATATGGGCGCCGTAATGACCAAGATAAGTGTCTGCAGCTCCGCTACAAATCCCTCAAAAGAGCCAGCCGCCACCGCCACGCGTATTAATCCCAAAATTAACTGCTCGGCGATGAGAGAGGCAGATAGGGAGGAGGGGGGGGGGAGGCGAGGAGAGGTGGATGCTCGGCGGGTGAAGCAGCAGCAGGAGGAGAAGGGGAGGAGAGGGCGGAGCGGCTCGCAGCAGGAAGCAAAGACAGCGCGGGCGAAGCAGGTTAGTGTTCCACGTATTGGCCTGATCTGCTATCTCAGGACATTATACAGGGCCTTGATACTGCACTTCACCTCTCTACTCCAGGTATTAGTCCGAGTCGAGCCCCTCAGTGGCTATGAATGTAATGAGGCCGGTGTGCCTTTCTCTCATTTCCATTTCTGAGGCCAGACGGACGTGAGAGGCGCTGATATGTGTAACCTGCCCTCCTCCTCCTCCTCCTCCTCCTCCTCCTCCTGCTGCTGCTCCTCCTCACCCTCTCTTCTCCTCCCAACCTTCTTTCTCTTACTTTCTTTTCCTCCTGTCCTCTTCCTCTTACTCCCGAACCCTTGTTTCCTCTCCTCCTCACCTCTTTTTCTCTCCTCCTCACCCCCTCTTTACCTCTTTCTCTCCTTCTTTCTTTTATCAACTCCTCCTCTCATCTCTTACCTCCTCCTCCTCCTGCTGCTCCTCCTCACCCTCTCTTCTTTCTCTTACTTTCTCTGCCTCTTATCCTCTTCCTCTTGCTCCCAACTCCTGTTTCCTCTCCTCCTCACCCCCTCTTTCTTTCCTCCTCTTTCTTTTATCAACTCCTCCTCTCATCTCCTACCTCCTCCTCCTCCTGCTCCTCCTCACCCTCTCTTCTCCTCCTCTCTACATCACACCCAGCCTTTCCTCCTTCTCTCTTTCTCTTTCTTTCTCTTCCTCCTGTCCTCTTCCTCCCAACTCCCATTTCCTCTCCTCCTCTTTCTTTTATCAACTCCTCCTCTCATCTCCTACCTCCTCCTCCTCCTGCTCCTCCTCACCCTCTCTTCTCCTCCTCTCTACATCACACCCAGCCTTTCCTCCTTCTCTCTTTCTCTTTCTTTCTCTTCCTCCTGTCCTCTTCCTCCCAACTCCCATTTCCTCTCCTCCTTCTTTCTTTTATCAACTCCTCCTGCTCCTCCTCTCTTCCTCCTGCTCCTCACCCTCTGTTCTCCTCCCAACCTTTCCTCCTTCTTTCTTTCTCTTCCTCCTGTCCTCTTCCTCTTACTCCCAACTTCCGTTTCCTCTCCTCCTCACCTCTTCTTCTGTCCTCCTTCTTTCTTTTATCAACACCTCCTCTCATCTCCTACCTCCTCCTCCTCCTGCTCCTCCTCTTCACTCTCTTCTCCTCCCAACCTTTCCTCCTTCTCTCTTTCTCTTACTTTCTCTTCCTCCTGTCCTCTTCCTCTCCTCCTCACCCCCTTTCTCTCCTCCTCTTTCTTTTATCAACCCCTCCTCTCATCTCCTCCCTCCAGACTTCTCCACCCTCTCCTCCTCCCCCATCTTTTCCTCTCCAACTCTCCTCCTCCCTCTTTTCTTTTTCCCGCTCTCTTCACTTTTCTTCCCCTCCCCTCCCCTCCAGCCTCTCCTCCTCCCTCCTCCTCCTCCTCCCTCCTCCCTCTCTCCTCCCTCAGGTGTTAATGGAAGGGGGGATTTGCAGACTTCTCACTTTTTTAGTCAAAAGGTTAAGGTCCACAGAACAACATCAGCATAATTACTATCAGTCAGATTTCATTAGGATTCATCAGCTAAGAGCTTTCCCTTCCCGCAGTGATCGTTCAATTCATTTCATCGCTGAATTAGCGTGTTTGTGCTCTTTTTAAGTTTTCTATTTCTTTATGCAAATGAGCCTGACATTTTTTTTTTTTTTTAAAGCATCTCTGCAACCTTGCTTCCTCCTCTGTTTGTCAACTTTTTAGTCTCTTAAAGAGGAACAGGGCTCAGCTGAAGAGCTTGTTTCATTCCTGATCTGTCTTTCATATTATAATGTGGGCCACACGTCCTATTAAAGGGGCAATACGTAAGATTTTTTTACTGCACCGTGGCCCCAAAAAAAATCACATTAACGTATCTGCAGGCGTGTTGATCAAAATGATATGTTGATCACAACTATCCGCTAACAGGGAGGTGCAAAGGGTTTCCATAAACAACGACACTGCGGGCGTTCATTACTGTACGTCCCGCTGCAATAAAACCAATTAATCATCTTCACAACATTTATAACAGTGAGATTCTTCCTCATATTTAAAGGAACGGACCACAAACCCAAATTTAAACAATACTGTTGAATATCGTCTCTAACATTCACACAAAACCACTCTGTCATCAAACAGCCGTGTCGATGATGTGAACACTCAGTCGAGTCATTAACGTTGTTTTTAATGGTTTTATTGTTTTATTAGGATCACCATTAGCTGCCAGTTTAATGACCGCTAGTCTCCTCTGAGTCCTCGCAGGGGGGAATCTCATCTCGTCTCTACCATCCATCCATCCAGTGTGAACTTTAGCTCCACACGCACCGACTGATCAGGACCGTCCAAACCCAAATGTCTTTTCAGTTTATTACAACTAAATTGAAGTGTTTTTTTTCATTATTCTGTCCGTGTTCTGTGATACCTGTAACAGCTGTTCATATTTATTTAATAACATTATCTAGAAAATGTATAATTTCTATTATAAATGCTTCACTGTATCAGTGGTTTTGAGTTTGCATAATTAAACTCATAAAACAGAAGACTGGAGGTGACAGGATCCGTATATATATATATATATATATATATATATATATATATATATATATATATATATATATATATATATATAAACGCTTCCCTCAGTGAAATTAAAATACAACACAGACTCCAAAATGGAGGAGATGACCATATTAGCGATGTTACACCACGTTATTTAATATAATCCAACCATGCTGGAGTATAAACTGCTCTACAAAGGAGATATCAGGCGTTAGACAGGACCAAACGCTACCAACACATTAAGCTAACTATTTTAACTCGAGTCTGGTTTGTAACAGACCTTCATAGCTTTTTAACACTTAGCTAAGGAGTGGCTAAGCCAGCTAGCATGTCAGTGGTTAGCTTTCCACAGTAGCTCACCAGTTAGCCCTGACAATAGTCACTATGTCACCAAGCTATCAGCATCTAGCAAATGTTAGCATGCTAACATACAGCTAGCTTAGGGAGCCATAGCTTGCCTGACTAGCACTACTAGCCAGCTAGCATGCAAATAGCAAATTTTAGCTAGCAAACGTTAGCATGCTAACATACAAAACGAAGACGATAAACACAGCATCAGAGCACTAACACACAGGCTGCACAATGACAGGAATTTATATCATTAAATAAAAAGATTTAATTTTTGTTTATGACATTTTACCTTTTATTTAATTTTGGCAATTTTAAGATTATTTTTTTGTACACTGAAACTGTTTTGTATGTTTTGTTTTTGTATTTTAAATAACTTTTTTTGCACTTGTGAGAATTAATTTCCATAATGTGCATATATATAAATATATACATATATAAACATACATATATATGTAAATGAGCTTTGAGCTGCTGTGCATCATTTATGTTTAAAACTGCACACTGTCCCAATCAATCAATCAATACAATAAATATACTATAAGGGGGGGGGTGGGGGGGTCATAAATCTGAATCCTCACTTGACCGATGACGACGTCGACTCTTCACGCCATAATATCACAAACCTGCAGCTTCCTGTCTGTCTCAGCGCTGCCATAGTTTCCTCATTACCTCGTGAATTCATTAAAGGGGCATCAAACAAAGACTAAAAGAAAAGGAGAGGAGGACGGGGGGGGGGTAGACGTGCTCCTACATGACGACGGCATGTATGTGTGCATGTAACCGTGACCACATTTGCATATATGTGTGTGTGTGTGTCTGTGTTTATATATGTGTGTGTGTGTGAATCCCTAGCATCAGTAGATGTATGGGGAAGGATAATAGCTTCACAAGTCTTTACAAAGCGATTAGTTGTGAACCAATTAAGAGACTGGGCTGATGTGTGTGTGTGTGTGTGTGGGAGGGAGGGGGTGAGGAGGGGGGGGAGGAGGGAGGAGGGGGGAGGGGGGAGGGATTGTTTTCAGCTTGATGCTCGTTGTTTTAATTTGCAACTTTTCATCAGTTTGGGCTCAAAGAAAGAACAAGCCGATTAGAAAACAAAGACAAACAACGTTTCAGCCCGATAATGCCATTTTGATTTATTCTTCTTCTCTCTCTTCTCTTGTTTGTCTCTCTCTCTCTCCTTTACTCGCTCTCTCTCTCTCTCTCTCTCTCTCTCTCTCTCTCTCTAACTGTCGGTAAGAGAAGAAGAAAGTGGAACATAGTTTTCTCGTTCTGTGCTGCATCATGTATTTACCTTCATGTAACTAAAGACTTGTTTCTTCTTTTCTCTTTCTCTCTTTCTCTCTCTCTCAGGTTGGTTCTCAGTCAGCCGCCAATCATACCACCAGGGCTGCACAGGGGCGGAGCCAAGCCTCGTCGAGACTGCCCAGCTCGAGGACGGCGCCGGTCAGAGTAGGTTAACACACAACGCCAAAAAAAAAAGCAATTTTCAGCTTCAATTCTGCACTGAAAATTCAAAAAGTCCAAAGTTTTTACACTCGGGTGCAACAGAAACAGAAATCATGTGACTTAAACGCCCCTTGAGCCTCCGTTCCACCGGAGAGATGTAAAAAAAAAAAAAAAAAAGGCGTCAGATGAAAACATGAGGCGTGTGTGTGTGGCGGCCCGCTGAGGAGACAGCAACGCTCCTTAAATGAACACAAGAAACAAATATAAAAGCCATATTAGACGGGGAAACAGCAACACCTGCGCCTCCTCTTTCTTCTTCTGCAGTGATATAACGGCACCTGACTGGAGGTTTGGGTTCCACCTACCTGCTTTTCATAAATGAACAAACGCCTCGTTTTTGCATAACAGTGCTGCATAAATTCTGCATTTTCTTTTGCTGATTTTCTGTAAATTCAGTTAGAATTTGCGATACGTTCGGATGGAAACCCGACTACTGACACAATGTGTGTGTGTGTGTGTGTGTGTGTGTGTGTGTGTGAAGTGGCGGCCCTATGGGTGCCTCCAGGGCTAAGCAAACCTACTGCACCTATACTCCAGACACACACACACACACACACACACACAAACACACACTCGTACACACACACACCCCTCAGGGCAGGGCATGAGAGTCCAGGTAGAAGCTCTGACAGCCCAACAGCTGCAGGTTAGACAGACATGCTGTTCACACACACACACACACACACACACACACACACACAGATTACACCAGAGGACAAACCTGCATACACACTCACATGCAAAGAAATACACACGTGAGACTGTGAAATCAAGCATAGTGTACACACACACACACACACACACACACACACAACGCATGTAAACCCACGACAAAGGACACGCACACGTGCACACATCATATCAGTGATGCGTACAGCTGGTCCTGACCCCCATGGCGTGCCCCAGTCTAGCCCACCTGTTCACATGCACGCATATATACACACACACACACACACACACACACACACAGGCACGCACACACACACACACACACACACACACATACAGTACACACAGACACAGGTGCAATTAAAGCAATCGTGAATGCGGCTCATGATGTGCTCTGTGACCCAGACAGCAGAAGGTCTGCAGCAAAACACACAGGAGAGAGAGAGAGAGTAGGGGAGAGAGAGCATGTGTGTGTGTGTGTGTGTGTGTGTGTGTGTGTGTGTGTGTGTGTGTGTGTTGGGCTTTTCATCACAGACTCATGTTTTGAAAGTTTCATAGAAAAGCAGGAGAGAAAACGATGCTGAATATCTGATACACACCAGAGGAAACTGTGAGCGTAGAGCGGAGAACAGAACAGAACAGAACGCTGAATATGTAATTAGATGTATATGAAACTTAAATATAAATACAATGAAATCCAATGTGTAGAATCAGCACAGTGAGGAAAAATTACAATTTTTACATGATTCAAACTGAATATCTGCACATTAAACCAGAGTATGATACAGCTCAGTCGTTTAAAGAGGAACTATTCTGCATTGTCTCTTATTTATAACCTGTTATGATGTCGTATAGTATGGATTAGTATAGCATCTATTGATTGGATGATTTTGACAAGGTGGTTGGAAGGGTTCTGAGGGACAAAATTACAAAATTTGAACATAAAAATCAATAAAGTTTGAGTGCTCTCAAATTCATATACTAGGGGAAAAAGCTCCGTAGTTTAGTAAACATTCAAAGTTATAAAACTTGAGGTGAACATATGTAGAAATGCTGCCTGCCAGTCAAAACTCAGGGCTTCAATCTGCTCGAACGCTTCATTTGTGGCGTTTTTTTGCCGTTCATAGCATAGCCTCGGTTGCTAAGGTTGTTGCTAAGGTTGTTTGCATTGTTCACCTGCATATATCTCTCTCATATACTCATATACATATTCACTTCAGATAGGTGACATTTTGAGTACAGAACAAGAAAAAGAAGTGTGGTTTGTTTACGTAGCCTCCTGAGCGACCAGGCTGTGGAGGCGCGTCGCCTTAAAGAGACAGGAGCCCACAACTTCCTGTTTCAGACAGAGGCTGAACTGAGGGGCTGCATGAAGGAGCAGCAGAAGATAAATAAATGAGCTTTTAATTGTGAATCATGCAAGAACAGCAAATATTTGTTTAGCAGAAATATTAAATGACTAGAATTTAATTAGTACGCAATAAAATGTTTACGAGCAACATCAGTCTCGGAGGAATAAAATAAAAATAATGCAGAGAGGCCGCAGATTAGAGCAAAAGCATTTTAATTAGAACGCGTGTTACACCTTTTAAAGAACACGACACAAATATAGAGATTCATTTTTTTTGTGACAAACAAAAAGGTGGAGGTAGTGCGTCAGTTTGGGGACTATTTTCAGCGGTGGATGAATCCACGTTTGCTGCTCTTAGTGAGTGTTTCAGCAGCAGAACAGTGTGTGTGTGTGTGTGTGTGTGTTCATGGCGATGTAAGAACATGTCACCCAGTGCAGCCGTGTGACATGTTTTTAATCGTTTTTAGACAACAATGCAGGTCTACAGCACAGATCAGGCTTTGGATTCACACACAATGCTTACACTAGTAGTTTTATATTATTATTATTATTATAACATTCAGTTAACAGTCTGTCTCTTCCTCTCTTGATTCATCCTTCCAGAGACTACCTACACTGGGAGCAGGAACCTCCAGGATCCAGCTGTAAGGGAGCTTTCTCCATCTCCTCCCCAGCTGAGCTGATCTCTCTCCTGGGCTTCATCTCTTCGGCTGTCCTCTCTCTCTCCCTCTCTCTCTCTCTCTGTCTACTCCCGGAGCCTCTCGTAACCTCCGATGTCCATTTTTCCTCCCCCGCTGTAACCGAACGTATCTTCAAAACGACCGGACGGAGAACTCAACCTGCAGTTTTCAGGGTGACCTTCAAACCGATTCAAACTAATTCTTAAATGAGGACGATGCACGTTTGTGATCATATCCACCGTTTTAACAGTAACAACGAGTGAAAATTCAGGGTTAAACATGTGTTTAGGGTTTGCCTGAGCATATTTGTGAGTCAGACTGAGGACAGTACAGGTTGAGTGTGGTTAAGAAGACGGTTTTTTAGAGTTGTGAGGAACCTAATTTAGTGAAATTACATCCAACAAACATTTAAAATGTGATTATCAATCGACTGCAGACAGGAAACAGACACGTGTTTGCAGTGAATTCACACATTTCTGAAGTGAAAGTCAAATCTTTAACGTTCCAACTAAGAAGTTACATGTCATGTTTATTACATAAGACCTTTTTTCATTCTAAATGGCAACCCAGAACCAGCTTCATCTTTTTATTCATTTTTATTTTATGTATTTTTTTCTTTTTTTTTAATATGCTGTTGGAGTGTCGTGGTGGAGTTCTACAGCACAGAGTGGACATAAAGAGGCAAATATTTACTCTTTACTGCACCAGTGAAGTAAGAATCTGACGTTTCAAGGAAGACACGAGAAGTTTCAGCCTGTGTATGTGACTAATGTGCAGAAATGGTGTTGAACTGACCGGAGATCGGCTGGATTTCACTGGTTTACTTCTCAGATGGACCCTGTCTTCTTCACTGTATTTCCTTGTTGATGCTACTTCCTGTTGTTTTTTGCTCAAAGGTGCGTGTTTGTCTGCTTCTAGTTTGGCTGTTAATTCATCTAACGCGAGTGGACGAAAATGAAAAAAATAACTCGGGGTTTATTTAAGCTCTAAAGAGATGGCCGAACATACTCTCAGGCCATCTCGGTTGTAAGAGTTTCCATAGTAACCGTCAATGCCACCTGCATGTAACCTCTAAATCACCGCCTACAGAGCAGATTTGTTTGGCAATCCAAATAATTCTATCTTGTAAAGAATAGCCACACACACAAAAAAATAGCTCCTAGCTGTTCCTAGCAACAAAACGAACAGAAAGATTCCTACCAAACAAAAACAAAAGCAATTCAGTCTGATTATCAGACTAAGCTGCTTCCTGTTACATGCTTTAAAACACTTTTAAAAGTATTTTGCAGCTTGGTCTGTTGGGGGGTCTTTATTTTAAAGCTGCGTCAAGCCATTTTTGACCAGTAGGGGGCAGAAAGACTCCCCATTGGCTAATCAAGTTATTGTGGCTAACCTGTTTGTGAATAGTTCACACCTCCAGCATCTCATTGGACTCCAGTTTCTGTCTACCTGATGAATATAAGTCCAGTATTCACTCTCTTTTTCACTCTGGTTTGGTCTCATTGTGAAACTGATAAACCAACAGTGAGTCAGGTAAACTTCTAGGTCTATATTTGAGCAACCAGAAGCCTTTCTGTCTTTCTTTCAGTTCTTGTCTTTCTTCATCCCACACAGACTTCTTCCTGTGTTCCTCTGGAGCTACCTCAGTATTGTTCTGCCACCGCTTGAACACACACACACACACATATCTTTAGCCAGTCTGCATGACATATTGCTATCTCAGTTATTTTATGCTGCAGTTGTGTACATCCTGTTATAATACACACTGTTATAACTAAATGCTGCAGTGTTGCAGCACAAGTAGCATGTTACTTCCTAAAAAATAAGACTTGGTCTATTTGTCTGTCTGTAGGTGATGCCAGTATTCATGATGTTTATGCTATGACTTGGTCAAACTCAGTAGATCTGCTCACAGTTGTAGGTGTGATAGAAACTTCTCATCCTGTATCGTCACCACACTGCAGCTTGTGAATCATCGGTGTTGAGTTACGCAGTAGATACGCTGTTATATCGGCATCACACAATCACAGAGCGTCTGTAATTTATTAGACAAAAAAGCAGAACAAATGTTTTCCCAAATTTAAAGGCGTTCTGGCTTTAAAGCAGCTTTAAAAAGCCTCTCGCCTTCTTCTCTCAGAAATTGGTTAAAGTTGAACGATAGTCTTCGTTATAGGAACTGAAACTCTGTCTTTTTTTTAAAGCTGTCGCTAAGAAATATTTAAAAGGTGGCAAGAACTTCACAAATATGAAGAAATAAAGTCATTAATAGATACCAAACCACTGGAGACATCAGTTTGTGATTTAAACAGAGAGACACAACCAGTACTGTGAAGTATTATCATTGATAGGTGATACAAAAGACGAAGGAAGGAAGTCGATAAGTATGAAAGCTACAAATCTGACTTTGTTGTGAACAAATACAAATCAAAACTCTAACTTTAAAGGACAGAAAGAGGTGATTGACTCATGAAACTGTACTTATAGAAGCTAAAAATAGGGTCCAAAGTGTAGAAAATTACCACCAACTGTCAAACAATCACTGCTAGACTTTGACTTGTTGTTTAAGTGGAGTTGTGTCTAGCTTAAGAACCCAAAAAGCTAAACGTTGAGACTGTCCTCACAAGAAAAACGACAGCGTCAAGCGTTTGTTCAGATGCCTGAAACTACCTGTGTTTACCTGACAGGTGCTCCTCGTCTGTCAGGAAAGAAGACACTGATAAATGATGTAGCCTGCTGACAATGGAGTGAGTCAAATCACAAAACTTTTACATTTTTCATTTTTTAAGGCAATAAAAAGGGATTTATTTTGCTGTTTAGTTTGGGAAGGACGTTGGAGGACTTATTGAAACCTTGGTTACTCTTTCATGGCGTCATTTAAGTCTTGTTGAAGTGCTTTACTTCTTTGGACAGGTGTAAAAATATCCCTGACGATGCAGTGATGACTGGTTACACTCAATATTACATTAACAGATGGGTAGATATGGTGTCCATCGCTTATTTAGAGTACACAGACAGAACATGGAACATAAAGTAATCAATACAAGACACATACTAAGAATAAGCTGAGAAATGACTCCAACTCTACTCTCAAGCTTTTTTGGAGATTCACCTCCTTTGTCGCTGATGCTCAATCTCGACTTTGACCATGGCTGGTTTGTAGTTTCGTCTACTCTTGCATCTACAGGCTGTGTCCCATTTTCTTTTGTCTTTTGAAGGCAGGACAACAATCCCTCTCAAAGGTTCCTTCATATGATCTCGTCCAAGTTTGGGCATTCATGGTCAGTTCACTCAGCACAGTTGGGTTTTTTACCGCTTTTTCAACCATTTAAGTGCTACCTATCGGTGGTAAACTCAAAACTTTCCAAATTCTACATTGATGAGGGTTTCCTGAACTTACCATTGGTTTTCTCTAGAGGGAGGAAGTGGTGATGATGTCGGGGTGAGCCCTCTGTACACCATCATATTTGGAGAAGGACAGGTTAAGACCTTTCAGAGGCCTTCTCCTCTGCATCCCTGGGCAACAAAAGACTATCTGCAACCATTCATGGTCAGTCTAGTCGGTACAGTTGGTATTTAACACTTTGTCAACTGTTCAAGAGCAACTTCTTTGTGGTAAACTCTACATTTTCAACCGTTACACACTGACAATGACTCCCTGAATATGCTCGTTCATTAGAGGCAGGAAGTGGTAATGATGCTTTTGCAGTAGACTATCTCTCTTGAGGAGGGCGGGTTCAAGCCGCTGGCCTTTTCCAGAGTCTGTCTTCCTCGAATTCAAGTCAACAGCGTTGTCTCTGAGAAACAACACATTCTTTGCAAGCATTCGTGGTTAGTCCAGTAAGCACAGGTGGCTATTTTAGTACCTTGTACCCTTAGTTTTGATGATGCTATGGTGGATCCTCCATACGCCATCTCGTTTGGGGAAGGGTAGGTCGCTGCGTCGCTGAGCAACAAACAAACAAACAAACAAAAAAAAGCATTCATAGTCCAGTCCAGTTGGCGTTTATCACTTTGTCAACTGTTTAAATGTAACTTCTTGGTGGCAAACTCTACATTTACCAACTTTTTCCTGGGAGTTGGAAGTGGTGGCGGTGGTGATGATGTTGAATCCTCTGTAGACCATTTCATTTGGGGAAGGGACGGGTTCGGTCTGTTAGCTTTCAGGTCTCGCCTTTTGCAGGATTCATTGCCTTGAAACGGGACACGGCTACCTTTTGTTGGTCCTCATTGATTCTAAAAACTGGCTAGCTTGGAGACGTGGCGATGAAGTTACCGTGCTCTGTATCAATGGAAATATTATCCGCACTCATCAGGTCAAATCTAGCTCTACATTTCCGAGTACATTTTTGACTTTTCCCCCTCTTTGCTGTCAGCAGCGTCTGCAAAACTGAAGTGATGAACCAGGTGTCCAAAAATATAAAGATGAATAAAAAAACAAAATGGTATTTTATCTATGCAACACGACCAAAGTTGGCGAAAGCTGAAGCGGTGTTGTTGTGTAGATGTGAAGGTTTGATGACTGTTGATGAGGACGTGTGTTGTTATTAATACTGCTGTATGTATGTACACCACTACTGTACCATGTATTGTTTCCTTTTTTTATTTTGTAGAAAACTGAGATGATGATTAGCAGTGACGCTGGGGTGTTGGGACGGGTGTTGGAACAGGTGTGTTTAGGACAAAATAGGGTTTGAAATATTTAAAATATAATTGTGTGCCTTGCTCTACTGTTACATCTTCTACCTTTTTTTGTTAATTAAAAACACTGCTTTCCCAGTTAGGTGATAAAAAACATGCAACAAAAAAATAAATAAAAACAACAAAAATCAAGCAAGGTTCAATTTGAGCTTGTGTATATATGTAAAGGTGTAAAACCTTGGTGTAAAATGCAGAGGGAGGAATGCTTGGTGTTTGTGTTTATTTAACTCTGTATGTGATCTGTGATGTGGAATATCTTTATTATTATTAGTATTGGCCATAAAGAGCTTGACTGCATGGTTCCTGCTAACTGTAAAACCAACTGTTGACAAATAAACTTAATTTATTGGAAAAACAGAATTCGGACAAAAGTGATGTTCTTTCATTGTGTCTCGATTGTTTTACTGTATTTTCTCAAGAAGTAACAAGAAAGTTAATGGTATCAAACACTTCAAGTCTCCAGCAAGTCCCAAGTTTGTGGTGAAAATCAAGCAAGTCATATAAAATTCTGATTATCTACTGGAGTTTTCACATTTAAATCAGTTTAAAGACAGCAGTCATGAAAAGCTGAGTTTTATTTTTAACTGCTTACACCACATTAAATCTTATATATATAATATTTGGCATTTTGTGGCAATCAATAACTAAACAAGCCTCCTGAATGAACAACAATGGAGAGTGAGGTTCTGAAATGATAATATAGCTCTAAAGGGCTCGAAAGTGTAAACAGAAGTATGATCATTTTAAGTTTCAGGAGGGTCACACCATTTCTCTTCGGCCTATTAACACATCTGTTGACAGTGTTTATCATGTGACACTGTATTGATTTCCTATTTAACTATTTCTGTGCACAAAATAAGTATTTTAATTGGTTATATGTCCCTGAATCAGTCCCCTGATTGTCTTTTACATTAATGATGTGTCCTCTCAATAAAATGCATGAATGAATTAGAAGCTGAGTCTAACGTTAGCTTGAACTTAACGTTAGCTTGAAAGCTAACGTTTGATCGGCTAATGGTTTAGCTAAAAAGACTCATTGACGTACCGTTCTTGGTGGGTTTTGTAGTGACAGATGAAGATGGACGTTGTGGTGGTCGTGTCACTCATTTTTGATCTGCAGACCTTGCATACCGCCGTTCTCTTCTTAACTACCGTCATCAACAACATGATCCATGACAGCTGCCTCGTGCCTCGGCCTCTGCTGGTCTGCTGCGTCCTAGTAGGTTGCCAGGTTTGCACACATTGCACTAGAAATCAGGCCATCATGTTTCAAAAACAAAACTGAACTTCTCAATATCTAGAAAAACACAAATATTTAATAAAAGAAAGTGAAGTTCTTCAGAGTTAATCTGTCTTAAGTCATAAATATGAACGCTAACGTTAAGTTCGAGCTACGTTAGCTATGTTTGGCTTCGAGTCATAAAAACCACCTCTAAGAGTTATGGTTCATTTAGTTAGTCAGCACCAAAAGTGTGCAGTAAGTTGAGTTTAACCAAAAACAAAAAGGGGTCATCTTACCTGCTTTGCTGCCAAAAAGAAGAAATCTGAAGTTACAGAATGTATCCTTTAATATAATAATCATCATTTTCTATTAACTCAAAATCAACAACTTCCAAGAGTTTGAATGTTTATTATCATTATTATTATTCAGTGGAAACATTTGGAAATATTAAAACAGCCGAATTCACTTATTATATATATCAATAACTTAAAATGTGATTTTAAATTTCACCATGAATATAATTACAACTTACTTTAGTCACATCATCTGAGATGTGAGGTGTTGCACTGTTCTGATCCTCCTGCAGAACATTATTTATTTCCTACTTGTTGATGTTTTCTCTACATTTTTTATCTTTCTTATTATATCAGCTGTTTAAGAAGGAGCAGTACAGGAGAATTCAGCTTTTGGTTTGAAGTGTATATTGACATTAGTGTGTTGTGTGTCCTTGCACATATGACACAGCTCTTTGTTGCTCAATTGCTTTTTTAAATATCGGGTTCTTACAGGATGTGTTCCAGCTGCATTTTTCAGTCAACTGTCTGATGCTTGTCTGATGTAAGGTAAGCTGTGAGCTGAATCTTTTTTTTTTTTTTACTCTTCAACTGTATTTTCATCCAGAATAACAGCATCCGAGTTCATTTCAATGCAGTGCAAACACATAAAAACTGTGTCAAAAAGTTTAACCTGGCAAAATTTTTGCTGCAACTCGATGCATCGTCATTTGATAAAACTGCACGGACTGATTAAACGTTGCACCGTACATGCTCAGTAGTTCTACTGATGATTCACTGCGGTCACTTCCCAGAATTGTAAAATCCAGTTTCATAGTTTTTACAAAACACAGTGAAGTGTTTCAGACTCATTGATCTGTTACTTAAACTGGATTTTCTGCATCATATTTGATCTTTTTTCCCCCCTTTTTTTGCTGTTGCAATATTGATTTTGTCATGTTTTTCTATTGTCTTTGAGCACTGAACGCATAAACATATCTTGAACTAAATGAGAGCTGCATGTGTCCAGTGTAGATAAGGTCTTCAAGTTGTTGTTTTGGTTTTTTTTAAACACATAGGCCAAGTCATTAGTAACTTGACGGCTTTACCTGATGTTAATTTTAAGCTGTGATCACAATCCATCAACAGCGGTGCAAACACTAAAAATCAAAGCAGAAGTTCTGAGGATGACAGCGATGTGTCAAGCCCCCAATCATCAGAAATGCATCATTAACATTTTTTTTTTGATCTTCCAAAGATTCATTTTTTTGCCCTTAATCAGACCTCTGTTTTCATGCCCGCCGGCGCCGGCGCCGAACAGTCCGCACGCACACACACGCAAAGTTTTAACTGCCGAAGAGATGAAGTACAATTGAAAGCCGAAGAAGTTGATTGGATTCGATGATAAACACACACTTTGGGGATATTACTAAACGTTAAATAATGTTTGCTTCATCAGAAGGAGGTCAGTGTGTGAAACAGGAAGACGGTGCTGATGACACGGAGAAGGTGGCGGGATGATGATGAGGAGGAGGACGGGCGGAGGAATGTGGTGTTTAGCTCTGCTGAATGCAAAGGCCTGAGTGCATCTCTGTCTCTGACACACACTGCAAGTCAACATGGCCCTGATTGCAGAGACCGTCTATGATAACATCCTTTACTGCTAAACATAGTCTGCAGCTGTCGGATTGGTGATGAAAAGTCTCTTCATGTCAGAACAAATCAGAAATGGAAATGTGTCTGTGTTTACAGATTCTTAAAAACCACTTGGCTTTTGGAAAATATTTTTCCAAATATATAAAATGATCCTTGTTGTGGTGTCAGCCTCCAACATTAACCACCTAACTAAGATTATATCAGCCACTAGTGTCTCATGCAGGCTGAACAGAAGGCAAAGCAGTTTGTAACAATAATAATAATAATACTAAACTAGTGCTATTTAACTACAACAGATACATGTAACAGATAATGATGTGTTTTTAAATTTACATTAATTTAGTTTTGCTCTACAAGAAGCTCAAAAACCTTTCAAAGCTTTGAAGGTATTAGCTGTGTGCCCAAATACAAATACGTTATTCGGTAAAGCACAAACAGTGTTTTGTTTTTTTTTAATGAACATTTATTTCGTACAAATTATTTGTTTTCAGGAAGAAAAATACCAGCATGCAAGTAGGTTACATCGTTATCTCAGTGTCTCTCCTCTGCTCTGCTGTTATCAGCAGGTCTCAATATAGGGGGAGTCACATCCACCCGCTACATGACGCGCATTTCCTTATTTGGACGTCACTCCCGGAGTTTGGGATCTTCCTCCCCAGAGATAAAGCTGAGCTACTGACAGACGCAAAGAGACTCTCTATAACCTGTTGTTCTCCTTTTCCTTCCACAAAGTTAGGGTGTAAAAAAAAAAAAGGCAATAAATGAAAAGTGCAAACCAGAAGTCAGTTTAGGTCGGTAGTCAGTGACCATTTCAACACTTTAACATCCTAAAATTAAAAGCGTAATAAGAACAAATGTATTTTTATGCCTATTTCCACTTTTATTTGAATACAAACATGAATATAAATTATTTTGCTGCTTCAACAAATATATATATACAAATACAAATACTGGGGCTCTCTGCACATCCTTAGAAGGTACATGTTTATTTCAAAAGTATGTCTGATTTTTCACTTTGTGGTGCTCGCTAGTTAAACTACAGTATAAAACATGCAGGTGTTGGAAGTCCGTACACACTTTGGCACACATCAATCCAACAGTAGCTTCATCAGGAGAACTTTTAATATACTTCATTTTTTATCAGCACATGTCGGTGTAACCGCACTGACCAACAGGAACGTGTCATATTTTAATGAAATTAAGAGCAACAATAACAAAGTTCATAGTTGAACGTTCCCAATTCAATGTTAACTTACAGGCTTTTAACCTTATCACATGGTCTTCATCAGCAGGTGTTTGTTCAGTTGTCATGGAGATGGATCCATTATGACTTCCTTCATAACTCCGCCTAGACTTCCTGTTCATGTCGGTTTTAAAAAGTAAACCATCAAAGTTCACTCTTGACCTTGAAAATAACAGTTTGACAAAACTATTAGTCCCAACTTCAGGTCCACTTAATAGCTTTTTGCAAAGCTTTCAACCATATCACACGGCCTTCATCAGCAGAATATTTTAAAGCAGACACCAGACGGGAAGTCCTGAAATTGTGTTCACTTTATTTGAGAAATTTCATTTAATTTTGTCACTTATTCTTATCCAAGTAGGCATAACTTAGGATTCATTTTTATATTTTAAATTTTTATCGGGTTTTATTAAAGAGTAAGAGGGTGAGAGAGTGCACATCCAGAGTTCTTACACTAACACATCTCACCGTTTTAAGATTAAAGCGTTATACAGCTCTTAAATAACATGACGAACATCTCAGGTGGATCAGGAATGGTGGCTGAGCAGATGTGTTGGAGCAGTAACGTCCAGCTCAACAGTCCACCGGCAGGATTTGTTCTGAACGGTCTTAAATGAAAGTCGCCCTTTTGTCTCTCCTCCTCTGCAGCCGGTGTGTTCTGCTCTGTAAGCCTGTCATATTTCTACGTTCTGACACTTCCTTCTGTCTTTCAGGAAGTATCAGAGGAGAGCTGTCAGAAGATTAAAAAAAAATAGCAGTTAGCTGCAACAAAACACACTCCACATTAAAGCAAATTGCTTCTTGCGATTTTTGATAGTTTCTCATTGTTGCGTCGCAGAGAGGCGTCCCTCTCGGTTGGAGCTGTGATGTTGATTGTGGCTGAAGGGGCCTTCAGATGACTGATAAGCGTTGATGAATGAAAATGGAAATGCTTTTCAGCATTTTGCCTTCAAAGGGAAATCAAATATGGAGGGAAGGAGTGGGGAGAGCAGCGGAGAGAGAATATTTGCCTTTTTGCAATTAACAAGATATGTTCTTTTTTTGTGGTCAGAAAAATGGAAATGGCTTTTAAGGTCGTAAAGGTCGAGCGCATCGAAGCATGGTGGCTCTGCAATTACTCTTCAGGCAGCGGCCTGATTGGGGGGAGGGCGGGGGGTCCGGCCGCGCACCGACGGTCAAATTAACGAGACGGCCGGCTCCCTGTTGAAAAGATCACATGTGATTACCGTACATCAAACAGACAGAGCGCTCAAATTATCTCCTCTCTCACTGTGAAGTCGGAGAAAAAGGGATAAAACGCAGACGGGCTGATTGGTTAAAGGCTTTAAATGTCAAAACTTTCACTGTCCACATCTTGAATGAATCTGCTTCTCCTCTGCTCGACAGACCGGAGGGGGGTCGTCCTCAAGTTTACACCGACTGTAACAAATGGCTGCTCTCATGACATAATTGAGGACATACTGTATATCATTGGACTCGTCTGTGAATCAAAATAATCCCCTTTTCCTGTTTGTTGAATGCAAAGCTCCTTTCAGCACCTTCTCATCACACTTTGTACACATCCATACTGGGAGCTGCCCAGTAAAACCAGTCGTCAGAGGCACATTAAAGGCAGCGGAAGTCATTAATAACTCGCTTTGATGATCGGCTCTTTTTTTCAGTCACGTCGAAATTGAAATCGGCAACCTTAATCTGATGATTGCTCATTGTGTGTTAAATGTTTTATGAAGCTTTAGAGTGTGTGTCTTCTTTCTTTCTCCGTCTTATTCCAGCAACTTCACTGGAATATAACGTCAGGAAAATATATAAAACACACCGTCGCCAGGCTTTTTAAACAGCTGCTGTGTTGCACCAAAAGTTCATCTAGTCACAGAAATGCCCGACGTCAAGACTAAATCTTATTTCCTTTAACATTAGATCCTCACAAACTTTAACTGAAAGGCTCAAACTGTCAACCTGACCTTAAATGTTCATTGTTTACTTGGTTTTCGAGTGTAGAAATCAAACAAAGATTTCCTTATATAACGTACTAAACAGGTGTTTTGTAAAATGTAATTAAAGCCTGGATTGTGTTCACTGGTTCATTATGTTTTTCCAGTTCACTGTTACCAAATAGAACCAGGAGCAAAATGGTCGGGATGGATTTAGGTTATTAAAACATTTAGGTGAAGCCAAGAGCAGATATTAAAGGAAAACAAATGAAAAGCATTTATTTAAACAATTAGCTAATTTTCAAACTGCAGTCTTTCTGAAACCATGCAGTGTGCAGTGTATCATGCTTTGCTTCAGAGTGGCTGCGATTGATATTTTCTATAATAACAGTGTCTGATGTGTCAGTGTGGAACCTGCAGCTCCTCTCTGAGCTTTATAGTCGAGTTTCAGCTCATTGTTTATCTGTCCGGCTGCAACTTTAACTGTTCTCGTTCACTCTCAGCGGCTCTCATACCTGCTCAGCAGCAAACGGCAAACAGACACAGTTATCTGTAGACTAGCTGGTGAACATAGTGGAGCATTTAGCAGCTAAAGAGCCAGATATTTCCCTCAGGAGTTGGTAGCGAGCAGAAACAGAAGCTAAAAGACAGAGAAGATTGGACAGAAACACGACTCCACATGAACGATAATGTTGCTCCGTTTGCTAACTTTATAAGCTGATAATATGTTAGAAGTAGTTTTTACAGACTATTCTGCTGAAAACAAGTGGACAAAACACATAATTTCAAGCAGGTTTTAACCAGATTGAAACTATAAAGGACCGAGAATAGAACCCTGAGGAACTCCACATTTAATTATTGATGTTATCAATGAGAGGATAACGTTGGAAATAAGCAACAAGTTCAACATATCGACTTAAAAGATGATGATGTGTCAGAGTTAATGTTGTTTCCGCTGCCACCAAAGGTTTCAGACACAAATAAATGTGCAAACATCAACATATACAGTATAATTATAATCTTTAGCATTTTTAACGACCAAGCTAGAAAGTTCTTACAGGCAGAAGCAGCATAATCCATTTACACTGTTACAACATGAAACAAGGTAAAAGAAATAAGATATTATAGAAAATATAAAACAAAATGATATGTAAATGTTGCAGAAGTTCCTGTTGGTCATTTCAGGGTGAATAGAAAGAGAAAACTCAAAAAAAACAGTGTTATGTTTGTCTCGTCCACATGAGATGTTCGTCAGGAATCGATACACAGACAATCTGGTGTTTTATTCAGACAGGTGAGGAAAACTGTAGAGATGTAACACCCCCCTCCCCCTCCCCCCTTCCTCCCCTTCAGATGCAATCACTGTACACAGAAACACTCTGAATGAAAGTTAAATTTAAAAGTATTTATATTACTGGAACGCAGCAGGATGGGGACGCGTTTTAAACCATTTGCATCGTCGCTGAATGAAAATGAGACGCGCGTGTGTTTCAAACACCTACACATACGCAGAGGGAGTGAAGCACCTTCTCGAGTCTCTCTCTCGGCGCCGTAATGATCTCCTCGTGGCGCTGCGGAAATCTTTTGCAATCCCTCCTTCATTTTCTTCTCCTCTTCTCCCTGATGAGAAGAGCCATCCCTTCATCATCAGCCGCGACATAATGTACTTAAATCTGGGGGACGAGAGGAGAAAATGGAAGGATAGATTGAAAACAGATTCGCTTATATGCTGATCCTACATTAGGGGATGTATATGATACGCTGAAGTCATCAGGGGTTTGTTCGCCACAATCAGAGTCATCCATCGACGATCCGACACGCTGCAGATGAACAGAAACTTCACTCTGCTGCAGGTTGGAGGAGGAGGAGGGGGTTCAGGGATTTCTCGTTCACACTTGACAGTGTTTAGTTTTCTTGTTGGAGCTCAAACACTCCTCCTCCTCCATCCTCCTCCTCTTCCTCCTCCTCTGACTCTAACAGACATTCATTTTCAGCCAGGATGCTCGCTGTCTTCCCCGTCAGAGAGATCAAAATTTTGCTGGTTTTAAACGCTTTAACCTGATAATCACTGCGTATATTTAAGTGTTTTTTAGATCATCCCATCTGACAGACGCTGGTTTCAGTTCAGTCCTGTAAAAATCAACTTGCAGGGGACTTTAAACTCGCTGCAGGTGTGTCAGCATGCTCCACGCAGACACCGTCCTCCCATTAAAAACAACACAACAGCTCCTAATGTACTAATTAAGAGTCGAGGTTAGACCAAACCAAATAACATGTGAGGGGGAAGACGACACAGACACCAACTACAACTAAATACAAAGCCAAATCCCCCCTACATTATGTGACAACATGGTTCAGTCCGAGAAGCTGGTTTCACCATTTAAGACTCCTCAACCTTCAGCCACACCTTTTGCTCAAGCAGGAAGTCCATCCCCTCCCTCCCTCCTCCCAAACAACCAGGTAACTCTTTTGCATGTGTTCACTTCATATAAAACAATGTAAGGTCGAGTGTTGGATGGTTTGTTGCAACATATTCATAATTTGGTTAAACTATAGAAGCGGATGATCATTACACACCAGGAAGCAGCTGTGCTTTGAACTAAACCTCAATTTCCATTTTGTTTGGTTTCATTTCTTCTGTCTGACGATGTGATCGTGTTTAGCTGTTTCCTGTTTAGGAGGGGAGGATATTAAGTTTTATTTTGCTTTAACTAATCATGCAAGATTTTTATAGTTTTCTTTACTGAACACTGAACAAAAGACGCAAAAAACAACATTTGAATTCCTCAAACTTTATTGTCCAAAGATTGAAATCCACAATACATGCAAATAAAACACAAATACAGGAAAACCACTGCAAAAAACCAACATAAAATATATAATCATACATTTTTTTTTTAAAAAAATCAATAGAAATAAGAGGACTGAGGAAAATAAATAAGCATGAATAGAGTTATGTAAGTTGAGTAAAACACTTTTGTGGTTCGTCATTCAGCTAAAAGAACGCAGGAGACTGAAAACTAGGTGGAGATTTACAGAGTATATAATAATAATAATAATATCTTTATTTATACAGCACCTTTTTAAACAAACAAACTTTACAAAAAATGAGTTTTAAGAAGTGATTTAAAAGAAGTCACTGAATCTGTGAGCCTTTCCTCCTCAGGCAGGTCGTTGCAGAGTCGAGGGTCACCTTTAGATTGAAACCTCGACTTTAGAAGGAAACAAGCAGCTGAGGATCTGAGGCTGCAGGCTCGTACAGGGTCAGCATATCTGTCATGTAGCTCGGAGCTTCAGACCCAGACGAGCTTTAATAGTGATCAGTAAAATCTTAAAATCAATTCTGAAACAAACAGGAAGCCGATGGAGAGAAGCAGGATCAGAGTGATGTGATGTCTCCTGTTAAAACCAGTAAGAATGTTATATATATGTGTATATAAATGTTTGTGGATATAAAATTTAGCCACCAAAATAAAAGAAAATTGACATTATATTTAAAGGAGCTGTTCTTTTGTCATTAAAAATACAATGACATCATATGAAGTAAACATTATGCAGTCATGATTCATATAAAGATACTTAAGTTAAATAAATGTGAATCTAAATACTAAAACTACACAAAGTACGGACAACGTGACCAGAATAACTATCAAAATATTTAAAAACCAGTGTTTTTACAGTGTGTTTAAAGTTCAGAGGTTTCTGATCTGCAGCTCAACAAGCTAACGAAGCTTCAAACTGAAAACATGATGCTGTTATTAATCTTTAGAGCCGTTAATAAACAAACTAACACCACCAAAACTCTTCATGATGGAGGATCATGTGACCCAGAGCAGCGCTGCGACTGGTAGATCAGGTCATTGTTGTCAAATTAAGAAAAACTTAAAAGGATGTTTTTTGTACATTTAATAATTTTATTTGTTTCTAGTTTGAAGCAGAAATGATTCAGGATGGAAAAATCTCATCAAACAGTATCAGAGACCATCGTCTGACAGCAGAGGGTCGCTCTATTAAAGCATCATGGGAA
The DNA here is from genome assembly GCA_029490765.1 of Euthynnus affinis. Classification (NCBI taxonomy): domain Eukaryota; kingdom Metazoa; phylum Chordata; class Actinopteri; order Scombriformes; family Scombridae; genus Euthynnus; species Euthynnus affinis. The sequence goes on along the minus strand of CM055851.1, from coordinate 30,592,722 downwards.
CCTGATGATTGTAACTGTGTGTGTGTGTGTGTGTGTGTGTTTCTTCACATGCTAATGAGCGTGTGTGTGTGTGTGTTTTTAATACGGATTCATAGAGTTTTTAGGCTGATTGCATTTTCACATCAGTCGTCAAAATGCATTTAAAAAACAATTTGATACGAGACGGCGAGAGGCCACGAGCCGCTCCGAACGGCCGGATAAATAAACGCAGCGATGATGCCGCCGTCGACCGGAGACGGCGATCAATCATTAGCATACGTAAGGAAGACCGTGTGTGTGTGTGTGTGTGTGTGAGAGAGGGGAAGGACGACACAGAGGAAAAGAAGACATAAAGTTGATGTCTATTATCAATCATTTACATATGGAGGTGTGCAGATGTGTGTGTGTGTGTGTGTGTGTGTGTGTGGAAACTTTTGCGCGTCTTCAAAATGCTCCATCTGTAATTCCTCGTAGCAGTTAATTCATCATCTGTGCCGAGGCGTCGAGGCGTCCGCGGGCATTTAGGACTAATATTTCAGCTCCCATTACGGCGACAGAACAGAGAGCCGAGGCTCCGCTTTGACCTTTGACCCCAGCCAGGGGAATCGCAGCCTGACCCCATCCATCAACGCGGGCAGAGGGAAAATATTAAGAGGGTAACATTATTAGTTAGATTACAGGGGGGGGGGAGAGATTTAGCTGTCATCTCCGGCGTGGGCGGCTGACATTGGCTGTCTGTCCGGTTACCTGCCTGTCTGTCACTCTGATTGGCTGACGAGGCCGTCCGTCTGTCTGCCTGTCTGTCATTCACTTAATGAAAGATGATGATGCTCAACTTGTGGACAACAATCTAATGTTGTTATTCGCTATTTCTGTAGAAGCGTTTTTACCATCAAATCATCATTAGAACATTAATCCTCAGACATCATTATAATTATCCTGCAAACATTAAGTCATAACCGAGCAGATGTCAGGCTCCAAGCACACTCTGACACTGACTGATTCATCAAATGTGTGCAGGTTTGCTGTGCGGCACAAAACGGTGACACACAGCAGAACCTCTCTAACGTTGAAGTAGTGCTAAAAAAATCACGATCAAGATGTTCGAACTTCCTGTTTTTCTGTTTGTATCAGATTGTAAACTTTATATTTGTGAGCTCTGGACGGTAGTGGAGCCGTCTAAAGGTGTCACTTTGGCTCCTGAAGGCTTGTGATGTACATTTTTATAATTTGATCAATAAATCAAAAGAAAACAGATTGAAGGTGTCAGGATGCTTGTTGCTTGTTGAACTGCATCCGACACCTTCGTCCCATCGCATCTCTCTGAATCTGAAGGGCTGCGTCTGGAACTTCTCTCACACACAAGTTTTTCAGAAGTTCACATTCACAGGATTTTCACTTCTCTCCTCTGAGCTCTCGGCTTTTCTGTTTCTGTTTTGTTTGTGTCACTGTTTGGTGTGAACATCCCAGTGTGAGGAGAGACTTCCTGAAAGTGGTGTGCGCCTTAATCCCACATTCGGTCAGTTTATTACGTCTGGACCCTTTTTCTATGACGGCGGGATTTTTTTCACCTGCAGAAAACGACGAAAACTTTCTTTCTCAAACCAACGAAAAGTCAAATTTATAGGCAATAAAATGAGACTTTCCTCTCTGGAAGAAATGAGGTCTACGCTCTCTCATCAAGGTCTACGCTCCCTCGTTAAGGTCTACACTCCCTCGTTAAGGTCTACACTCCCTCGTTAAGGTCTACACTCCCTCATCCAGGTCTACACTCCCTCATCCAGGTCTACACTCCCTCGTTAAGGTCTATACTCCCTCATCAAGGTCTACACTCCCTCGTTAAGGTCTACACTCCCTCCTCCAGGTCTACACTCCCTCGTTAAGGTCTACACTCCCTCATTAAGGTCTACACTCCTTCATCCAGGTCTACACTCCCTCATCCAGGTCTACACTCCCTCGTTAAGGTCTACACTCCCTCGTTAAGGTCTACACTCCCTCATCCAGGTCTACACTCCCTCATCCAGGTCTACACTCCCTCGTTAAGGTCTATACTCCCTCATCAAGGTCTACACTCCCTCGTTAAGGTCTACACTCCCTCCTCCAGGTCTACACTCCCTCGTTAAGGTCTACACTCCCTCATTAAGGTCTACACTCCTTCATCCAGGTCTACACTCCCTCATCCAGGTCTACACTCCCTCGTTAAGGTCTACACTCCCTCGTTAAGGTCTACACTCCTTCGTTAAGGTCTACACTCCCTCGTTAAGGTCTACACTCCCTCGTTAAGGTCTACACTCCCTCATCCAGGTCTACACTCCCTCGTTAAGGTCTACACTCCCTCGTTAAGGTCTACACTCCTTCGTTAAGGTCTACACTCCCTCGTTAAGGTCTACACTCCCTCGTTAAGGTCTACACTCCCTCATCCAGGTCTACACTCCCTCATTAAGGTCTACGCTCCCTCGTTAAGGTCTACACTCCCTCATCCAGGTCTACACTCCCTCATTAAGGTCTACGCTCCCTCGTTAAGGTCTACACTCCCTCATCCAGGTCTACACTCCCTCATCCAGGTCTACACTCCCTCATTAAGGTCTACACTCCCTCATCCAGGTCTACACTCCCTCATTAAGGTCTACACTCCCTCGTTAAGGTCTACACTCCCTCGTTAAGGTCTACACTCCCTCGTTAAGGTCTACACTCCCTCATATTCAGGTCTACACTCCCTCGTTAAGGTCTACACTCCCTCGTTAAGGTCTACACTCCCTCGTTAAGGTCTACACTCCCTCCTTCAGGTCTACACTCCCTAATCCAGGTCTACACTCCCTCCTTCAGGTCTACACTCCCTCATCCAGGTCTACACTCCCTCGTTAAGGTCTACACTCCCTCATATTCAGGTCTACACTCCCTCGTTAAGGTCTACACTCCCTCGTTAAGGTCTACACTCCCTCATCCAGGTCTACACTCCCTCCCGTCCTCTATGCTTTGCCAACGAAAGGCTCCTGGTACCACCAGACCCAGAAACACACTTCTATTCACTCTAATCATCGCCTTGTTGCCCTGCCTGGACACTGCACGGCCCAAACTTCAGCTTTAAGGCTCTTCCTCATGTTGTTGTTTCCTGACTGGATCCCTGCTGGTGTTGTATCGGCTCTCATGTGTACGTCACTTTGGATTAAAGCGTCTGCTAAAAAATGTAAATGTGTAAACCTGAGCAAAGTCGGGCGACGCTCGTCATCTTTTTAAAAACAGGAGCTTTGTTCTGATTGTTTCCAATCATCACTTGTTAAAAAAACACAACTGTCTCCTCCGGTCTGATCTCCGTAACGAAAACTGATGATTTCTCTGTCATCCGCCGTCTTTCACTAAGAGGGGGGGAGAATAAATAAATAAATATAAAAGATAATAAATGAGGAAACGGAGACATGTGATCTTTAACGGACTGATGGTCGGCTTGATAGAAAAGGCTCACGTCTGCAGAGATGACAGGCTGCCTCCAAAATAGATTTAGAGAGACATGACAGGGAATTATTGACTTTTGTTGTGTTTTTACAGCAAGTCAGAAAAAAGTGATGACAGCTGATGGTGACTCTGTGTGTGTGTGTGTGTGTGTGTGTGTGAGAGAGAGAGGGTGTGTATGACTTCTACTGACCCTGGAGAAAGGCTCAGTAGAGATAAAGAGCTGGATATCACTTTAAATATTGTTTAATATTCGCCCTGATATGAGTTTGAGTCACACTCTTCAGCCCGGTATGCATGTGCACTTCTGTCCGGTCTGAGTTAGGTGTAAATATGCAGCATGTATGTGGAGGTTTCGGTCTCACCACATACCTTCACAGACCTGCAATTTATGTTTCATTTTTCATTTCCTGTAACCACAATAACATTAACCGCACTGTACTGGACTATAATCACCATGCAAGTATGTTTTAGAGAGACAGAATCTGTGGTTTTGCAAAATAATCTGATAACGTTTGCTGTTGTCTGGTTACGGTGCTGCTTTTTTTTATGATTCCTGTAGTGATCAAGCTTCCATTTAACAGCTTCATCTGGATGTTTAAACTGTATTGTGCAACTTAAATCAGCAGATATATGAAGGATGGAAAGATGTTTTGTCAAACTTCTCTTTCCAAAATCAAGAATTGTCTTTTTTATTTATTTATTTATAAAAGCATCTAAATTTAAAAAACGAAGGCTGATGGTCAATTTAATTTAAGATAATTGAAGATGAGAGCAGCAGTCGTCTCTGGTTTTCTGCATAATTTGTTCCAAATGAAGAAGAGTTAAATGTTAAATGCTGACTAAACACGAGCAGCCATTCATGAACTTTTCCTAAATAAAATACAGTCTTAATTTTAGCAGCATTTTAATATGAAATCTCAAGTAAACACGATTAAGAATCAAGAAAGAGACGATCAATGAAACTGCTTTTGCTTTCTGTCCTCTGCTGGTACCTGAACGCACCACAATAGAAAGAGAGAAAGTACAGTGTGAGAAAGTGTTTGTTGTTTTGCTGCTGGAGCACAGGATGTGTGTGTGTGTGTGTGTGTTGTCCTGAGGGATAACAGCAGGTTGACTGTCCTGATTCTGTCTGCTGTACTTTACCTGGTCACAGCTCACTAATACAGCCAGCACACACAGCCTGTAATGTAAACACACACACACACACACACACACACACACACACACACACACACGTGCACATTCAGCAGCAACACACAAATACACACATGGGGAAAAAAACAAAACATGCACACTCTGCAGAGGTAAATGTATATTATGTCAAATGCACACACACACACACACACACACATCATGAGTTGGTGGTCATACTTAGAAAATACAGGGACGCATGCATGCATACACACACACACACACACACACATTTCAGTCCTAATTCTATAAGGGGGTCCAGCATGTCTCCCTTGAAACCTCCAGTCCAATTCATTTGATTTCATTACAGAGAAAGAGAGAGAGGGAGGGAGGGAGCAGAAGAAGAGGGAGCGGGGCTGGGTTCTGGGTTACAGCGGTGGTTTTCATTAGGAGCTGCTGGTTAGAGCTGCGATCCAATTTAGACTGCAGGCTGGCAGAGTGGCGGGCTGTGTGTTTTTATTGGTATTTAATCAGCTCAATTGGGACGTTTTATTAGTGCAATGCTTTGTTTCGGTGGACAGACAAGAACTGTAGGTTATTAGGGGGCTCTCAAAGTGAGGCTCGGAGTCCCCGCAGGGGTCCTGCAGGGGGGAGGTTCCTGCGGGTCCAGAGGAGGAGGATGAGATATTGAAAATGTGTCCTGGGTAGTTCGATAAGAAGCGAAGGGGAGACGCTAAAACCGCCGGAGTTCGGGGGGGTTTGATTCCCCGTGCTGAAAATGTCGAGATGCAAATTAGAATTTTAGTTCTGCAAGTTCGGAGTGAAATAAATGTCAGTGATGTCTCTTTTTTTTTTTAAAGAAAAATCCATTTATAGAGAGGCGTCCAAGAAGTTTAGCAAGTTGGTTAATTAGCTTATTTATCTAGCTGTCAGCTAGCATGATAGCTAGCCCAGATACAAGGGTTTAGTTTATTTGTTGTTGTCTGTTTCTGTCACTGAGCTTGTTGCATGTTTTAAAGGGTAGGTTTATCCTGCTGTAATCATTCCTCCTGTTCATACTGAGCATTAGAAGATCCCTTCATAATGACCTTACAATGGGAAGTGATGGAGGACTAAACACACAGTCCTCCTCCTGTGCAAAAAACAATACATTTAAAAGTTTATCTGAGGCTAAAATGAAGCTATAAAGTAGATAGTTGGTGCCAAACTCCCTCTTTTTGTTACCATGCTTCAGCTCAACAGGGAAACACACCGTGGAAGGACAGAGGCAGTGATCAGAAGCTCTAGCCAGCGGGGGAAATCCTCTCGCAGGTTGGATGTCGCTGCTCCACCGCAGCACTTGCCTGCTCGGACGCCCCCCATCCTTCAGTTTGGTGACTTTGGCGTGCAGTGTGGAAACGCTTCATGCATTCTCCTGCCATGAGCAAACCACAGCTGTCATCCCCTCGTCCCCTCTCCTCCCAAACCACTAATAGTCGGGGGAATCCAGAATCAGGAGTATCATCGTAGCCCACACACTGCTTCCAAGGTCCCTGTCATTCGGGATGAGCTGCTGCTGCTGCTCTCGCTCCCATTTTCTGTCAAATGAGTAATCGTTCATGTGGGGACGAGTGATGCAGCTCATCAGCAGTCTGAGCCGACCAAAAAATTTACTTTAACGTCATTTTTAAACTTTTTAAGTAGTTGTGGAAAGTCTGTTTATATGTCTGGAGCGGTTCCTAGCAGGGCGCTTCAGCAGAGTCCTTCAGCCTCCACCCTTGGCTCCAGTCCGCCTGCAGACCTCACACTACAGGCTTCATTAACAAGTTTAACGTTTTTGGGATCATTTCTCCTCTTTCAGGCCTGACACAGAGAGTCCATCCCGACAAGTAGCTGAATGCTAGCAGCTAACCTGCAGCACGCCATTACAATCCTCTCATCTCCTTCTATGGTGGCGCCAGGGTGTGACCCAGCACGCCATGCTAAATGATCTCATCTCATCTAAGATATTAAGACTTACTGTTCCTGACTGAAACCTGGCAGAGGAACATGGAAGCTTTTTTGTTGTGGATATTTCCATAACTGAAGCTAGAAATGTCAAACTGTACCTTCTCTCTTCTTAAACTGAAGATGGATGGAGGCATGGCTGGTTGATAACTGGGAGCCTAACAAGACAAAGACCTGAGATACAACTAGAGGTCGCAGACTCTCTGATTTGAAACCGATGAACTACCGTATTGGCCCGAATATAAGACGACCCCCTCTTTTTCAAGACTCAAGTTTGAAAAAAAGACTTTTTGAACACCAAATTTAATTTTTATGCAGAAAATAATTACAGTACATCTGAAACAAATGATTATAACAATATATTCGAGAGAAAAAAAGCATGTTATTTTGCATTTTTTAGGCGATCTTTTTGAGCTCTCCATCTCCGCACATTACACTCTGTGACACCATATTTGAAGACTCTGCCTCGTTTATCACCGTCATCTTGAAGTTTGCATCATAACGTCTCCTCAGCTGCCGGTTAACCTGCCCGATCTTCGACCCACTTTTCTCCAGATTGTCGCTACGTTTCTCCATTTTCTGTCATCTCTTCTCTTATTTTCTTCTCTTTTCTTTCTTACCGCTATTTTTTATTTTTCTTCTTCGTGACAGGGGTTCAGCATTCGCTTTAAAGATATCTGTCGCCATCTAGCGTTGTGAATGGGTATAATGTCTAGACCCCGAATGTAAGACGACCCCCGCTGTTTCAGTCTTATTTCAATGCAAAAAAACACCGTCTTATATTCGGGCCAATACGGTAATATCTCTGGTTTGCTTAAAGGCTGGTCTTTCAGAGGGCAGAAGAGTCGGACTCTGTGTTGTTCTCCCTTGATTAAAATCATTAAAGTATTCCCAGAAATTCAGCAAACTCCTCTTTTCTTCTTCTTCTTCTCCTCGTCATCGAGTTTTACCTTCATCAGCTCGCTCAGACTTTCTAGCCGCAGCGGAGGACTTGCTGCGGTGTTCATATGTCGCTTCGTCGTTCACTTCTTACAAACTGCATCGTCCACCTTGTACAAATGGATCATTTTTAACTAAATTCACACACTTGTTGCCTCTAAGCTATCCAGACTTAGCGTTGATGTTCATGACGTTTCTGACAGTTTTGCTTCAGGTTCTTTATTAATATCACAAAGTCTTTTAATCTCACTCATGTATCAGGCCTTAAATACAACAGAGGACATACTCTGGACCTTGTTTTTACACTTCGAATCGATTCTTTACCCTCCGAGGATCTTTTTATTACTCATCACAACTACATTAGATTTGTTGTTTTAAATCTGGATTCCTTGCCGCTTGCATCCTCCTCCACCTCCTTTTTTCTGCTGTAAAGTTTTCTGCCTCTTTCCATTTAAGCTCACTTACGCAGTGATGTTGACTACTTGCTGCAGTCTTTTAATGAACATTGCCTTCTAGCACTGGGTAAAGTAGGCCCTATTAAAACTATATCGGCTCCTTTGATCAAGTCCCTTGGATAAATGACTCGGAGAATGATATTCGCTCTCTGAAGAGAGACTGTAGGAGAGTCGAGCGCCTATAGAAATCTTTCAATAATGTGGGGGAAGGATGCCAGAAGTACCTACTTCTCCTTCTTATGTCTTTGACCCTATTAGTAATAATTTAAGTCCTGCATCACCTGCTGTTCTGGTTTTTCCAAGTGAAGAATGCAACACATTTATTTCTTTCTTCATAGATAAGATTAAACATCTTTCCTCCTATTTCATGCTCCTCTCGGCCTACAATTTTAGACTTTTTTTTCTCCAATAACGCCACCTTGACATTTTACAAACATCTCTTTTTAACAATGTCATTGGCTCTACTGGTCCTGCTGTGTGTTGTGTCCTTCTAAGCAGCTCCCAACTGCGATACACGAGCATTAATATCTTTATAATACATTGATAAGTTAGGGGTCTGGCTTCCTGATGCACGGTGATGCAGGAGGATGTTTGGTGTTGTTGGATCTCAGTGCAGGTTTTGATGCTCTGGACCACTTGAGTTCTCTTCCTTCCTCTCTGATGGGAGTTTTGCAGTTTCTGTTGGTAATTTATCCTCCTCCTCTGACTCTCTGTATCGTGGTGTGCCCCAGGGTTCAGTCCGTGGTCCTGTTCTGTTCTTGCTTCCCTTTTATACTGATAATAAGGAACTTTAAAAGTATCTCCTATCACCGCTATGCAGATGATATTCAGTTATACGTCTGTTTTAAACCTCAAAACATACACTGTCAGTTTTAAATAACTGCCTCAATGCTGTAAAAAAAAAGTGGATGGCAGATCAGTAAACTGTTTTAATATCAAAACAAACACTTTTAGAAGACCCTGACAAATGATCTTCCATAACAATAAATAGAAAACGTAGAACAATATTAGCATTTCCTACAAGAATCATTTCCTGTTTTTTACTGCTATAAATAAAAGTCTTTAAATGACTAAATGAAAGGAGACTTTTATTGTGAAGAATTTACAGGAAATGAAACGTGCTTTGTTGGTGGCACCAAAAACCAGTTGAAACAACAACATGTGGAGATATTTGGAGCTCTTTGTTGAGAGGTTAGTAGTTGGAAAACATCCATGGAGGAAGAGTAGAAGCAGAAACGGCCTCAGTGATGATGATGATGATGATGATGATGTTTGATGAAGAGCTGCAGACAACCAGCACACCTCCAACAGTAAAACTACTTGTTTTATTTTGCCCTGCTGTGTAATGAAGAGACGGCTCGGCATGACTACCCCCCCCCCCCCCCCCCCCCCCAAAACAATGGAAAAACACTGTAACGACCATATAAGGAAATCTGTCACGAGCTGATGTCACTTCTGGCTGAAAGCAGAAAAAAAACATTAGAAACGGAGCGTTCAGAGCGCTCTGAAGGCGGAACAGGGATTACTTCTACACATGTTTACCTCATTATTTGACACATCCAACACTCTAACATTATATATATGACTGAAAAAAAAGAAATAACATTATAGGTCCCCTTTAAAGTTTCGCATCTAGAGACTGATAGATTAGAAAACACTTTAAAGGATGTGTTCAAGTTTGTGGACAGTGTTTCCCTGTTGAGCTGCAGGTGGAAGTAGAGCAACAAAAAGAGGGACTATGACTTTTTAAACTTAAAAACTATTTTGACATTTAATTTGAAAGACTTCTATTAACAGGAGGGACATACTGAGACCATCATATAAAGTCTGAATTTATCAGATTGTAGAACAACAACTAGTAGCTGCTACTGAGCTGCCACAACTACTACTAACAAATCAATTATTATATATATATAATCATTATCATTACTATTTTGTTTCATTAAGCTCAGCAAAAAGTATTACTTTAATTAAAATGAAATAAATTAGCTGCAAGCTAGCAAGTGGCAGAAGTAGGTGGGAGGAAATAAAGAAGAGGAAAAAAGAGAGAAATGATTGTGTTCAGTTGTGTTGAGTGAAAAAGAGGGAGAGAGTTTGAGTGTGCATTATAGAGAGAGAGGAGGGGAGGGGAGGGGTGGAGGGGGTGAGGGAGCGAGAGAGAAAGGGGAGGAGACAGTGGAGAGAGAGAGAAAGTGTGTGTGTGTGTGTGTGTGAGAGAGAGAGAGTATGACTTTATTCGGGAGTCTGATCACACACGGAGCTCCAGTGAGCGGAGAGAGGAGGAGAGCAGAGCGGCTTCAGCTGCACAGACATCAGATGAGAGAGAGAGAGAGTGGGGGGAGAGAGAGAGAGAGAGAGAGAGAGGACCTGATGCTGAAAACACTCCTCTCTCTCTCAAACATACTTCACTCATTTAACCAAACTGTGACAACTCTAACTTTGGCTCCATGCGTCTTTTTTTGGCACCAAAAAAAAAAACAAAAAACGCAACTTTCCATCTCCATCCCTAAAGTAAGCTGCTATAGACACCACACTGGGGGTATTTGAATTACTGAGGCTGAAATAGATTTAGATATTCACTCCTTGTGAGCATAAACATGTTGGATTTGAAAGTTTATATAGAGGGACAGGGTGCTTTACGCGCAGCCACAGCGGCCAAGTCTGTCCAAGAGTTTCACTCTTTCTTTCTTTTTGTAAAAACGCGAGCGTGAAACGTTGAGAAATGTGTTTTTGCAGTTTGCAGCTTTGCTCCGTTTTAAACTCTCATCGTTCCGTTTCGCCTTCGCTTCAAGTTTTGTACGTATTATTTCACGTTTCAGGTCAAAAAATTTGGAGACTTTGCATGAGGTGAAACACACTGTGACGCGGCTCAGACACACATAATGGATGACAACGGGCTGTTTTATATAAAAGTGACTCTTTATTATCGGTGTTGCCTTTGAATAAAAGTCCACTTTATGGCTGCTGCGTTATTCCGCACAATAAAGCCAGAGGAAATGTCCTCCCGCTGAACAAACAGCACTATCAGTCAATCTCTCTCTCTCTCTCTCTCTCTCTCTCTCTCTCTTTCTCTCTCTCTCTCTCGAGCGCAGAGGACAGCACACACACACACACACGTTCGCGCGCGCACACACATATGCGCACACACACCACACGCAGGCGCTCGCCGACATACCGACACACAGTGCCGCCGTCGCCGCCGCCGCCGCTGCTGCTGCTGCTGTATCACACCAATGTCATTGCCGAGCTCGTGCTGCTGAGAGCCGCACGCTCACTGACTGACTGACTGACCGACTGACTGCTCTCCTCCAGGTCCGCTGTTACCCCACAGACACCCACCGACCAGGCACACACCAGGAGGAGGATGGCCGGGGACGGGATGCCTTTCTCGGATGGAGAGCCGGCGGCGGTGCCCGCTTAGAGTCCGGAGCTCCTGCACCGGGAGACAACAACACCAGACAAGACTGTTCCTCTGTCTTTAATCGGTGAAATAATCACCTCTTAGATCCGCTGATCCATTGATCCCATTGATTGGTGAGTGGGAGGAAAGAGAGAAGGGGGGAGCCCGCGCGCACCGGAGACACCGGGACCATGATCCGGAGCTGCACGGGGGTTATCTGTGAAGGATAGAGCCGACAAGAAGAAAAGGAAGAAGAAATCATAAAAGGAGAAGGTTTTTCATCTTTTTCTGCTCGTGCAATATACATTCACTAATCCCGTTCATCTATTGATCCATTGATTGGTGACTGTTTGTTTTGCGCACCGGAGAGACCGGGACCATGATCCGGATTTGCTTGAGAGTTATATCTGAAGGTTAGAAGAAAATAAGAATTAAAAAAAAAAAAAACAACAAAAAAAGAAGGTTGTTGTTCATCTTCATTTGTTGAATCGATACGTCTATTGATCCCGGTGATCGGTGACTGCTCTGCGTTGGGAGGAAAGAACCGGAGGAGGTTTGTTAAACTAGAGGCGGGAGCGCATCGGAGACAGCCGGGACCATGATCAGGATCTTCCCGGATTTCAGCGTCCAGGTGACGGCCTCGGCGGCCGGAGGAGCCGTGGCTGGAGGCGGAGGAGGAGGCGGCGGAGGCGGTGGGATGGTGACCGGACCCCCGGTGGGTCGGGTGCCGGTGCCGGTCCCCGGAGCCACGAACGGGACCCCGCAGAGCGTGCAGGGGATCACCGCCTACCAGCAAAGGTATGTGGGAAGCTGCGGGAAAACGACCTGTAGCGTTACTAGTGCGGGATGGAAAATGAGTTTAATCTACATTTGTTAGAAAAGTGCGCACATCCAGACTGAAGGAAAAACACTTTAATATTCATCTGCTGTGTTTTTTGGTCCTTCAACGTGAGTTTGCAGGAAGATTTTAGTGCAATATCTCAAATATATTCCCTTTTTATTGCACTAAAATCCACCATTAATCTGTTATAGGAGTCTATGTTCAGGTACAGTTGGGCATCTCTAACTCAGTGGACACTTTTTGTTTGATATTGATTTTAAAGATATATATATTTTTGGAGGCTGCAGTTATCAGTTGGTATTTTATATCAAAGCTTTCAAAATCATCTCTAACCCCAGATCAGTGTGTGTGTGTTTATACCTGGATGGAGAGAGTTTAACCGTGATCACTGAGAGTCTATAACGGGGGATAAATGTCACTAAATGTGGCCTTTTTCTCAGTTATTTACCTTTTTTTTATTATTATTATTATTTTCAGTTTTTCTATTTATTCTGAAAAGGGGAAAAAAAGGAGCGTCTGGTTACTTTTACGCCGCACGAGAGGATAAAATCCCAATATCTACATTTTCGGTTTTGCGAGTTGTGGCGACGCAAGTATTTGTGGAAAAGAAGCAGAAGAGAGAGAAGTGGTGTGTTGAGCAAAGACAGAAGGAGAGATGAGGCGGCAGAATCCAGAGAAAATAGAGAGGAGTGGAGTTCAAACTATTTAAGCAGAAATAGAAGAGAAAAGTCTAAACAAAAAAACAATTTAAGGTTCTGCTAATTTAGTGGAAACAGACGAGGTGATTTATGGGGAATAGAGGAGCGAGTTATCTGAGTGTTTCTCCAGCTGGTCATGAAGCCGCGGCTCCTCCAGTCCAACCTGTTTTCTGGTGACAATTCACTCCATCCAACCAACCCCCTGTTATTTCCTTATTTCTCCTCCACTCTGAATCTAAATGATTGCCTCCCTGTCCGGACGCTCAGTAGGGTTGTTTTTTCTAATCATCTGGAGCCATGGGGGGGCCCAAACATACCACACACACACACACACATAGACACACACACACATATATTCTCGCCTTATTACTAGAAAACTCTCCGTATTATGAATGTGTGTGTAAAGTCTAAAAGCTACGGGGAGCAAACACGACATAAATCACAGCCGGGGCCTCTCTGAGTGCACTGAGGAGCGTCTCAGCCCTCTAAAGCAACAAACAGGGAGAGAATGAGGGGCCGTATTGTTATTTAAAGCAGGGCTTCTGGGCTCAGATACACCCCGGCTGCAGCGGACTGTACGTCTGTATCCATACGGAGAGGTGAGGATTAGAGTTTGACGTGCTCTCGGATCATTTCCTCTGACATAAAACCTGCTGGATGTCATCATCTGGCAGCTGTGGGGGCGGAGGGCGGGGGGGGGACCCGTCAGGACTCCTCGAGGGACCCTAAAAGGCCCCTCGGACCCCGGTTTGGGAACAGCACAGGCCTCGGTTTTAAAGCTGAACTTGACCACGAACGGTTTGAGTATTTGTGTGCAGCCGCAGAGCCTCGTTTCATCCAAACGGGACATTTTAAATTTGCAAAAAAAAAAAAATTCTCTGTGTCCGATCCTGCATCTTCATCACCCCATCGTCTAGCTGCCCCTCTCCCTCTCCTTCTCCTTCCCCTTCTCCTTCTCTCTCTATACATAATGTTTCCCCCAACAAACAGCTGGGAGCTAATATGTTTATACATTACGCTCCATTATCCACGTCGCCTCCGTTTGACTGCTCTCAGTAAGCAGAGCCGAGATGGAGAGAGAAAGAGCAGCCAAACCTCATCCGCAGAAGAACGGAGGGAGCGCTTGTTTGTTTCAGCGCCACTGGACGAGCTTAAAAAAAAAATCAAATCAGTGAGCGAGCCGGTGCCGTCTCGGCTCAGAAAGCAAAAAAAAAACTGACTCCTGTGCTTTTGATTAAACATCTTTAAATTCAAAAATCCCTAAAACTCATCTGAGGCGGAGGAGAGGTGATGTTTTTTTTCTCCCGCTGCTGCTGCTGAGGGGTCAAACTTGTGACCTTTCAGCTTCCAAGACTGTCATGTGACCAAAAAGCCAGCACCTTCCTCTGCTTCCTGAATTTGCACCCGAGTGTCTTTTCAAACGCACGCACGGCAAAGACGGCGACCGAGGAAGCGGCGAAGACTCAACGCCAGTTCATTCCAACTCACTTTTAATGCAAATGTTTTTATTTTTTTTTATTTCTGCTCGTTTTTTTAGAGTGAAATGAGTCGATATTTCTGCAGTAAATCACAGCATCTGCTGTCAGACTGCTGAGCATGATGAGGCAGAAGCACACGTTGATGCCTTTCCTGAATACATAACTACACGTGTGTTGATCGGCGGGCGGCGGGCTCATGACGATCGGGGGGCTGGAGGTCACGGTTCCCCTCTCCAGTCTTTATTTTCCACCACAGCACCGCCTGTAACCCCGTGTTTGTGTGGAGAATACCCAGCATGCCTTTGACCTTGACAGGTCATTGGTATAGAGAGGGAGGCTTTTCAGCTTCCAGGGCTGCAGCCTGGGGGTTAATCACACAGCACACCGATTAGGTTACAATGAATTATACATTAAAAAAAAAGGAGGAATTTAAATGAATGTTGAGGGAGAGAGGAGAAAAAAAAAAGAGAGAAAGAAGAAGCAGTCGGTAGTTTCTGTTGGAGGATAATGAGCCATCGCTGACGTACAAACATCAAAGCCTGGAGGAAAATATATTTTAGTGGCCTAAAATATAAAAAGTGAGCAGAATAATTAGATTTTTGGAGATGAAAGGAGGAGTTTTGTTCACATTTTAGAGGCTCATGGGAAAGCCAAACATCTTTACATGCAGATGCAAATAAAAAATATATATATATAACAGCAGTTAGAAAAGTTAGTTTCTGAATTTGTAATTTGAAGTGAGACATTTGCTGTGATGTGTTTATTGTGACACTGAAGGAAAGGGAAGGAGGAGAGGAGGGTGTGTGTGTGTGTGTGTGTGTGTGGAGGTGCACAGATCTGATTTACAGGGCAACCATCCAAATAAATCACCCATCAGCCCCCCCGCGCATGCTGGGTGGTGTTTTTTTTTTTTTTTTTTTTGGTGTGTGTGTGTGTGATGGTTAAAAATTGGATAATAACCCCGGCGGTGCAACCTGTAATACAGGAAGAGAGGGAGAATTAAATAAAAAAACAAACACACACACACACACAAACTGACTCCAACTGCAACTGAGTGGCGTTGTTGCGCCGGGGCTGAGAGGAGAAAATACCGGAGATCTGTGGTGTCCCTTTTTTTCCTGAGAGCAGCCAGAGGAGAGAAAAATGCTCCGAAAAACCACACAGACTTTGACCGCCGAGCGACGCTCCGCCGCGGGGATTTTAACGGGGATATAGACGCTGCAGCGGCGACGAGAATGTAAAGATTTGACGCGCCTGCTTTGCTTTTCTTTTTTTTTCTTCCTTCCTTCCTCCTCCGGAGCGCATGCAGGAAATTCCTCTGTAGTGCAAGAACCGAAACGTGTGAGGAGAGAGAGAGAGAGAGACAGAGAGAGAGGGGAGAGACAGCGGGATCTGAGAGGCATCCACCCCAGGTTCCCCCTCACTTCGCTCGGCATGCCTCTGCTGCTGCAGCCCGGTCCCTGCCTTCGCCTCCACCGCCCGTTGTTTCCACGCTGAGCGGCGGCGGCGGCGGCGGCAGCAGCGGCGGCGGCGGAGGAGAGAGACAAGCACGAGACGCACGCACAGCACAGCACAGCACAGCACGCACACACGCACGCTCAAACACACATACACACACACACACACACACACACTCACACGTTCACACACACGGACATGGCTTTGTCTTAACACACCGACCATGACGCATTGCTGTCAGGGCGCAGCGCACCGCCGCGGCTCCGCGTCCACATAAAATCTGAGGGGAGAGAAAAGAGAGAGAGAGAGAGAGAGGGAGGAAAAAAAAAAGAACAGAAAGTAAGAAATCAAATAAATTGTTGCAGGAAGATGGCGCCCACCAAGCCGAGCATCCAGCAGGACCCGACGCGGAGAGAACGGTAACGGGGCTTGGATTTTTGTTCCTCCTCCTTCACTGCATGTTTACAGCTGCACACAGGCGGGTTTGAACGGACCGGCAGCCCGGCGGGTTGCCGGCTGTTCCGCGTCCGCCTTGCGTTTTATTGTGAGCCTGGAGGTGTCAGGAGGAACGCTGTTACCCTTTCCAGAGGAGGGTCGAGGTGTACGTGCCCGCCCGCGTGCGTGCGCGCCTGTGTGTGTGTGTGTGTGTGTTTGTGTGAGAGAATCAGAGGAGGCTTGTGGCGGGGTAACAGGTCGGTTGGATGACTGTTGAGGGGGAAACGGAGGACAGTCTTTGCTTTCTGGTGTCGTCTCTCTCTCGCCTTTACTGCTCGTGCGTGTGCATGTGCATGTGCGTGTGTGTGTACCTTGTACGTGCACGTGGGCGCGTGCAGTTTAGGAAGCCATGCAGTGTGTTGGCTCCGAGCAAGCAAGCAAGGTGTGTGAGCGTCGAGGAAAACATGTGCATCCATCGATGACAAACCTGCTTGTGTGTGTGTGTGTGTGCACGAGTACTACTGTGTGTGTGTGTGTGTGTGTTTGTGCACGAGTACTACTGTGTGTGTGTGTGTGTGTGTGTGTGTGTGTGTGTGTGTGTGGCTCAGAGGAATTAACAGGAAGTTTTTTCTGTGGAGGGATGTGCGTGGTTTTACCTGTGCAGAGCTCCACCTGACCATGACCCCTGAGGCTGTAGAGTGGCTGTGGTTGTTTTTTTTTGTTTTTTTTAAGGTGGAAGGTCAGAGTTTAGCTGTTTGGAATTAAGGTGGAAATATGAATAGTTGTGTGTTTTTTTATGGGATGTCAAATGTTTTCTGCTCAACTGGTGGATTCATGAGAGCGTCCACGATGCTACACACACACACACACACACACACACACAGTCTGACACAGGTTGATTGTTCTTCACCTGTTGATTTACAGATGAACATATTCTAGTGTGTGAATGGAGCACGTTGGACACAATTATCTGGATAGAAATATATATATATATATTTGTATATATGTGTATTTTTTTTTACCTGACAAGCAATCAGAGAAACTTTTCTTTTCATGTTTCTTCCTGTTTCGTCTGCGTTTGTTATCGATCGGGTTGGAAAAACTCATTTCAGAATGTAACTTGGACCTGTTCAAATGTCTCTCCTGCATTAATATTCTCTTCTGTTCTGCGGCTTTATTGTTGAACATAATGCTCTCAGGTTGATGATAAGATTACATATTTACTCACCTGTTGATTCAGAGATAATTAGCAGACACACACGATTCACTTCTGTTCATTTCTGTGGTGTATTTAGTGTACATAATGGACACAGGCTGATAATAGGAATACATATTTCTTCACCTGTTGATTCATTTAGAAAGAACACCTGACTGTCACTCTATTCTACTCTATTCTACTCTACTGCACACATGCAGCACATCCAACATGCTTCTCTGAAAATAGAAACACACATGTTTTATTCACCTGTTGATTCAGAGATAACAACCAATCAGACGACATTGATTATCTTCTACGCTTTTTTATTCCGTTCTGTTTTGTCTGCATTGGGCGTGTTATTGATTGTGAAACCCGTTTCAAAACAGATCTTCAGCCTCTTTATTTCCAGCAGATTTTCTGCATTTTTATCCTGCATGTTACTGAACATTATGGCCTTCGCTTCATGGAGGAGGATCCATATTTCCTCACCTGTTGATTCAGAGCTGCTGATGCACAACTATTCTATTCTAAGTATGGGGAGATATTGATAATAATGCACACATATCATTTTCTATATTTATATTTTCACCTGTTGATTTAGACATGACAAGCAAACACACCACTATAATTGTTTTAATTTCTTTGCTATTGTATTTTATGCAACTTCATATCTCTACCTGTTGTTTCAGATGGTTTCTATTCTCTTCTATTCTCTTCTATTCTCTTCAGTCTGTTAGTGTAACTTTTCTTTTCTGCTGCAGTGACGTGCGACTGCTCGCTCTCTGTGTGTGTGTGTGTGTGTGTGTGTGTGTGTGTGTTTCACAAGTTGGACAGATTGTTTCTTTATTGCAGCGTCAGTGGATGATGAGGCAGATTTGTTTGAAGCTGAAGCTGAGTGATTTTTTTATTTTTTTATTTATTCATTTCAGTCCGTTTGTTTGAAGGGATTTGACTTCAGAAACGGATCGCTGATGTTATTCAGATGGATGGACGCTGATGAAACGCTCTCTCTCTCTCTCTCTCTGTGTGTGTGTGTTTGTTTTTTCCCTCTCTTTGTAACCTCGACACTAACATCCATTGTTATGAAGAAGAAGGTGCAGCAGATAATTTTGTTCCGGCTCAGTGAGGTCGATCTCTTTCTGCTCGACCTGCTCGTCATGTCGCTGGTTTTATTTCCTCCACTTTAAACAACACCACACCTGCAGCCTGTAAAGAGACATTTAATGCACATTTGGAGGTGTTTTTTTTACATGCAGCATCTTTGCCTCAGTGTTTCTGCAGGCCTGTAATTATTTAAAAAAGACTCAGACATGTTGGTTTTTTTGCGTCAGGTAATCATGAAACACTGTAGGGACACTAAAGGCTCCAGAGGCAGACGCACCAGCTGGGACGATGATGTTCCAGCGACTCTCAGACTGCAGCTCAGAGTTTCCTGATCACATCTGATCATTTCTTTTGGAGCGTGCACTGAATCACACCGTGTCATTTCCCACCCGGATCGCCTCGAATCGATCCAGAAACACACAAAACATCAGATAAAAATGCAACTTTGTGCTCTTCTCTCGCTCCAATCCTGCAACTATTTTCCTTTTTTTTTATCAGTTTTGGATGAATTTGAAGGTTGCTGCTCTTTTGCATGATACGTGCAAACTCATATTTTAATAACTACCACTCTGACAATATAAAATCAAACGGTTGTCCTGCAAAACATCTGGCATGGTTTTAATCTTATATCACAGTCAGAGGTTCTGTAGCAACATGTGAGATGGAGAGATGACAGTGGGTCATACAGTGAACACAGACTTCCACATGGTGTTGTGACGGCTCGTCAACAGTCGACTGCTTTAAACCAATAACTGAACTATAAATCACTTCCTCCCAATAACATCCAGCTAACACAGAATAGAGAGAGCAGCTGCTACTGCTCACTGGCACCGTCTTCCCAGCGAGTAACTGGGAACTTTTTGACTGTTTTGTCAGCGACTTCTAAAAACATGTGACAGCGATCAAGGTCACGGTTGAAGGGAAGCATTTTCCTGAAGCTTTTGTTTTTTTCCCCAGCCGGACGGGGAGGACGGCTTTTATTTAACACACACAAAAAAAAGGTTTTTTCTGCTGGAGTTGAAACATTTAGGGAAGAAACAGGGAGAGTGTTTCAGCACAACAACATTAATCGCTGTCTCTTCATGTAAATCACGGGATAAAGATCACATCCATAGAGACGGAAAATCAGCAAAACAAGCAAGAGAAACCTGAAAAGCATGGTTGAAACATCCAGTCGAGGCTGCAGGTCGATCCAGAATTAAGGCCGTCAGTGTGTGTGTAACTGTGTGATCAGGCGGTTCGTGCAGAAACAGCAGAGTGAAACTTCCCCTGAATAAACAAAGGATAAAAAATAATAAAAAAAAAGATCTATTTCTGACTTCATGTAGATTAAACAGACTATGAGTGCAGACGGAGGCGTCAGGTCAGTGCAGAGCAGCAGATTAACAGCCGCTTATTTGCATACGTGTCCTGTTGCAAAGAGCAGAGAGCAGGCGGAGGGTCAAAGGTCAAACGTATAGAGCTGAAATTACACTTCACCGCCGTCCAGCCTTCACTTTCACAGCTACACAGAGGTTTTTATCCTTTTTTTTTTTTTAATTTGCCTCGAACCGGAGAGAGACAGGAAGCTCCCGACCCGACGGTGAGGAAGGAAGTTTGAAGTCACGCCGTGGAGTATCAGACTTATTACCTGATATTACCTCGGCCTCTCTCTCCTCACCTGCTGAAGGTGAAACTCTCTGAGGGGAATCTGCTGATTTTTAACACCTCATACAGACGATGAAAGACAGCTTCTGTCTCCGAGCGATTCCTAAAGGACACGGAGCTCAGAGGCTCATGTCAGATTTATTCTCAAACTGATTTTTTTTGGAGGATAGTTTAGGGGAAATTTTCAAAAAAAGCTGACATGTTTTTATAGTTTGAGAATCTGGAGGAAAAGCTGTAATGACAGCCCGGCGAGGATGCTGCTGCTCAGCCGACTTATAACAATTTCTGTCTGAAACCAGCCTCTCCCGAGTCCTCCGGATCACGAGGAGAGAAGTAAAAAAGCTCCGTCTGGCCCGACTGTGTGTGTCCTGAAATATTCTGGTAATTTAGATTTAGGGTTCAGGAGGGCGGATGACGAACGGTGTCATGTTGTAAACAGATGTGTCGGATCAGAAGATGCTTCAGTAGGACAAAGAAATGAGATCCTGCTGCGGTTCGCTCTGGAAGACTTTTGTTGGTCACTACTGAGAGTTCACACCAAATAATTCGGCGAGCTTAGATGTTGTTTAAAAAGATGAAGGGTCAGTTCAGCTCCTGTCTCTTTAAGGCCCCGCCCTCCTGATGAGCCTGCTCTGCTCTGATTGGCCAGCTTCCTCCGGCTCCAGAGGCAACGTAAACAAACTTATAGTAGCAGGATTTCACTTCATTGTCTCCTTCTTTACTCCAA
Source organism: Euthynnus affinis (assembly GCA_029490765.1). NCBI lineage: Eukaryota > Metazoa > Chordata > Actinopteri > Scombriformes > Scombridae > Euthynnus > Euthynnus affinis. Next base: position 30,571,793 of record CM055851.1, on the reverse strand, counting down.
ATATAAACCTCTCAACTGCATCTGTAGATATGCAAGAGGACAACGTGAACACGGAACAACCTTAGCGACAAAGATTACCGTGCGAGGAAGCGTCAGAGCAGGTTGAAGCCCTGACTTTTGACTTGCAGGAAGCATTTTTACATACGTTCAAATAAATAACAGACATTCCTCCAAAAACATGATTTGTCTCCTTCAAATGGACCTTTTATGGTGAGATTATTTTGTCAAAAATCAGGAGAATAGCTTATTTTTTAAAAAAATAAACAAGACAATTATTCATTTATCACATTCATATTAGCTGTTTGTGATTTTCTGCCTGTACAGACACAATATTCAGACAACAAACTACTTGTTAAGGAAAAGGAAAGATCATCTTAATCATTTAAAGAAAGCAACATCATTTTTTTTTTTTTTTTTTACTGACAAGTAGCCGGATGTCAAATCTCACACGTGTCCTTGAATGCACCACGAAGAAGAGTCTTCACAACAACAAGCTGCTGTTTGTAACTGCGGCACGTGACGATGCCTCAACTTTGATAGCAAGGAGAGAGAGAGAGAGAGAGAGAGAGAGAGAGAGAGAGAGGAGGAAAAAAAGGTGATTAAATGTTTTATTGTGATGGATTATCTCTCTGCAGCAGGTTTCAAGTCACTGCGAGCTGATTTTCATAGAAATGAACAGAAACCAATGACTGCCTGGAAGGAAGGAAATCAATCTAAAAACTGATGGTTTGTTTAGGCAATAAAGTGTACAAATTTGTAGGTAATTCATCTATTAATTTCTCTCGTCATCCATCCGTCTTCTCCCTCCAACCCTTTATCCTCCCACCGTTTACTCCCTGCTTACATCCATCCATCCCTCCATCCCTCCATTCATCTCTCCATCTGCTCCTCTCCCCCCCCTCTCCATCCTCTGTGTGTGTGTGTGTGTGTGTGTGTATTTTCTGCTAAAGGCTGTCAAGCAGCGACGGCGTTTTGGCTGAGCTGCTGTTTGTAGATCTATTTCTGGGGGCATTTCAGCGCCGATAGGCATCTGGAGGAGACCAAATTAATTTCCAGGTAGAGAGAGAGAGAGGGAGAGGGGGAGAGGGGGAGGAAGTGGGGGTAGAAGGAAAAGGAGGAGGAGGAGGACAGACTTCATAGCCGACTGCACAAGTGCTCCCACTATCAGTACACTACAGCGGCTCTGGAGAGGAGGATGATGGAGAGATGATGGAGAGGAGGACTGGACGAGAGACTGAGAAACGGCAAGGGAGGGAGAGAGAAAGAGAGAGAGAGAGAGAGGGGGGAAAGACTCAGAGAGGTATTAGAAAGGGTGGAGATAAAAGGAGGAGGAGGAGGTGTATGATAAAGGTGGGGATGAAATGGATATCAAGAAATAAAAGGAAAGGTTTGTATGTTTTGCAGGAGGGAGGCCGGTAGAGGCCGCTGACATGTGACGCTGTTTGTTTAATATTCAGCATTTTTGGTAGCGAGTGGCGACGAGTGTGAGCATGATGTAAATGTTGTCCGCGTCTACGAGAGGGGCCAGAACGATGACCACATGGACTGTAAGCGTGAGGAAACATGCGTGAACACGTCTGTGCGTGCAGACGTTCAGCATGGAATAAACAGACCTGAGCGCAGTCGGAGGGATCGGACTGATACCAACAGACAGGCCGCAGGTTTAAAAAGGAGAAAGCAGAATAACAAAGCAGGTGATGAGAGACTTTCCTCCCAAGAACAACAACAGCATCAGCAGATTAACGCCTTCACGTCACAGCGCCATCTAGCAGCCGTAGTTATTAACAAAGAACCTTTATAGCAGAACAGTTTAGCGTCAGAGCAGGAAGTTCATGGACAAACGGCGTTTAACTCACCAGATTTAAATCCCGACGAACGGCTACAGTATCAGTCAATGTCTGGACGCACATGTCATTCAGTGGGAAGGTGTCCAAACCTTCTCATCATAAATTAATCTGTTGTTTTGGCTTTAAAATGTCCACAAAAAAAGAAGGAAAATATCTGTAACTTCTTGGAGCCACGGTGACGGCTTCAGAAATCTTGTTTTGTCTGATCAACAGTCATAAAACTCCCTAAAATATTCAGTTTTGATGAGTAAATGTCGCTCAATAAATGAGCAAACTAGTTGACTTGCAGCTGTTGGAGAGTCTCTGTAAAGCTTCACTGAAGCTACAGGAAGTAGTAGAAGAAACCCACATATGTAAACAGCTGAATTATTATATTTTTATTTCTTATTTTAAATGTTTGAATGAAGCGACGTCTTCTCATTGTGGGTGTGATGAAGTGGAAGTCAATAACAGTTTAGACATTTTATGTGAGAAACAAGTATCAAGAACAGAAGAGGAAATAATTTAAGAAGCACAGAAACTGAGAGACGAAGGAGGAAAGAAATGAGACATGAAGAGGAAAGAAAAATGAAGAGAAGGTAAAATGATCTCTGAGATCAGCGGAGAGAGAGACGAGAGGGACTCACTCATCGACCTGATTGGCTCTCTCCGCTGGACGACTGTTAGGATGAATCAAACTCACCTGCAGGCTGGATAAGAGCCTCTTAAAGCCTGCAGGAGCACTTGGTTAGCTCTCCCAGAGGAGGCAGGCAGGCGGGTGGGAACACCTGCCTGATCGCCCAAAGCCAGCAGATATATGAGAGATATGTAGTGTGTTTGGTTCAGGTTGGTTTGCATTTTTAAATCTTTTATTGGAGATTTTTTTTACATGAGCCTCTTCTGATGATATAGTCATTTTCAGTCCTGCATTGTTCAGTCTGGTTAACGGGACTCTGGTTGGTTTTCCTCTTCGGGACGTGATCCGACTACAAGGCTCTAAGTTTGAGCTATAAACGTCTCCGCTAGCCAGTCGCAGCTTTGCATGCTGGGATGTTGACCTAACGAGTACCTCGTCTTCTTGATATTTGGGCAGATAGGAGCTTCTCCAGGACCTTCTTCCTTTTGCTTCTTGCTCCCTCCTCAGACACAGCTGACCAATGAGAGGAGAGAACGCCGTCACCTGGCGTTCGCTTGGATTTTACCAGCTTATCCACTGCGTCCAATTAAGTTTATGATGCAACGTCATAAAGCAGCTAGATTACATCACATACATGACATTAATGTGTCATTACTCCTTCCAAACAAAACACATGTGTTTGAAAAGTGTCTTATCTCACTATTATCTGTTAATACAGGATGATACGTGCTCATTAAGACTCATTAAGAGCACCAGAGTTTCCTTTTTTTTAAAAAATATATTGATATGTTTCATGGGGTTGAAAGCGAGCAGCCACCTGACTTTGTCTAACGGTAGAAATCTGTCCTTTTTTGCTCAGAAACTGGCAAAGGAGAGAAAGTGGAGAGCGGATTAACAGGAGAAAAGGAAAAGACTGGAGCAGAGAGAGAGAGAGAGAGAGAGAGAGAGTAAAAAAAAAAAAAAACTGGGAGAGAAAGTGAGCCTGTGGTGGTGGTAGTGTTGGCGAACTTTCAGAAACAACAGAAAAACCACAAAGCACAAAGTTGGCTTTGTCTCCAAAACACCCTCCTTCCCTCCCCCCCTTCTCCTCCCCCCCTCTTCCTCCCCCCTTCCTTCCCAGGGGTGAAATAACACAATAAAATGTCCCATTGCCCCATTCTGATGAGCGAGAGACACACACACACACACAGAGAGAGAGAGAGAGGCTGGGATGAGGTTTTGGCAGCCGATCGGTGGTTTGGTGGTTTTTGTGGAACTGCAAGTG